>VWZD01008773.1:634407-982860 GCA_013396695.1 Sakesphorus luctuosus
GGTGGGAAGGAGGGAGAGAGGAAGGGAAGGGAAGGAAGGAAAGGAAGAAAAGGAAAGAAAAGGAAGGAAAGGAAGGGAAGGAAGGAAAGGAAGAAAACGAAGAAGGAAGGATAGGTGTATCCTGGCTCTACTCTTCCTTCTGCTCTTCTCTGCTTCAGTGAAAAACATTGTCATTAATGCCTGAGTCGTTTTCCCCATTGCCCAAGATTTCAGTATGACCTTCTGCTACCCATGGGGACCCCCATCCCCCAACATCAGCAGTGCTGCCACACTCACCTGTGCCACTTCCAACTCCTAGAACATTTATAGTCGTTTTTCCACGGCCAAGGCTGAAAGGATAAGTACACGTTACTTAACCACATTATGTCATATGACTTCTTGTTTTCATTCTGATGGCTTGGATGACATATTGGCCCGGAAATTTTCATGTTGTGCACATGAATTGGGATGGAAATCTGAGCATCCCTTCTGAGCCCAGCTATAGCCAGCATGCTGGGAGCCAGCCCTGTATTAGCAAGCTCATATTTCAAAGTACAGTAGGCACCAGGGTGTCGTGTTTCTCCCCCTTTGCCAGAGAGTTTCCTTCAGGCTGTGGCTGGCACAGCACAAAAAGGCCTCAGGGAACCCCAGGGCAAAGGGCTGCCTTTGGGGGTAACAGGGCTGTGCCTGGCTGGGATGGGCACTGATGGGGATGCACAGACCAGGTGAGCTGGGGAGAACATCTACAACCTCAGGAGACAATATTGGATATAAATACCCAGAAAAAACCCCATAACCTTCAGGCTATCCACTTGATTGGAAATGACAGAATGAGAGACTGTGCTGAGTTGGAAGGGACCCCCAAATCATCTCTTATCAACATTAATCTTGGTTTAAAATTGGGGGGAAGGTTAGAATCTTCAGTAACTCTTATCTTAGAAAAATTGCTTATTAAAAGACTCCAGTCATATGGTTCATAGCTGAATATTTAATAACAGCCTGGCTCAAGGATGAGGAGTCCTGCTCTGACATGATTTACAGCTTTATTCTGCTCTTGGGCATGGACTGTGCCAGGGGATTGAGTTTCACATACACAGTCTCAAGGGCCACCACAGCAATGATTCCATAAGAGTGGAATGAATGGCAAATCCTTAAGGGTGTGACCTACTCAATGAGCCTTAGCCCTAATGGGGATCAAGACCCTTTGACATACCCACAATCAGCATCATAGAAAGTCACAACCTTTTCCATCATTTAAATTCACAATTAAAAGTTCTCAATACAATATTTTAATTATTATAATTTCATTGCTTATTTTTATATATATCTGATCCAGAGAATAGAAAAATTGCCTGCCTAAACTTTTTTCTCAATGGAAAATACAGTTGCTATATCATCCAAAAATTGCCCAAACTTGAAAGGGCTTTCTTGTGGTTTGGATCTAGGGTGTTCTGAAATTATCTGCAGTTATCCAGTCTTAATATATTACATCAATACTTCACAAAACTGATTATCATTTGGTACTTAAGCAATGCAAATCGACTTAGGATAGAAATAAGGAGGTCTTAGGGGATTGAGAAAATCAAGAATTAGTCACTAGAAGAGAATTAGAAATGTGTTTCTGTTTGGATGGTGTATGATGAAGTCCCAAAAGTAGAGAGAGAGCACAAGAGAGCTTTCTTTTGGAAAAACAAAACAAAACAAAACAAAACAAAAAAACCAAAACAGAACAACTAAAAATCCCCAACTTTAATCCTTGGAAAATCAGCTAATGAAAAGAGATGGACATGAAAAGGAGGTCTTGATTCTTTCCTTAACATAAGCTGAGAGGCAGCACAGTGTATTGATTGAAATAGCACACACTCTGGAGTCATTAAACAGAACATCCTAAAAACCCCTGTGAGGGGCTTTAAAACTGAAAGGCATTAAAGTTCATTCCTGCCCCAAAAAATCCTTAAATGTGTTTACTGAACCTTGTATGCAGGTTGCCTTCCCAGGATAACACATGACTTTCCCAGTTTGGTAGAAGTATTCCTTACCCAGCCATGATGTTGGGCATTTCTTCCTTGTTGAACTCGTCCATGCACTGGTGCTCTGTTGAATGATCCAAAAAGGACTTAAAGGCCTCCACATACTCCTCAGCCGTGAGGCTTCTCATGGGAGGGATCATGTATAGCTCTTGAGAAACAAATGTGGATTGCATGTTAGTGGTTTCAAGGCAAGTGAAGGGTCAAGGCACTTACCTCGTGGAAGAAACCCAGCCCAACCCAACAGAAGATGGAGGTTTGGGAAGACAATGCAGAGGATGTACTTTCCAATCCATTCACACTCAGGGTTTGAAAATTATTCTTGGGTATCCTTCGACATCAGCATATTTGTTAAGTGTGTCATCATTACAGGTCAGCCTGAGGAAAATGTCTCCAAAATGCTTAGCCTGATATGGGGCCCCCAGATTGCAAAAAGGGATGTAACTGGAGGGCTTTTCTGAAAGACTAAAGAAGAGAAAGTGAAGGGAATTGCACAACAGGTGCACACCTGGAGGGGGCCCATCACTTGTCCTCATGCTGGACAGTGTAACTGAGATGGGCAGCACTGACACTTCTGAGGAGGGGTGATGCAACACAACAACTGCCACCTGCAGCTGAAGCAAAAACAGTCAACCCTGTGCACCTCATTTCTGAGTCTTGCCAGCATGGGACTGAAATGGGCTGCCAGGCAGGTGAACTCCCTGCTGGGAACTGCAGTTCGTGGCCAGGAGGGCAACTGATATCAAAACATTTCATCTGAATGGCCTCATGTTCACATGTGGTTGGCTGACACCAAGATTTCTCTCTCTGAGTCGAAACCCAGTGATATTCAAGGAGTTGCAAGCAATTATTGTCAAAACTCCCTTTCCTGCTGTCTCATCCTGATGACAGTGCTGTTGGCAGGGCACAAGCTCTGGCCAACTGCCTGGGTGTGAGGAGCTACAACGGGACTAAGCCTTGAGGCTCATGAGAAGATGCCCTGCAGCTGGGAACTGGCTCTGGGTTTGTCTCAGGCAGTTCTAGTGCCAGCCTTGATGTGCGAGGTCAACGTTGGAAAGGCAACATTCAGTGGGGAAAATATGAGCTTTTCCTTTTAGACAAAATCAGGATGAAGCACAGGACTCAGCAGATCATCTTCATCCTCATTTTTGCCTTTTAGAGAGCTACTTAGCTTCTATTTTTAGTTGCCACTAATAAGAAAATTATGTATGTCTCATCCAGGACTGTGAAATCTCACACTGAATGCATTTGCTGTTTCCAAAACCACACGTCATGGACAGCTGTGTTTCTGGTCCAGAAAAATATCAACATCTACCCTCAGCACTTTGAACTAAATCCTAACTTTAACCTGAAATCACCTGAATTGAAAACAGTTTACCTTTCTGTTTCTCTTTTTTTTTTTCAATCCCTTAACTACAAAAGAATTAAAATATGTTTGTAATCATAGAAAACTGAGTGGGCAATTTACTTTAATCTCCTTTTTTTATTCTCCCAAATACCTGAATTATCGTGTGGAGTTGTCAGAATCTCTGCTTCAAAGTTCATGCTGGGGAAACTATTCCTGTAAGGAAAGTATAGCACTTCAGTTATTTGAAGAACCTATATGCCTTTTTGAAGCTGCATTGAAAATGCAGAACAGAGGGAAGATCCTCCAGGACAGATTTTCCTCTCCTGATAATCAATGATTTTGTTCTTTTTTACTAAAGAAAGTCAAAACTTCTTGTTAACAGATCATAGAGCCATAGAATCTTAGAATCCTAGTACAGTTTAGGTTGAAAGGGACCTTAAAGTTCAGCTTGTCCCAAACCCTGCCATGGGCAGGGACACCTTTCACTAGCCCAGGTTGCTCCAAGCCCCATGCAACCTGGCCTTGGACACTTCCAGGGATGGGGCATCCAGACTGGCCACCTGCACCAGTGTTTGTCTGAGATGTGTTGTGGAAGTTTTTGTTTCCTTGCAGAATCATTAACCAGCCAATGCAGTTGAAGGCATTAGACTGATATTACACACCCTGTGAAACACTGAATCATGGATGGAATAGAAGAAACAGCAGTGAAATTAGGAGGTTATAGTGACGGTCAGCATCTGAGGTGCTAAAAGCTCTGCTTGGCCTGTTGTTTCAGAGACCTTTTTTGCTTTGTTTGTTTTTTTGTTGTTTTTTTAACTCTTTTTTTTTAACTTCAGATTTTCCTGGCTGCAAATATTACAGCAGGTACCTTGCAGAAGATACTTGCTCAAAGGGCAAAAGTCAGAGAGAGCATTTCATCATAACTATTTTCATTCAGTTACATGTTTTCATTCTTAGTTTTTGGGGCATCTATAAAAACAGGGATGAGGTTCCACTGGCAAAAGGAAGGGATGAAATTAAACCGGACCAAGGACCTCATTTCCGCAGACAAAGTGTTGGGCTGAGGCTGTCTATGCAAAGAGAATAGTCACCTCCTGGGTAACCACATTTCAATATGAAGATGCACAGCGAGACTTAGGGGTGATATTCCTCCATAACCTCTGTTTAGACACATCACTGCTCCCAAAAGTTTGCTGTTAGAAAATGCTTCATGACCAGCAGCCCACAACTCTCCTCTGCCATGGAAAAACTCCCAGGTGCAGAAGAAACAAGGCAGGAGGTGGAAAAGTAAAGACAGGAGTCTTGTAGTGGGGTTTTGAGATACAAATACGTAATGATTTGCTGGCTGGTAGCAAGGAAGTGGCCACAGGTGCAAATAGCACACTGCTTTGGTTGATGAAGGCAAGAAAAGAGTGAGATATCCCAGAAGTTTTGAAGATGCTGCGGCACTGCCAGAGTCCTGCAAGAGCAGTTGATTTCATCTGAGTTCAACGCTAAAAAGCCACATAACTGGCTCCCACGAGGTATGTCAAAGGTCTCAGTTCCACCATCTTGACTTTACCTCTTCCCAGGAAAGGCCTCCCAGAAGTTCAGCAGGAACAAGCCTGAACTCAGCCCACCTCCTTAAGCTCCACCTTGGCTGCAGGCCAGTCCCTCCAGTTTCCACTCAACCCTCTTCCATCTCTGTCCATCAAAACACAGGACTGTTTTGTCCCCTCAGCTGGCTGAACCCAACAAGATGGTTTTCAGAACTAACCTCCCACTAAAATGCCGAGGAGTAGTGTGGCTTCCCCTGTGCAGAGAGGAACAACTCTGGCCATGAACTCCATTTCTGACCGGTCAAACGTTTCCAGCCATGCCAGGAGACCTGCCAGGTGACCTGGGCAGACTGCAGCACAGGAATGCACCAGGATGGATGATGCCAAGATAATTCTTCCACTGACACATTTGCCATTTCTCCCCAGGCAGGGGCTAGATTCTAAGACTGATTGACACTCAGTGGGAAAGTGAAATGGGAACAGATAGACTTCCTCTAAAATGTGGCTTAAAATCTGGCCTAAAATCTGGCCCACATTCTAAAATTTGAATACAACATTTTGGGCTGGTGCTGCCCACCCCAGGACCCCAACACCCAGCAGCAGGACTGAGCTGGTGAGTGCCAGGGATTGGGATGCTCACAGGCATCTGATCCTGCCACAGCTCCCAGCTAAGATAGAGCTTGCCAACATTAGCAAGGTTAAACCTCTTCCCTCCATGAACAGAGCAGGATGCATTATGGACTGCAGGAGCAGGGCACAGAGGGAATTCACAGCATGGCTTTAAGTGATGCAGCCCCTTTGAAAAAGTAGTTTCTAGGAATACAAATTGGGAGAATATCTTCATAACATACATTTCATTATACCTAGACTGCCAAGGGACTAAAGGTCTCCTCCCTCAGCCCCCATCCCTCCCAGGACATGTGCATATCTGCTGCTACTCCCTCCTTACACACACCCATCTGTGACACACAGACAGCGGGATGTTGGGGAAACGCCACTCCACCCCCTGCCAAAACCCACTTACCTCTTCACCTCCGGGGCCGGGTCCATTGTCGGGGTGGATGCTGTGCAGGGACGCGGGAGTCGGACTTTGATGATCCTTGTGTGTTCCTTCCAGCTCAGCCGATTCTGCGGTTCTGTGACACGGCAGCTGGGCACGGGGCAGGGGGTCAGCCAGGCTGCTGGCCCCTAGGTCAGCATATCCACCTGCCGCTCCAACACCGCGGCGATGGTGGCGACCCGAGAGCGCGGCCACGGCTCTGCCGGCACCTGTCGGGACAGGCAGCGTCACTGGGGCGACAGGGGGAAACCCGAGCCCCGCGGGGAAGGAGCGGGGCCCCGGGGCGGGCAGTGCGCGGGGCCTGACGTCCGCAGGGATGTCCTCATAGCGCGGGAGCTGCGCTGCGTTCAAGGGGAGAGAAACAAAAAAAGGTTCACGTTGAGACTTCCAAACCTTTGCAGCCTGAATGGAAGCGGCTGAGGGATGGCAGACGGCGCCGTGCAGACCGGAGGCTGTTTGCGTCCACTTTCTAATGTGCTGTGAGCCCTTTCCCGTGCCCGCCGCCCTGGGCAGAGGGGACGCTTTCCTGCATCCTTGGCAGCCCTGCTGCCTGATGGATGGGACATGCACTCAGAGATCCTTGCTTTCCCCAGGGAGAACAGGAGCTCACTGACTGCCCAGAGACCCAAGCAAGTGATTTTTCCATCTCTGATTCAGAGGGAAATGGGGCATAATGGCAGTGCCTCTAGCGAGCACTGCAGCCCCACGGGCAGCCTGGCACCCCCGGTCCTGCCCCACGAAGGGGACGGGGCTGGGCAGGCAGCCAGGATGGGGGCAGCGAGCCCAGCCTGCTCCCTCTCTCCTTGCTAAACTGCAGGGATTAGAAAACAAGGAAACATTTTTGGGATAGCTGTCCAAGGTACAGGTGGCTGGAGGTCCCCAGGAAGGAATGACATGGCAGAAGGTACAGTGGTCGCTGTTCCAAATACAGGAAATCCTGAGTGCCCCCTGCACCTGCACCTGCCTTTTCCCCTACCCATCCACGGGACTGATGCTCCTTTTGCCTAAAATCTAATAACACAAATGTAAAAAAGACAAGATTTAGAGACTTAATATTTCCAAGTCAGGTCCAGTTGTGGAAAGAGCAGCACTGGGATCTTCAGTTCCTTTCCCTGAGGGCAATGGTTAGAACAGATTTAATAGATGACAGATAAAGCCTCCTCCCTTGCTGAGCTCCCCAGAACACCACCTGCCCCACACAGATCCCTGAGACCAAGGACCTCAGGTGGGGAGGCTTCACCATCAAACGACCTGCCTTGATTTATACTAGATTTGGCTTCCAAATGGATTCAAGTTATCCCCTCCAAGGCAGGTCCACGGCAGCACATTAAGCTAGAAATTACTGCATTGCTGCTCCTAACCAAATTTATTTCAATACTTTTAATAGGTGAGGAAAGACAAGAACCTCTTTGCTTGTTCTAAAGTGCAGATTTGGCTCTGTTTGACCACCAGAGCAATTGGGTTTATATCAGTTAATTCAATCCCTAAACATTCCCACCAGTGGTGCCAGCCCTCGGACACCAACTGTGCACCAGTGGATGCACCTGGCACGTCTCAGCTTGTGTCCCTCAGCCATCTCTGCCTTGTCCCACCAAAGCCACCCCTCTATCCCCCATGACAGCTCCAGGGATGGACAGCCCACAGGTCCCAGCAGGAAGCCATACCTCCCCGGAGCAACAGGAGCTGTTGAGAAATCTCCAGCATCCAGGAGCTGCACAGCCCTTGGAAACCTCCTTGTACATCTACGGGGTGCTGATACCCCTCCCTGTCCCCTCGTGTCCCTCCCAGCTCCAAGGGCACACGTAGGCACATGCCACAACTGAGCCGGCATTAGCCTACAACAACAGCCTTTGTTCCGCGGTGCTGGAAACAACGGGACATTGTGGGCAGCTGCCTGGGCTGGCAGGAATTGGCAGCAGGGTGGCTTTGGAGGATGTACCCTCTGCAAGCCGTGTTTTCGGTTGTTCTGGCAAGCTCGTGACTCAATCCGCTCTGAACTCTGTTTTCCATGCAAACTGAAAAAGCTGGTGTTTGATCAGTGAGGTGATGGCTAAAGTAAGAGCTGGGCAGCAGGGAGAGACAAACAAAGCAACTGTGTTTTCCCACACACACTGGGGCTGTGGAGGTCACTTTTGGGCTGATCCAGCAGAAACAGGCCATTCACTTTCCCCAGGGTAAGCAATACCTGAGGTTGGTATCGCCTATGGCCCCAAGTCCCCTTAATGTTCCATCTCCATCAGCCCACCACGACAAGCTTGGACCTGCATCTCCAGGCAGGAAAGTGTGGGTATTCAGAAATCAAATTTCAATGAATTTGAAATAGTGATCAGCTTTTTGGCTGACGAATGTCAGGAAGGTTCTTGGCATTTTTAGTGTCCATGGAAAGGGGATTGGAACTAGATGGTCTTTAAGGTCCCTTCCAACCCTAACCAGCCTGTGATTCTATGATTAGTTAGTCTATTTTTTCAGCTCCACCCATGTCAACTGATTAAGGCTCATGTAACGTAACTCCAATTTTTTTGTGAGCAGAGCTCTTCTCTCCTGCAGCAGTGTTTCCTTTTTTCAAGGGAAGTGTTTTTATCACTACATATTTTCAGTTTGCTAGACCTATCTTCTAAAATACACTTCTGTACACTCCTAAGTGAAATATTTGGTGCAAACATGGTGTTCTGCATCAAGCAAGTGCTTTTAGAGAGAAAGTTAATGAGCATTTTAGGACCCACTTTCCTGATAGTTAAAGAAAAGATTTCTCATTAAAGGAGAAAATTTTGTTTTGCTTTAATCCTATTAAATATTTAAAATCTCCTGGTCATCAGTAAGTATTGAAGTTCAAGCAACAGTATTGTTTTTATATGTGTATACTGGATATTTTCCTAAAGCAAAAAGAATATAATTTCTGACAAATACTGAAAAAAACCTACATCACAGAAGCAAAACCCATCTCTCCTTAGGAGGAAGAGCTGCTGGGCTCCAGTTATGTTTCTATTCAACCTCCCAAAAACCTGAACTGTCTAGGTCTGGAGATCAATCATTCTTTTTAACACAGCCCTTCTGCTACTTCATTAAAGCCTGGGTGCTGGTGCAGTTCTTCCAGTCCTTTTAAAACGACCCTTCTCAAACCATTTGTCTGGAGGTCATAACTCATGTAGTTGTAATTACAGAGCCAAGGAGAGGGCAGAGGGAGAGTCTGATGTGGCTGCTTGTAGAAAAGCCTCTTTGATTCAAGGTGAAGACCAGGTTTGCTCTATAGACCATACAGTATTCAAAAAAAAAAAAAAGTGTCTCTGAGGGCAAAGACAGGTATGGTAAAATGGGTCTCTTACCCCTCAAGAGCTCACATGTCTTCAGCCAGGAAAACACACAAAGAATTTAAATTTGCCTGGCTGTACCCCTGCTGCTGCCAATAGCATGTGCTGGGAGTGCAGCAGCAGCAGGATTAAACACTTCCAGCACTGCTTCAAGACAGGGTTATCTGCAAACCCTGCTGGACCAAAATGTGGGGAATCACCAGCAACAGAGCTTTTGGCCCTAGCTCAAAGTCAGTAGTGCAAGTAATAGGGTCTGGAGACTGGTCCTTGAGAAGTTTTTCTGGTTCAGGAGGATGGACTAAGGGGAAAAGGGGGGGTTTCGTATGCAGGTTGTGATAAGGGACCCTCCCAGGGCTGGGATGGCCGAGGAGGTACATCCAGGGAACTTGGTGCTGTGGGAGGTTTGTTTTGTGTTAAGTTTCTCAGCAGTGCTGGTGTGCTGATTTACTGCTCCTGTGCTTTGGTAGGGTTCAACCACCAGCCTGTAATTGGAAGCAAGTTAAGTCTGCAGGTGCAGGAATTACAGTTGGGCAGTTTGGAGCAATCCCAGCATGTTGCAAAGGGATGCAAACTGCTGCAGTCCCAGGGACCCATCAGTGCTCTGCTCCCATATGGGCCATAAAGAAGTCAAAAAGCAGGTAACACAAAAGAAGCACTGAAATAATGTTACTGATTACATTTCAATTGCACTTGAAATCATCAGAATTATTTTCTTTTTACTTGCCTGCTTTTAAAGCAAGGCTGAGCCCAGCCCTCACAGCACACGTGGCCCTGCAGCACCTCTGAAGGGAAGGGGCCTGAACGCTCAGAGCAGCCAAAGTACCCCAGGACAAGCCACTCTGCTGGGCAAAATTGTGTTATACAACCAGACTGTTTCTTGGAAAATAAATAAGATGATGAATCACCTTTTTTCTGGGTAAGCATAGAGAGTGAAAAGTGGGAGGGTGGGTACGAGTCCAATGAGAGATGCTCACCTTTAACAGAAGCTTTTGCTGTTTTTCTGTGAATCTTTTTGATCTCTCTCACTCCTAAAAAGAGTATTCTTAGCTAAATTAGCACTTCTTGGAAAGTTGGGTTAGAGTTTCCTTTCCACTGGTGGGCAGTTCTTCCATCTCTCAACCTGAGGAATATTTATAAAAACAGATCAAACCGAGCTGTGGCTAATCAAGTTTAGCAACATGCATGTCTATCACCCCGCAGATTGCAATAACGGGAGACAATAACGAAGGGACTGCAGAGCTATTTTGCCAAAAGCCACTAGATGGGGATGCAAGGACATTTTTCTCATCTTTGTTGCGCTTAGATCCCGGAACGCTGAGCTCGAGCTCGCCTTTCCTGCTCACACGGGTTTCTGTTGTCTTTGCTTTTTGTTTTTAGGAGCTGACAGAGGCCATTTGGAAACGTATCACTCGCTGAGCTCCCATCCTGTAAGGAATCAGGCCTGAGGCAGCAGTTACGGTGCAATTACTGCTTCCCAAATGTTATTCTCTGCACCAAGACTCAGCAGAGGGAAGAGTAAAGGATTTGGCTTTCAGTTTGTGGATTAGTCTTCTTTTATAGGCTGTGGAAAGGAAAAGTACTTTATATTGAACACAGTGGGGTGAAAAAAGGGTATTCAGCAAAGTGGTAATCTCTGAAAATGTCCATACTTTGGAACGGTTACCGTGGAAAAAAGCCAGGAGATTTCTTCAGGCTCAATAGTAAAAACCTCTGGGTATCTTTTTTTAGTTTCTCCTGCTTTGAAAGCCCTAGTTCTCCTATGAATAAGAGAGATAAAGTCAGGAAAATTGGTTTGGCAGAGGTGCAGGCAGGATGAGCCCTGCTCTCTAGGCGGAAACACTCCACAGGTGTATCCCACGAGCACATCCAGGCTGCAGGAGTGCGTGCAGTGCATCAGCAATGCTGTGGGAGCAAGGAATGAGGAGGGCTCCAGTTTTACAGCAATAGTCAGCTCTGACCTCCAGTAACCTTGGGCTTCTGCACTGAGCACCCACTCTTACTATTTTATCCTAAGTGTCAGGATATTTGGCACTTACAAGAATTCCCTGCTCCTGGAGTCAGGTGAATGTTAAAAAACCTCTTCTAGCAAATTTTAAACAGTTAAATTCCATCTTAAGGTACCCAAAATGCACTCTAGGGTTCAAAACACAGAAGATGCTTTGGAAAAAAAAAATTATTAATTTTAAAGCAATTTAATGAATCATTCAGTAGTTGTCAGGGAGAGTGGGTGTCAGGGTGTCTTGGGGAGTCTGAGAAAAAAGGCTCTGGTAAATTCCCTAAAAACAAATTAAACTTGTATCATTATAGTAAATTCAGAAAACTGGGAGAACCATTCAAATATTTAAAGTGATTAAATGTCTTTCCTGCCCCATATGCTTGAAACATGGAGCTGATGCTGCCAGTTCACAGCAATCCACGTTTTAAGGACTGGGAGGGCAGAGGCAGTGGGGACTATTTGGTGGTTTCATCTCCACTAATCGCTGAAAACCGACTGCTCTGTTTCATTAAACATAAACAGAAGTGCAATTGCTTTTCCTGGGTGAGAGGGTGGAGGGGTTACAGGGTGAGGGCTGAAGAAGCACTGGGATGGCAGCAGTGGCCGTGTCCCTGCACTCCCTGGCTGTTGGACACCACAGACCTGGAGCCCAGCAGGTGCTGCCCACCATCCCCACCAGGGTGTTCCCAGCAGCTTCAGCAGGTGCTGCAGGTTCTATCTCGTTTTCTTCTGTGTTTTTTCCTCGCTGCTTAGTAGTCTCCTCATGGTGACAGCAAAATGTCTGTTTTCCAGGAAACCATTTGAGCTTTATGGATTAGCCGTGGTAGGCACTTGCAGACCTCCATAAAGCACGTTGACACATTCTCTGGTGTATTACTAACTCGACTGAAAAATTGATCAAAAGTGATAGAGTTACAGGGCCCTCTGTCCCTTCACAATCTGCTGCTGTGCTGCTTGGCTCTAACAGAGCCAGCAAAGCCAAACCCTGTGGAAACCCTTGCCTGGAAAACACACCTTCATCCTGCCCTTGGCTTTGCTCCATTAGAAGAGCTATGCACCTGAAGCAGAGGATGTGAAAGGTGTGCTCCACTCCCCCCACCCCAATGGCTGCTGGTCCTCCTGGGGCCAAGCTCCCCCAACATTGCAGGTATCCCCAAATTGCAGCAGGGAGTGCCTGCAGGGCCCTGTCTTGCCGTGGGGCACTGACACCATCTGCAATATGCTCAAGGCTGGCACATTCTTGCCCCAGAGTGGGCAAAGCCTCAGGGGCCTCCTGCATCCCCTGTCCCATCTGTTCCAGCAGCAGCTCTTAGGAGAAAATGCTTAAATTACAGGAATGTTTAGCAAACTCAGTAAATGTGGGCATAAGTTTGCTGTAGATGAGGTGTCATGCAGCAGGGAAGCTGCTGGTCTCTCCTGCAGGACCTCAGCAAAGTTTTTTCTTTTCCTTCCTGCCTCCCAACAGCTCTTGCTTTTGCTCTCTGAAAATATCAGTTCCTTGGAGCAAAGTCTGTGCCTTATTTCATCCCCAAATCTCCCAGTTTTTGGGAGGGCAGCCAGGAGTCAGGTGTACAGTCTCTCCCCAAGCATCCTCTAGAGTCCCAGTCCTCCAGAAACACCTCCTCTTTTTGGTTTTTAGTTTGGTTTTTGCTGGAACCACAAATTGACACAGAATAGCAAAGCCAATACCTGATTCAAAGAGCTCCCAAATGAGGGGTCAGGTGGGATGCAATGGATATTGAGATAATTGACAAGGGATCAGAAGTGGATGAGACAATGGAGGAGATAAGACACTTGCTTCCAACCCTAAACGTGCAACCAGAGCTGAAATGCTCTTCACAGACATTGCATGGTCCCCACCCTCGGATGAGATAACAATGCTGAGCTCCCTGTCGGATGCAGCTCGATGGAGCTGATCAATAAACATGCACAGATGAATGCCAGGACACAGCATGCAGGGGAAGGAGCTGCTGTGGGAAGGCATCACTTGCACAAGGCTCTTTGTGCCGCTCTTGAGTCACACAGTGCTGGTGGGAAAAGCACAGCGAGGGAGATGCTTGGCTTTTCAGCCCTTTGGAGCCACAGAATCATTTAATCATTTGGGTCGAAAAAGACCTCTAAAATCACCAAGACCAACCATTAACCCAGCACTACCAAGCCCACCTCTAAACCATGTCCCCAAGTGTCACATCTACATGTATTTTAAATGCCTCCAAGGATGGTGACTTATAACCTCCAACAGCTTTATTTAAATATGGGTTTTAAATCATGTCAAAATATTATTGTATGGTTTTATTAGACCAAAAAAAATTACAGTAATGACTAGTTTCATCATCATGAGCAAAGAGGTAATTTGAAAATTGCCTATGTTCACCATCAACAAATACACAGGATAGTCAAGAAAAAACGGGGTTATTTTACTGCAAACATCAGGCACAGGTAACCTTACAAAATGCTGGACATTGCCCAGTTGTAAGTTGTGTTCCACTCTAACACAACTCAGCAGTTTATTACTTTTTACCTGGATATAGATTAAAAGAAAACAAAGATCTTCTAGGAGCTGTTTGCACCTCTGCCATTCCCTCCAGCTATGACCAATTTCTGCTGGGCTTGTCCCTCACCCTGGCCAGACCCAGCTGGAGTGGATACTCCGTAATGTCCCAGAGAGCAGAGCCACCCCTGCAGCCCCTGTGTCACCCTTGTGGGGTGACTCTGACCAGTAGAGAGGTCCAGGACAAGCCCTGGCAGCTCCAGCTACCTGCACAGATGAAAATGTGCAGGATGAACTCTGGGCAACATTAAGGTACTTTATCTTTTCAGACAAGGATACCATTTAAGTCATCATTACAGCAACTGTAATTTTTATTGCATTTAAGTCCTTCGTGGCCACTGAGGTGATGGCAGGTCCTGATGGCCCCAGCTCCCTCCTCTGTCCTTGCTCTCTCATGTGGCCACAAAATCTCTTTTCTTTTCCCCCTCAGCCAGATTTTAAATACTTACCCCAGAAAGGGTCTGACTGCTGAACTGGAAGGTGATCCACAGCTCCAGGCAGGTGTGAAGAGTCATGAAGCACCAAACACCTCAATAACCTCAATGGGTCAAGACCATAAGCGCTTCAAAAATCCCAGGAAACGAAAGCAAATAAAGCAGCTCTGGTGAAACCCAAACATCCCTGCTCTCTTAACTGAGCTGTGCCCCATGGCTTATGCCATGGGGATCATCCTTGCACAGCCCCTGTCTGTGCTGCAGGTCTCATGTTTGCCCCCACGTAGTGGCCATTCCCCTTAAAGTGAATACCCCAATCCCTTGCACTCACGTATTCCCTAAGGAGTGTATCCTAAATACATAACATTGCAGGGGCTCCTGGAGGTACCTCCTGCAGCTTAATGCTCTTCCAAGAAGTAGCTCAGTCAGCTTTGGCACATTCCCATCTGCAGGACTAAGTGGGATTCTGAGCTCTTAGCAGACCTAACCCAGAGCTATGGTTTTCATATCCTTCCCCTCCTTACATGGCACATATGTGAGTGAGCTTTCCTAAAGCAGTTAAGATGCTTTTGATCTCGATTACTAGTATCAACCACACTGAGAAAATTAGAATTCAAGATTTGTTATCAAGACTTCAATTATTCAGTGTTATCAAGTTGTCACCAGGCCTTTAATTATTTTTCAGTTTATATCTAATTCCCCACACTGTGATTGCTGTAGCAATGTTAAGGTAGATCTGCAACTGTAATAGGAAATGTCCAAGTCCTTTATGGTGCTGGGGACTGGAAATGACAACGTTAATAAAATTCACACATCTCCTGTGCCACGAGCTCTCATCAATATAGTGTTGATTTGCAGCTGACATGCTATTTAATTACGCTCTTTTGGTACCAATAAACACTTAATAATATATTCAAAGTGAGTAAACAGGATATAACACTGACTGTGATTCTGCATCTACTTAAAGATTGGGGCACAAGACCATAAAATCTCACTGCCAAAGCCTTTCACTATTTGACTTTGCTTTTCAGACAACAGTGGACACTGGGAACATCATTTCTGTACAGGGTATGTGAACCCAAGCCATTGGCATGGACATCCAAGCCATGGGTTGTATTCTGGAGGTGCTCAGAGGTTTCAGCAGTGATTAACACTAATTATACAGATAGATATCATTGTGTGCAGATATAATTTGTTTTAACACACCAGGCAATTTTGACTCATCTAAATATTATGCAAAGAAGGAAAGGGGTTGCAGTGATGCAGCTGGTGCAGAAACTCTAACAAACCTCACCAGAGCCAGCAAAGAGGCAATTTGCCAAGTTTTTCACCCAGTTCAGAGCAGGAAAACAGTGGGATTATTATACCTGCTGCAGATCCCTATCCAGGAGAGGCCTTGAGGAGCTCTTCCTGTTGCTGTGCACTCAATAACCCTGGATCTCTGAGGGATGATATAAAATAGCTATTTTTTCCTCTTTTCCCTAAGAGGACATTAGCAGTCAGGGTACACTTTGTCTTTGATGTGCAGGTGATGACTGAGGAAACTCCTGGCAGCTCATCTTGGACCAAAAGCCAAACATGGCTCAGTGCCCATCCCCAGCTGCCCTTCAGCCCAGCCAGGCCCAGGTCTCCCAGCTGATGCACATCTGGAAGGACCAGGGGCATCCTCACATTGTGCACACAGGTCCCACCACTGTTGTGCCAGTCAAACATTCTAGAGACAAGCTGAGTTGAGGTTTTCATGCTGTTCATGCTAATAATAGATTGAATCAGGGTGAAGAAAAGATCTTGCAGAAGACCTGCCCAAACTGCTGTCTTCAGCTCTCTTGTAGCCCTTTTAGGTACTGGAAAGACCTCTAAGGCCTCAAAAGAGCATTCTCTTCTCCAGGCTAAACACCCCCAAATTTCTCAACATGTCTTCATCCCACTGATTTCTTTGCAACAGAAAAATGTTGGCAAAGTCTATCCACTATTGTACACAATTCTTGTCCATAAACCTGACAAACAGCAAAATGAGGAGCTTGTGTCCAACCCTTCCCTGTTTTACACCTCGTTTGAGCATCCTGAAGCTAAAACACGGGAAGAAAACCTTGAGCGGGTCAGTATCTCCATACTGGGATCTCCCAGTCACTACCATGGTTTCCTCTTTCAGCTGGTGTGTAGGTGTGTGTAAGGCTTACAGGTGCCTGCCAGCCGTGTGCCAGCTGCTGCTCAAATACTCTTTGGCAGGATTTGCTGTCTAACTACCTAATGACACGTCTTGCCCAGAACTAATTAGCAGATGTAGGAAATCACCTTTCCAAGCAGAACCTCCATTCCCAGCCTGCAGCACCTTCTGCAAGTAACTGTTGCATGTTTGAGATTTAAATTCGTGTTAAATCATTAGTGCTAATCTTCCTGGGATGGGGAAGCAAGGGTTGCAAACACAGGATCCAAATGCTCAGATCATTGCACATTTTATGCTGTTCCTCTCTCCGTTAATAGAGTTAATGCCACACACAGCTGGGAGTGCATTTGCATCCCCAAAAGCACCACAGCACTCTGAAGAGGTGCATTTTCACACACCAATCTCACAGCTTGATTCACAACTGGCTCCTCCCCCCCAAAAATACCTGTGCCACACAGATGTGCATGATTAGCCTCTGAACCAGAACTGAGCTCAGAAAATTGTACTTATTGCAGGACAAATCGAGTCTGCTATGGCAGAAGCCAGAATAATTGCTCAGGGGAACACAGGGCTTATCCAGCAGTTAATTCATTATTTGTACCTTCCCAGAGCCAGGATGGAAACAGCAGGAAAGGCAGCAGCAAACAAGGTACAAACTCCAGTACCTCAGGATCAATTTTTTCAGTTAAAGGCTTATTGCCATCATGGCAGGGTGGCAAAACACCTTTCCAAGAGCTTACGGGCAGCAAAATAGAGGAGAGACCTGCTTTACTCCTGTTTTGTGATAAACTATACAGACTTGGATGCAATTAATGCTGCATTTTGGGCTTTGCCATGCCTTCATATGCACCCCAAAGTCAGGGTTTAGAGATGAAATGCATTTCAGGTTGGGAGGGCAGGTCCCATCTTCTCAATAATGGCAGGATATGGCAATCAGCACCTGCCAGAGACAGCTGTGTCTGGTGTTGCCATGTGTGAAGACTGAGGCTTTGGAAAGAAATAGCAGACTGAAAAAGGTGTTAAAAACTATATTGGGTTTGCATAGCCAGGTTTTGGTGGAGGTGGAGCTACAGAAGTGGTTTCTCTGAGAAGCTGCTGGAAGCTTCCCCCATGTCCTGCAGAGACAATGCCCACTGCCATCTGGCTCCAGGGTGGACCTGCTGCTGGCCACAGTAATGCCTCTGGGATAACATATTTAAGAAGGGGGAAAAATACCTGTTGGTCAGATGAAAATTGCCGCCAGAGAAGAGCAGAGAGAGAACATGTGAACCACTCTGTAAACACCAAGATCAGTGGAAGAGGGGCAGGAGGTGCTGCAGGTGACAGAGCTGAGGTTCCCCTTGGCCCGTGGTGCAGCCCATGGGGAGGCAGCTGTGCCCCTGCAGCCCAGGGAGGAGCAGGGGGTGTAGAGATCCATCTGCTTCAGCCTGGGGAGGAGCCCACACTGGAGCAGGGGGATGCCTGAAGGAGGCTGGGACTCCATGGGAGGTCCATGGTGGCAAGGACCTGCTGATCCATGGAGAGAGGAGCCCATACTGGAGCAGATTTTCGTGGTAGGACCTGTGGCTCTGTGGAGGACCCACACTGGAGCAGACTGTGCCTGAAGGGCTGCACCCAATGAAAAAGTGACGTACCTTGCAGCAGTTTGTGAAGAAGTGTTGCCTCTCATGCTGGAGAGGTTCATGAAGGACTGTCTCCTGTGGAAAGGACCCCACAGGAGCAGGGGAAGGACTGCTCTCTCTGAGCAGNATTTTCGTGGTAGGACCTGTGGCTCTGTGGAGGACCCACACTGGAGCAGGGGGATGCCTGAAGGAGGCTGGGACTCCATGGGAGGTCCATGGTGGCAAGGACCTGCTGATCCATGGAGAGAGGAGCCCATACTGGAGCAGATTTTCGTGGTAGGACCTGTGGCTCTGTGGAGGACCCACACTGGAGCAGACTGTGCCTGAAGGGCTGCACCCAATGAAAAAGTGACGTACCTTGCAGCAGTTTGTGAAGAAGTGTTGCCTCTCATGCTGGAGAGGTTCATGAAGGACTGTCTCCTGTGGAAAGGACCCCACAGGAGCAGGGGAAGGACTGCTCTCTCTGAGCAGCAGCAGCAAAAAACCGGTGATGAACCGACCTTAACTCCTATTCCCCATCTCCCTGTGCCAATTGGAGGGCAGGAGTTAGACCTTGGAAGGAGGGAGGGATGGAGGGAGAGGTGTTTTAAGATTTATTTTACTTCTCGTTCTCCTGCTCTGATTCTATTAGTAATAAATTTAATTAATATCCCCACTTTGAGTCTGTTTTACCTGTGATAGTGATTGGTGAGGGATCTCTCCCTGTCCTTATCTCAACTCATGAACCCTTCATTATATTTTATCTCGTCTGTCCAGTTGCAGAGGGGAGTGAGAGAGTAGCTTTGGTGGATATCTGGCATCCAGCTGGGGTCAACCCACTACAAAACCCAAGAGCACCAGAAGTAGTGCAGGTGCTGAGCTCTGCCATCATGCTAGTGATGCTCATCACACCAGGGCTGACTTCCCTGCCTAATCCTGAGCATACTCCCTTTTGTTGCTCTCACTACAGCTCTTTAAGGGACTAGGGCTTCTCCACAGCTTCTCAGGGTGACCTCACATTGGCCCCATCTCCACCACATTCTCTGTTGTAACATCTGTGCCTGTGATCCCCAGGAAGCTGCTGTCACCCACCTCATCCCATGGCCATGCACTGTGGTGCCAGGGCTTGACTTCTTCAAGGGTCTTCGGAAGATCTGGAAAGGCAATTTTTAAAATAAACCCAAGCCATTCATCAGGGCAGACAAACAAGCTCAGGCGCACAGGCACTGTGTGAGTCCAGCCTGGCCTCGAGGCAAAGCAAAGCTGCTCTTACCTTTAACAGCCTTGACAAATTGGAATAGGCTGTGTCTCTACTGAGTGTGGATATTTCCCCACTGCTTGTTTTTTTGTAGTCTTGACTGGTGCAGGGAATCACCATGAATCTTCATTTGCTTTGCTGCACTCACACTGGGTTTATTGCAGTGTAATTTTTTTTAAACTAAATCCCCATGGCAGGGGGTTGGAACAAGTTGATCCTTAAGGTCCCTTCCAACCCAACCCATTCTGTGATTCTATGAAATATACATTACTTTGGGTAACATTCATCTAGATCTTAATACATTAGCTCTGTCAGAGCTATTATTGCTTAATACTTCTATAGAAATTATTATTTATTAATGTGGAACAGCAAGGATACTGCCAGTTCTCTCATTCTCATGAAATGAAATGCAGAACTTCCAGGTGAGCAAGATGATGGGCAGGGATGAGCCCAAAGAGGTCTCAGATCAGACCAGGATGGTGTGGTTGGGGCAGTCACATTTGCTCCTGTGAGTGGCCAAGGAGCTTCCCCACATGACAGGATTTTTATTTTAATCGAGAGAATGTGTCAGTTAAAATAATCTCGGGCATATTTATGCTATTTGTTCTACATCATTAAACAGCCATTTTGGCTAAAGCAAGAGATAATTAATCTGGTTGTCCCCCTTGCATTTGTAGGTAGTGCGGATAGAGTCATTTTTCTACTCCTTAAAAGTAAGCACTTCCCAAATGGAAAAGTGATTTTCATAACATGAGCATGTTTGACTCAGCAAGGGCCCTTGTGTTGCACCCTGTTAGCACAGCCATCCTTCCACTGGTTCCCAAATGGAATAGAAGCAAATGCAAGATGAATTCATGGAATGCAGCATTCTGAGAAAAACCTAGAGAGAAAAGAATAATAAATTCAGCCTGTACCACATGACACAAATTTCCCCATTGCCTTCAGCACCAGCTGCAGCACAGAAAGGCCACTCCAGATATCTGCCACTCCTTTGCAATGACACCATCATCTTTAGTCATTCAATTACTTGTGTCGTCACTGGGACAAGACCTGCATCTGGATTTGGAAAAGATGTAACCCAGGGAAGTGAGAGCATCTGGATCAAGTACATCTGGGAGGTGAGCAGCAAACCCCATTATGAGCTGAAGGAGGAACCAAATGATTAACAAGTTGCATCTCCTTTCCAAAGTCTTAAAAATATGCCCACAGGTACATATGTAACATATTGACAATGGACTCCTGGACTAGCAAAGTGCTGGAGAGAACAAGGAATGAAAACAAGCTGCCAGTGGAGCCTGTGTTTGATCTCAGCCTGCTCACTGGGGTGTGTGCAACGGGCTGTGCTGGTGCAGCCACTCCAGCCCCATGCAGGGCTCACCCTGCCCAGCAGTGCTCACAGAGGAAACACCAGTGCTTTGTGCACAGCTCCCAGCTTGGGCCTGTGGGGACTGGGGAGACACTGCAGCTGTGGAATGGGGAAGAATAAGGATTGTCAACATCTGAGCTGTACCAGCACCAGCAGTTCTGCACCATAGTTAGGGATCAGCATGTTGTTTTCAGTCCATGCCATGCTGCTCAGCGTCCAGAGGAATTCATTTGGCTTCCTTTTAACTCTGAAGACAAACTGACTCTCTTAAATGTTAGAAGTGGTACATATTTGGGAGAGAAAAATTGGAAGTTGCTGGGAGACCTCATGAGTGTGAATGCCAGTCCTCCAGCCAGCACTGGTATGAGGTGCTGCTGTGTGAGTAAGGTGTGTTTCTCTGCTTCACCCTTCACATGGAGAGTAGCAGGATGTATCCACAAGGAATGGGAGAGATCACATCTCAGCCACAGCTCTGTAAATTAAGTGACTGAACACATTACAGGTTGGGAAAGGCAACACTTCTAGGACTGTCACAGAATCACAGAATCATGAAGCTTGGAAAAGACCTTCAAGACCATCAAGTCCAACTGTTAATGCAGCACCACCACTAAACCATATATTCAAGTGCCACATCCTCCCACCTTTTGAATACTTCCAAAGATGGTGACTCCACCACTTCTTTGGGAAGCCTCTTCCAATGTGTCACCACCCTTTCATTGAAGTAATTTTTCCTAATATCTAATCTAAACCTCACATTCCTTGGACATTTCTTGTCCTTGGAGTACAGGAATTAAAAAGGATTTCATTTCCCCCATAATTCTTTATAGTAGGAGGCTGTCAGCTTGTTGGTAGCAGGAGAAAATAACCCAGCCAGTCCTTTTTCTGTCTGGAAGGGGTGATTCCTGGGAGGACACATGACACGTGGCAGCTGAGCTCTCTTGCAGAGGGGATGGGTTCCAGCCCTGCCTGCAACCATCTCATCACCACACACTTCCCTACAGCAGTCACTGCCCACCCCTGGATTGCCAGGAAAGGACCTGAGGCACCCAGCAGAGCTCTGCCAAGGACCCACCGATTCCTCCTCTGCTCATCAGTGGATTCCCCTCTTCCCTGCCTTGGCCTTTTAGTCTCCCCAGGGTATTCCATGCTCACAAGCTCTTTTTCCTTCAGGTGCTCATCCCCAGCCCCCTCACATGGAGAAAGGAGTCATTTGGGAAGCTGCTGGCACAGTGAGGGTCTGATCCCTCTTGCCTGGTCACATCAAAAGAGCAAAACCCTCAGTTTCACGGTAAGCATCACCCTCACTAATGAACCCAGATGTTTCCCCTCACGCCTGCTGGCAGAGCAACCCTGGGCCAGCCCTGCTCTATGCTGGTGGCAGCAGAGGAGCTGAAACCAGCAAATGACTTCTTGGAAAAGCAGGACAGAAGAGACTTCACACCATCATCTGGATCTATTCATGAAATTGGTCATTTGATGAAATAATTCGGGTGCACAGCCCTGCATCCATGGCTGGACAACACTGACATTTTGGCTCCCGCCCAGTCGCGCTGCGATAAATGGAGCTGTCAGGTCAGAGCACGCTGATTCATTTTCATTCAAGCACCTATTTAATATTCATCATGTTATAGGAGGACATTTTTATGTCGGGAAAAACACAAATGCTCTCCCGAAATGACTCAAGGGCAATAAAGAATAAATTGTCTTTAAACCTGTGTAAGGGATGCTGAAGTCACAAACAAGGCATAAAATAATATGGAGGTGGAAAGTGCTTTTTCCTTATTAGGTTTATCAAAGTAAAACTAGGCTGGCAAGCTTGCTCTATGAAGCAAATGGATGTGGTAAAAAAAGGAAATGAAAATTCTGATCCATATTCATTGTGTCAGTGTCAGCAAGGGAGAAAAACTCCACTAGCTTTTTGGCTTTTTTTTTTTCCTTAGAAAGCTGATCTGAAGTTTTACAGGAAAAAAAAGTAAGCAAAGATGATAAGAAAATCAAAGATAATTAGTAGAAACAAAGCACACAGCAGACAGAGTGTCTAATATTAAACAAAATGTGAAACACAGAACATGCTTGACTGCACGAAGCCACCACTGCAGGCACTGACAGCATCTTAATAGGGAGATTTCTTTCCCATAGTCCCTGGCACTGGCCTGGCCAGCACTGCTGCTGTCCCTGGCCTGTGGCTGCCAGCCACTGGTCTCTGCACTGGCAGCAAACACATAACAGGCTTTCCTTTTCTGATTAAATTACCATCCTGGAGGTGGTACCCAACCAGTCATACCCATAGATCTGTTGCAACCATGAAATAAAGCTGGACTGACTCCAGGTGAAAAAGTGGCTCATGCCTTGAACCACGTGTTTAAGGGAGGACTAGTGACAGAATAGAAGAGAGTGGAAAAGTCCTTCAAGTTTATCAAGTCCAACTGTTACCCCAACACTGCCAAGCCCACCACTAAATATGTCTCTGGGTGCCACATCTACGCATCTTTTAAATCCCTCCAGGGATGGTGACTCTTCCACTGTCCTGAGCAGCTGTGCCAGTGCTTGACAACCCTTTGGGTGAAGAGAATTTCCCTAATATCCAGTCTCAACCACCCCTGGTGCAACTTGAGGCCGTTTACTCTCATCCTGTCACTTGTAGCCTGTGTGAAGAGACCGACCCCATCTCACAACCTCTTGTCAGGGAGTTGTAGAGAGGGAGGAGGTCTCCCCTGAGCCTCCTTTTCTCCAGGCTAAACACCCCCAGCTCCCTCAGCTGCTCCTCATAGGACTTGTGCTACAGACCCTTCACCAGCTTTGTTGCCCTTCTCAGGACTCACTCCAGCCCCTCAATATCTGTCATGTTGTGAGGGGCCCAGAACTGGACACAACACTTGAGGTGTGGCCTCACCAGTGAAGAGTACCGGGAGACAATCACTTCCCTGCTCCTGCTGGCCAAACTACTGCTGGTACAGGCCAGGATGCCATTGGTCTATTTGGCTACCTGGGCACACACTGGCTCACACTCAAGTCTCTTCTGTGCCAGGCACTTTGCAGCCAACTCTTCCCTCAGTCTGTAGTGCTGCCTGGGGTTGTAGTGACCCAGGTGCAGGACCCAGCACTTCCCCTTGTTGAACCTCATGCCATTGGCCTCAGCCCATCAATCCAGCCTCTCCAGATCCCTCTGCAGAGCCTTCCTGCCCTCCCACAGATCAGCACTCCCACCCAAATATGGGGGTCTTAATGCTGACACGTGTGTATTTTGCATTTCTAGAGACTTGATAAATTAACACATTTTTCTCTGTTCAACAACAACAGGACAAACAAGTTACAGCTCCATCCCACATGCTATGGCAGAGACTCGTGAGGGAGCTGATCCCACAGCCAGCACTGCACGCCCTGTGCTCTGGGTTGCAACACTCCTCATTTCACTTCAAATTTCACAGCTTTTGGCTTCCACCATTCTTCCTCCCTCCCCCCAGATCCACTTCCCAGGATCATATGATTAGGTGAGACAGACAGCTTTCTGCTTTCTGGTCTTCAGTTTTTAGAGACTGCAGAAGGGATCCAGCAGACTCATCACAGATGGCAGCTCTTTATTTCTAAATCATGTTCTGGTTCATCAAAAATACTGCCCAACTTTGCAATATTGAAGAGGTGGGGGGTTTTTGGTTAATGGTGATCCATGTTACATGTAGAAGAGTGACAAAGGAATGTGAGTTTGATCCCTTTGGCCTTTCTGCAGCCCACTGAGGGCATTGAACAGATCTGTTCTCCTTTCCCCAACATGTGCCTCTGATCCCACAGGCTCATCAGCACAGATTTTTGTGCACAAAATCTCCTGCAGAAAACACAGAATTACTGAAGAGCAATTTATGTAAATATACTCTTTCCTCAGAAGAGGACAGTGTTTTTAATGACAAATTGAGTGAAATCTCACTTGGCATGAAGCAAATAAAGTAGTAAATATTTCAAGTTACCGCTCTGCAGTAATAGAGACTGCATTTAAAATTAATTGCTGTGGATCTGCCGTATCTTACAAAGAAACGGAGTGACAACACAACTGTGATGTGACACATCTGCATTACAGCTTTTCATCTCAATTCTGTCTTCAACAGGCTCCATCAGCTGCTTGCATTCACTATATGAAGCGATATTTTCCGCCCATCTCTACTGGAGAAGTAGCAATCTCCTGATGCTTCCCGGCAATGAGAAAGCTGCCTGAATGTCATCGCTGTCACCACAGAGTGCAGCTGTCAGGCACAGGGTACAGGTTATATAGATGGATGTCTCTGATGCTTCTCTGTTGAGCCCATCGTGCAAAGCCCATTGCAATAGAAACCAGAGCTAGGACTGGGCTGAGTTATAAACCCCCATTTTCTCTACTCCTTGACTGTCAGACACTGGAAGATGAAGTGGTTTACCCAGTTAAAAAAGTGGTGTGGGGCCCTTAGAGAAAACACTCTAAGTTGCTCTGGTATGGCCTGTCTCTGAGGTGGCTGTTCCTGGCAGTGCCTCAGCCTGTTTGTCACTGGGAGAGATGACTCAGACACATTCAGAAAATGTACTTCTTGCACCTCTCAGAATAGTTCACTGGTGCTTTAGCTGGGCTACAACCTTCACAAGTTCTCTGTAGGGTATGTTGGAAGAACAAACCCCTCCATCATAATGGAATCTCTTCTCCAAAGTCCAGATTTGGATTGTTTATCTAAAAACAAGGCTTCTGTTTCATCAGAGGAAAGACTTAAAACATTCACTACAAACAGGAAAAACATGGATTTTGACTGACACAAATGCTTTTCACAAAGAATGGGTGATCATAAATTAAATCTCTGTTGCATCCTGTCATTGAAAAAATCCTGCATTTCCATCCTGAGGTAGACTCCAAACACTTCACTTAAATAAATTTGGATACACTTGATCTACCCAATGCACAGAAGTCAAGAAGCTTAAAGTTTCTACTGCAGAAGAGCAGCCACAGCCCATGTATCTCAGGGGACACTGTATCTTTCACTGGTCTGACCCATCAGCTGCTCGGAGGTTTGTCTAATTCAGTCACTGAACTTAATTGACTCGTAATGTAGAAGGCAAACCCAAACCGTGTAATTAAATCACTTAATTTGCCACATAAGGCTTTTCAGGATCAATGTACTCATATTCACAAAGGTCAGTGACAGCGGAAAACTAAGGAAGCAGCAGATAACAACCTCTGAACAGTCTGATCATCTCTAAATGAAGTCAATAAGCATCATTTACTGACTTTGGATCAGATACATCCCTCCTTTGCCACCTCCAAATACGTTTTGCCTGATGCTACAACAGTGACAGAGAAGTGACCCTAACTGTATGTTAATTCCTGCTAAAATTGAGCTCCAGAACACAGTTACCAAAGGTTATTTGTAATGGAGAGATGAAATGTCACGTCGTTCCTTCATCAATAATCCTGCTGCTGCACAGCGTTGTGATCACTGGGCAACAGCAGCATCCTGGAAACACCATTTCTGGGCTGCATCATCCACTCAGACACTTCTGCAAGAAAAACTACTTGAGCTTGTTCACATGGGGTAGGAGCCAGATTGCACGCAAAAATTATAAAATACAAGTGCCATCTTCCTCATCTGCAAAATGAATGCTTGGAGATCCACTTCCCCCACATACTGTCAAAAGATTCTTCAGTTATTACGTTTGAAGAGTTTTTTCCAAATGTCATATTGGCATGTAACAGCCCCAATACTCACAACATGCAGGGGAGCTTTCAGGAAGCAGAAGAGAAAATTAACATTCTTCCTTATCGGAGGAAAATGGATCTGATTTTTCATTCCACCAAAACATCTCTTCACAGACAGGATAAATCTCATAAATTGCTTTAACCCATGTATCCACCTACAGTCCATTCTAGACACGACTGTAACAAAGCATGTAATCAAAGTAAATGAGCATAATTACCAACGACTGCAAATATGGGGGTTTAGGTTATTTTCTCAGACATTTCATATGTGACCATTTCACTGGTGGTTTACAATTAAAAATATGAATAAACTATATTAGACTGGAAGATAAAAGGGTACACATTAAAAATCCATGCAGAAAACATCCCATCACTGCGATTACCATTACAACTAGTCCTTCAAATCTAGTCTTTCTCCCCAAATGCAAACATAACCAAATCACAATGCATGGCCAAATATTAACCTGTTTCAAGGGACAGTGGGGTCCTTTGTTATCAGACTTGACAGCAAGATACTTCCTTCATTTCTACCAGGAAGGAACAAGAAATAACTGCATAGTTCCATTTATTTAATGTCAGTTCATGTGAATTTCTCACTTTTTACAATCATGTTTCTAGCCCCAGTTATTCCAATGGGTTAAACAGACTCCTTTAAGGCAACCTCACAGCTGTGCAACTTTTACACACAGTAACAACAAACCCCCATCCCATCCCATCCCATCCCATTCCAGCCCATCCCAGCCCATCCCATCCCATCCCAGCACCGGGCAGGGCTGACAGCTGCGACCCAGGGAGATGCCCTTCCCTGCAGATGCAGCAGGACCAACAGGAGGAATCACATGTGACTTCCTGACTCTTCCCTGTCTGACAGAAGCAGGAGGCACGGCCTGTCGTGGGCGTTATGGATCAGGTCGTGTCACATCTCAATGGCTTAATGGCATGGCTGGTGGCACAAGTCATGTCAGCAGTTAAGTGACAGTGACAGAGTCACCTGTCGGGTTGTGGCTCCAGGAATCCAGTAACACATACATATTGATGGCATGTAATCGCCTGTGCCCACGATATATCTTCATAAAGGTAATATAAATCAAGCTCCTGTCCAGGACAGGTGCGTGTCACAGATGTAAGACGTGGAAGTTAATTCATTTAAATTACATTTTAAACCAGACAGAACCATAATCTGCCCTGAAGCATGTTAATACCTCAGGTAGCCTGATCCTCTTTCAAGAGGTCGTGAGTTAGATATTTTTTTTTCTGCATTATTACTTCCCATTTGAAAACAAGCCCCAAAATTATGTTTAAACTACATTTCTCCTTCCACTTGTAAAGGCAAATTAAGTTATATATCTAGAAAATATGTGATCAGAGGGCACCTGTGCTATGGAGACAGACTGAGAGTTGAGGTTGTTCAGCCTGGAGATGATAAGGTTCCAGGAAGATGTAAGAGCCTCTCCTGTAGCCCCACAAGGGGATGGAGTGATGGGGCAAAGAAGAATCACTTTAAACTGAAAGAAAGTAAATTTAGATTAGATATTAGGGAGAAATTCTATGCTGTGAGGGTGATGAGGCCCTGGCACAGGTTGCCCAGAGAATTTGTGGATGCTACATCCTTGGAAATTCCAGGCCAGGTTGGATGGGGCTTTGAGTGACCCAGTCTAGTGGAAGGTGTCCCTGCCCATGCCAGAGGGCATGGAATTAGCTGATCTTTAAGGTCCCTTCCAACCCAAATCATTCTAGGATTCTATGACAATCTTTCAAGATTATCAAAGCAAATACGAATAACTTCATACTTATCAGGACTAATCCAAACCAGAAGTGCTCAAATGATTTTTTTCCCCAAAGATTTCTTCATTTCCCAATGAAACCTCCCATGAATGCAAGTGCACTTAAGCAAAGAAAACTATGCAATTAGGCTCTTCTTTGACACATATGAATACAAGCACCAGCTAATTTACAAGTCTTTAGCTGCATTTTTTCATAGAAAATTTTACACTACTCTGCTTCCAAAGCAAAGAAAATTATTCTTTGCTCTAGACTGTAGCACTTGAAGTTCAAGTGTTCAGTGAGACTTCTAGTGTGGTTGCTGAGGGGCAGTACAGTTGGGATCCAGCCCCATGAATGGGAAAGCTCCCCAAGACTTCAGGATATTTCTGCAGGAAAAATGTAGTCTAATTTGGCATACCTCATACAAAAGCCCCAGTGTTGGCAGTATTTAGTCACAATGATATGCACAAACATGGTACCTGTGCATGCAAATATCCCATGCATGAAAAAAAATTGCAGGTCTTATAGCTGTAATACCAAAGTAGGAAACACCTGGCAGTGGACACTGAAATCAATAGACTTGAAATAAATGATGACAAAGTGCAGACTCTTGTTATCTGGTTATTATCTATAGAGACAAATTGCCAGGGCATTTGGCAAATCCTTCACCCACAGATGCTTTCACTCACAATCACGTATGTGTCCTCTTGGGATGCCTCACCAGGCGATATTGGAATTACCTTTCTGAATGGGACCAAGATCTGTGTCCAGTCTTCAGCAGGGACAGTATCAGCACCAGCAACTCCAGCAAAAGGTTCAAAAATACTAAACAGGCAAGAATTGGGAGAAATCCCTTTTCCATGTCATGGCTTTGGATGAAAGGCAGCAATTGCCTCCAGTGTTCCCCAGGAGGCTGGGCATCCCCCCACAGCAGGATACCCAGGGCTCTCACAGACAGCAGTAACCTTGGTATCTGCCTAAACAACTCATTCCTGGTTTTGCAAGGTGCTGCATTCTCAGCCTTACAGACTCTGCAGGGCCACCAGCTCCTCAGCTCAATTTCACAGCTTAATTCAATCCCAAATTATCAGACACACAATTACCTCGTGCCATTGGGATCCCTGTGCTGTCCAAGCTGGACAAGGAGCAGACATGGGTCGTTGTCTGTGCCGGCAGACAGCGCAGAGTCCGCAGCAGCTGTGACGAACAGCAGCCCCAGGAGCCTTCCCTGCTGTTCCACTTCATTTTACAAAGTCAAACAGGTGCACTCATTCCCCAGAGAGCATTACTGAGCCACAACAGCTCTGCACCAGATGTTGTTCCTCAGCCCTGAGCACCGGTGCAGCCCATGGCTCTGCCAGCAGTGCCCAGCCCTGCTGGGAACCACGGCCAGTCCCTCTTGGCCAGAGGGGGCATGGGCGGGGACACAGAGTGGGTGACAGGCACCAAACTGAAGCACACCCCCAGATCCATCTGTTCAATATAAACACACTTTTCACTGTTGTACCTAGAGGTTCTTGCCTTCCCAGAGCTGACATCTCCTGCACTCGACACAAAATCATCGAGGCATGGAATGGTTTGCATCAGAAGGGACCTTAAGGGTCATCTTGTTCCAAACCCCTGACACAGGCAGAGACACCTTTCACTAGACCAGGTTGGTCCAAGCCCTGTCCAGTCTTGCACTGAACTCTTCCAGGGATGGAGCATCCACAGCTTCACTGTGCAGCCTGTCCCAGGGCCTCACCACCCTAATTTCTTCCTAATGTCCAATGTAACCCTGCCCTTTGTCAGCTCAAAGCTATTCCCTCTTGTCCTCTCTCTCCATGCCCTTATTCAAAGTCCCTCTCCAGCTCTCTTGGAGCCCCTTTAGGTACTGGCAGGTGCTCTACAGTCTCCCCAGAGCCTTCTCTTCATCACAGTTTGGATTATAATTTACCCTGATGCTGAGGGCAATGACCACACGTTGCAGCTGTCAGCTTTGCTATTATTACACCAACTTGCCCACTCCAATGCCTTGTTGAACAGCATGCTTAATTGAGTTTATTCCTTCATTATTCAGGAATACCATTCTCCTCACATGTATCCCACAGACAAAATATATTAAGATCTGGCAGTGTTCTTCCTAATAACACTAGATCATTATTCCCCTTGTAACTCTTACTCTGTACATGCTACTCAGCAGTTCAGTACAGGACACCATTCAAAAAAAGCTTTAGGACCCCAATGTTACTGGGAAAGACCAGATCCTGCTTTTTATTCCATAAATAGTTACAGCTCTAAGGTGGAAAGCAGGGCCAGCAGAACATTTTAAGGGCCAGAAATAAGTGAGACAATTTCCCCTTGCAATTCTATCAGCCCTTCTTTCTAATGAGGGAAGAGAAAAGCCCATTCCTGACCCTGCTTTAGTGACAAACCACCATCTCAATTTGATGCTGAGGGATCCTGACCTGGAGAAGGAGCCCGACATACAATTCCATCACTTTTTCAATAAAACTGTAATGTTCAAACCACTTTACAAAGGCTGTGGTAAGTAACATAACAACATGAGCAATGCCTTCTTCCCCATTAATACCCACCTCTTGTGATGATCCAGGTTGGGAAGGACCACAGAGATGCTGGGCTGGAAACAATTCTTTTTTCTCCTCTGATTATTGGAATAAGCAGCAGCATTGATTTTAAAATAAGACCAACCACTCTCGAGACCTGCAATCATTCTCTCAACTTGCACTTGTCTGTAATACTTTTTTCAATAATCACCACACCACAAAATACGCCAGAAAAGTTTGAAATCCAAGTCCAATCTCAGTCCCAGCAAATGACTAATAATGCATGTTGTTTACACACATTTAATTCAACGTACCAGAAGCAATTTTCTCACTCTCTTTAGCATTTTATTTGCTTATAAACACAAGTCAATACCACAAGATGGCACTTTCTTACTTGCAACACACACTATTATAAACACTTACCCTCTTCAAATGTTCCCAGAATTTTACGACATGTAATTTCTCAGTGATTCTGAAACATTTAAAAAAGCAAGACCTTCTACAAACTGCATTTGTGTTTGATGTATATTAAATGAGGTCAGGTAATTAAATTCAAAAAAAGGAATTTATAAATATTTCAGATAAGAAAATTTAAATACAAAAGCAGAGTTTGTATTAATTAAACTGAATAACAATTTAAACTGGCCATAATGTATCTACATGGTTTAATTTAAAATATTTTTTAAACAATCAGATCCTCTAGCCATTCATTAAAACACCTATCTACTCAACTCTTTAAAAAATACTCTTGGTTAAGAAACCACCTATGCTTTTTCATAACAATCCTTATTCTGTCCTGTAGGTGGAAATGAAGCAAAATCATACTCCAGACTAGAAAACAGGATAAGAAGGAAGAAACTTTAAAAAACCTGATAACTTCAGACACTTCAACTCATTCTTCCTTGCATTTCTGAAAATACATGATCTGGTTTTAAAGTCTTTGAACGAAATGTAAACACTAGAAAACTCATTGTTGAAGTATGTGAAGAATAAAGAACCCTGCACTAATATAGTGCATAATGATGCTGTGTCAAACTTGTCATTTACAGTAAAAGTCACATTTTCCTTGGGATTGTCATGCCTTTTTTTCTTAACTAATTCCTTTTGATGTCTGTAGATTCTCTTTTTTTTTTCATTCCCATTGCTCAACAGGAAGAGATGCATTTTCTGGTCTCTTCAGAAAAGTCGCACAGGATCCAAATTTTTAACTCCTTTTTTTTTCCCCATAAAGAAGTGGCGAAGTTTTAAGCCTGCAATACTTTTGTTCTGCCTGGTATATTACACATCAGGAGATTCCTCAAAAAACTGAGAAGTCAGAGTTCCAAAAAAGAAAGCAGTTAAGGCAGTTGATGTCTAGATTTGGATTTCTTTTACGTGTTACATGTCAATGTCTCCATCATAGGCCAAGGTCAGAGGCTTCTGCTGTGGAGGAGGGCTTTGATGCTGCTTCGGTTTTTTGCTGCAAGACAAGTATTTCAGAAGACAAAATTATAAACTGTAATAAGCTCAGAAACACCATCAACCCTCAAACCTCATTAAAAAAAAAATCAGTGTCCCACACTGGCTGTTTAACTTTGTAAGTGTGTGACGCTGCTTTACAGGGAGTGCTTCTACCCCAGACCACACGGACCTGCTCGTGTGCTCTCACGTGTGTGGTACAGGCACAGAGCCTGCCAAAACCAGGCAGCCAACTGTGCTCCTCATCTGCAGAGGAAATAAAGCATATTTGTTTTCTGCCTCTTCTCACAGCTGACAAAACAAGGAACACCTCGCAGAAAAATTGGAACACAAGCTGTCTAGGAGTGGGATATTCTCATTTTTCTTTGGCATGGTATTGAAGCAACAATAATTATTATTGAGAAATACATTTCCTCACCAGCCTTCAAGTGATGGAGAAGTGTGTAATGTTGTTTAAAAAATCCTCTGTATCCTCCACTGTGAAGCCACAGAGAAATGGAGCTACATGGCTTGGAAAATAAGGGAGCTGCAACTCCTAAGCAGCATCCAAATGCTGTTATTTGAGCTTACAACCAAAGAGAGAGGCTGGGAGAAAGACTAGAAGAGTGAGAGGGAATAAACTGATGTTGGATGAAAGAGGACCATGATGCTGTCAGGACAAAGTTGTGACTCTCTTGTTGCCTGCCCTGATCTAACAGGGGTAGGGCCGGCTTGCACCATTAATGTTTGTAAGTTCAGGCCAAATCTGTGGGCATTGCCTTTCCAAATATTCAGACCAGGGAGTGCAACATGAGCCCTGCCAAGTCAGGCCCATCCCCCGTGCCTGGTGCAATGGGGGTGTTGGGGGGCAGACAGCCCCCTCCCAGCAAAGGTGCAAGGCCAGGATCCAGTCCCCTGTCTGTAACAGTGGCTGGTGACAACAGCTTCAGATACAGGACATGTTTGCTCCTGACATCTCCCCTGCAGAAACCTATTTAAGGCTTTCCTGAGCCGAGCATACATCCAGAAAACCACAATTAACACCAAGAGACCCAATCTCCCATGAACTGTTTTGCCATCTCTAAATCCATTTATCTTCCTGGCATGCCCAGTCCCCTGCAGCAGTAAGCTCACAAGGTAATAATGCACTGTGTGAAAAATAATATCTTTTGTTTATTTTAAACGATCATTTCATCAGATGCCTCCTACTTCTTTTATTGTGGGAAATAAAAATTCCCTAGCACCCTTTTCTCCCACATTCATGATTTCATAGATCTCTATTGTATTCCCACATCAAACATCATTTTCCAACTGAATGCCCCTATTCTATTTAGTCTTTCCTTGAGCAGGAGCCAGCTCCTCGATCCAATCATTCTCCTTGCCTTTCTTCTGTTTTACTTTATCTTTTTTTAAATAATACAATAAACTCCCTCTCTAATCCCAGTAGAAGCCTGAATAAATATAAGGTCCTATTGATAAGCCAAAAGAATTCTTTCTCTGCATGACCACCAAACTTCTTCTCAATAATGTCAAATAACAGTTACATTTTTCAGAGTTTTAATTACTCTGAGATGGGGGCCAAATGAAGACACTTAGGTAATCCAATCTCCATCCTTTCCTAAAGCCTTAAGGATTAAATCTCTGCCACACAGAGTGTTGTGATATATTTTTGGGTTGTTTTAGTAAAAGCAAACTACCTTCTATTTTAGGACAAAATACATGCCATACTCACCACATCAAGTAGGATGTAAAAATCAGGAAAACTATGATGAAGAACCCACCAGCTGATACTCCATACACCCACATCTTCAGTTTCCCGTCTGTTGGAAGATGAGGAAAAAGGACAGAGGGAAAAAAATGGGAGAACAAAAAAAAATTATTCTAAATACACAAAATTTAAAGAGATTCATTAAACAGAAATTAGTAGCATAATTGATGGGAAATACAGCAAGGACTGGCTGGGAATAACCCATAAACCCCATATTTTTGACAGCAAAGAAAATGTCTGTAAAAAATCAATCATTTTAAAGACAAAATGTTAACTTTGGTAAGGAGCATAGATTTTTCTCAATGAAAACTGAAACTGAACTCCTTGTCCCAGTTTTCCAAAGCAGTTTTATTTCCTACCCCTGCTCTGGCTGAGCTCCCATAGCTCATTATGGGCAGTCTGGGCTTATGGTACAGCACACAAACACAACCCAGGCCGGCTCCTGCCCATGGAAAGGAGCAGGGACATGGGATAATCGGGGTACACTCACTCCAGAGCCCCAGTGGCTGCTCTGGCACAGGCAGTTCAATGTTGAGCTGACCCAGACAGACAGAAGCAACATCTGATGTGTTTAGCCCAAAGAAAAGAGAATTGAGAAGGAACAGAATTGTTCTCCATAAATACTTGGGGGTCAATTGGGGTGAACACCAGCGAGCACAAGTGGACAAGCTGCTTTGAGCTGCAAAACACTTGGACAACAAATGGGAATAAATTCAGCTTAGCATAAAAACAAGAATAGGCTTTGTAACAGTAAGAGGGATAAAGTTGTGAAAGAGCTTTCTGGTTGGGCCACAGGAGCAGGAGACACAACTGGCTTTAAGACAAGGTAAGGCTCTTGATCAGGCTGTTTGGGTTGTAGTGAGCAGGGACCCTCAGAGGAACGCCCCATGCACATGTGGGCTCAAGTCTGCTGAAACATTCCCTTGTCTCTGAATCCTTCAGCCGGAGAGGTCCTTCATTAGAAATCTGCATTAATAGTAACCATTGTTAAAAGAGCAACATTTCCGTTTCTGGCTCTGCTCTGGCTGTACAGCTTTCCTTGAGGGGAGAAAGTGGTTTGGTGTTTTTCCATGCAGCACCATTCTAAGCTGATTCACATCAACAGAGCTGCAAACACACACTGGAGGCAAGAATGGAAACCTGTGCCGTGCCCACAGACAAGGTTTGACAGAGGCCATTTCAAACTCAGTCAAGTGAGAGGGACAATCACTGAGCCTGGTTTACATCTGATGTTTGAATGACGAGTTTTTTCAAAGGGAAACACATTTAATCAGATCCCATTCTTTCTCATTTTTCTTCCAGGCTTTGTAGAAAGGCTGAGTACCTCTCACACATTTTCTTTGCTCCTTGAAACACTTGCAGACTATCTCCCACGTGAGAAGAGTTCTGTTTGTCAGGACTGGGTTGGTTGGTTTGGGGTTTTTTTCTGAAGTCTAGGTATGAAATTTGTTGCCCTCTCAAATGGAGAAGGCCAAGAAACATTTAGCAGTCCTGCAAAGGGACTGTCACAGACACAAAAAGGCACCCCAGCATGTCTGCTATGAAGGCAGCTCTGCTCTCCATCCCCAGCAGAAAGGCATTGGACCATGTCATCTGCCAATTTAAGCAATGCTATTTAAATTGCCTCTCTACTTGAGAAAAAGTTTCTGTACCTGAACTCTGGCCTCCCAGAGTGTGGTAAAGAGAGGAAAAACACAGCCTGATTTGCAATCAGTTCTGTGCACTCCTGCAGAGCATTTAGAAGAATAAAAACATCAGCCTCATTAAATCATAATAAAATTTGTGTTCCACACTGTAAGCGGGAAGGGAAATCACAAATTAGCTGGAGAAAGGCACATATGCTTTCACTGACAGATAGAAGTCCTTAGACATACACAAATGTCAAGGACTGTGGTGCTGCAGGGTGGTAAATGCCATCCATACAGGGAGCATTCACCACAGACCTGCTACCAAGAGCACAACTCGTAGGTAACAGCAGTTTCCTGGCTGAGCCAGCATTAACTACTGCAAACCTCTAGACTAGGGATCCTGAGAGCCTATTTAAGAGGAGTAATTACATATTTTGCCACAAAGTTAGACAAAGGGGAGTGATTTGAAGAGCACTAGCCTTGAGCTGGGGTCTGAAGAGCACATACACACTGAAGAGTTAACTGCAGGATGCCATGGGGTCGGTGATACACTTTGTACACATGGAACACCTTTATTCCTTTCCCATATATTGTTTCTATAACACTTCTGCCCTGAAATTAAGTAACACCATGTTCTCTAAAAGCTCCATAGTCCCTATTTCTCTTACAGTCCCTGGGGGAGAGCTGGCTCACAGAAGCTGCACTGAGTTTAAGCCCACCAGAAGCTTTCAGGGCTGCAGACTCAGATGCTGATTTAAAAAGAGGATTGCAGCATCCACCTACACCTCCCTCCCTTTTTCCAACCCCACAAAGGTACCAGTTGAAGAGATGACATCCAAGTAAGACAGCCTACAGAGGGCCAGGGATGCTGAAAAAAAGGCAATTAACCCCAGACCTGTGACTCAAACTGCAGGTGAACTGCGTGGGCTTCTGCACGAAGGGTTTGATCGAAAACCAGACAACTTTAGAAGGGTTTGGACTGAGCTCTAAGAGCCCAGAGACTGTCAACGCAAAGGTTAACTACCGTATGCAGATCAAATATGTAAATGTAACATTCAAAGTGTGATCACATATATCAGACAGAATTATGGCTCCCTGAATCCCCTAACACAACCTTTTGTTACATGTTTTCTAAAGCCTTGTGTTCATTAGAAACTAATTGCAAACAAATGGAAAGTCAGGTACCAGAAGAGGGGGAAGACTGCACCACCAGTATTTTAGAATATGAGGAGAACGAACGTGTTTCAGTAAAACCTGATGCATCTGACACATTTGCTTCCCATTTTAAAGTCCTGTTTGCATTTCAGAAATATATTTTGACTGAATTCATCTTCAAAACAACAGTCAAAATGGGAATCAGCTGTTACTACAGCACTAGTCCTGTGGAACAGTCTGGGCACATCCAGTACATGGTTCCATCTGGGAAGGGTTTTATGTTGTGGATGTCAAAGATCCACCTGGGATGAGCTGCCTGGGCACAGCAGCTTTCCTGCTTTTGTGAGGTGTTTTTAATGTCACAACTTTAACCCTTAAAACTCTAAACTTTACACTTTCCACCCTGTTCTTTTCATATGATTTTGAAATATGGCAAGAAACAACCAATGTTTTGTTTAATGAAATCTTAAGCCCCTTCTGTTCTGAATCTTCTGAAGCATTGGTGATCAGTATCTTCCCTAGTCCAAACATATTACTTCTAGAAACATCATCAGATAATAGTTCGAAGCATCCCCCCAAATCACATATAATTTTGCAAAATATTATTGCTTCATTCTCTCTTCACTATCTCTCAACATAAGAGATTGTGATTCCTCTGTAGAGGCACAAAGGCATGAAAAACAACACACGAGTTGGAAACTGGGAGGCTGCTCTGCAGCTCCCAGACACAATCTCTGATGTGATGATCTACAAAGCTTGTAACTTTCTTCTACAGAAACATTTTAAAGACAATTTATTCCATTCATATTTAAGATTTTCACCTGGATTAAAAGGTTGAATAGACCATCCTTTGAAAATGTCATGCATTTTTGAGTTGACAGGTTTATTTTTTCCAGTAATGGTCTTAACATCAGCTTTCTTATCTTCTAAACCTGGTACCTTCACGCAGTAATCCAGGAAACCATTTGATCTCATTACTTCTGTATATCCTCGCTCACAACCGCAGACTCCTCTCTGGGAGATAAAAAGGAATTCAGTATTAAACCAGACAGTGCCCTCTCACAGAACACTGCACACTGGAGGGAAATCACAAAGAAACTGCAAGGTATAACCTGCACATGCAGCTTCACCACCACCAAACCAAACCACCCAGGAACTGATGCCTGGAAACCTATTTCAGTTCAAAAAGCCAAATATATTTGGGGAATCGGTTGAAAAAGAGTCTGTAATTATGGAGAAGCCCCAACATACAAACAGTTTTATCCCCCCAGGTTTAATAGCAGGAATCTGTGGCAAACTCCTCTTGTCAGTAACAATTTTCCCACTGAGCCATCTAGGCATTAGAAGAGGCAAACCAGAAACAATCCCCCTTCAGACCCAAACCCTCCTCATGTATTTCATTCCAGTGTTTATCTAAAATGAAGCTTTCTTATGGCCAAATATCCACTGCCCTGGCCAGTCTGTGATTTGCTAAATAGAGACTCCATTTTATGGAGTTTTTTATATTATTTTTCTTTGCTAATTACCTTATAATGTCTGTCTGAGGGTCTGATACACCTGGTTATGATCCAAATAGGTGACTGACTCTTTTATCTCCTCTTTTATGGAAGACTTAAACAGTCCATTTTTTTATGGGACAGTATATTAGTATTCAATGAAAATTAAACCAAGAGAACAAGCCCAGAACAAGCCCAAACTTTTAACACCACATAAATTCTCCATCACTCATTTGTATGGGTTTACAGTTTCCTTTCAGGATGAAATTCCCACAATCTACCTCGAGGTGGTACCACGAACACACTAAACTCTTTCCTAGGTCCTGGAATGCATTTAAGATCCAGAAGCTAATTGATTAGATTTTGCAGTGTTAATTTCCCAACCATAATCTGCAGCAAGCAATTACCTGTGTGCAGTAGGAGAATGGCTTTCTGCACGCTGGGCTGCAGTGCTGAACTTCCGCAGGTTTCGTCCGAAGAGGACACCCCCCTGGAAAAAAAATACTGAGTGCCTTCAAGGGCATGTTTTTTGACTTGGATCATCATTGTGTGAGAAGTGCTTGCTTGCTTATTTTATATAGTTAAATACTAGTCTATTAAGCATATTAGCATAATATCTGTAGGCATCGTATTAATTAATTTGCCTTAACGAGGCAGGGAATTATTATCATACCCATCTTGTTAATGGAGACAGGGATATACAGATTTAAGCAATTTGCCACTGGCCACATAGGAAGTCAGGGACAGAATGGGGAATTAGATGAAGATCTTCTGTGTCCTCATTAATGTCTTATCTAAATAAGAAGACATAATCCACAGAACGCCTTTGCCCATCCTTATTCAGGGAACCCTGTGCTTCTATAGGAATAAAAACATGTTAATGAGTTCTTAGATACTTGGCATCCTTTGCACATAAGACTTTTGTTATTATCTTAACTAGTCATTATAAATAGAACTAGATAAGAACATCTGCATTTCCTTTCTACTCTCTCCTCATTCACCCTGTGCATATTGAAAGAGATCCCATGGATATGCAAGCCCTACTGCCTTTGCCAATCTCTCATGGAGCTTCAAAGTTCTGATCATGAATTTCCCTTTTCATCCTGCACAGGCAGAATTTGTAGGTCACAGTGACAGCAGGAATCTCACAGTCTGAGCAATCTGAGATTTCTGTGAGTTGAAAACAAGCAGAGGTACAGAAGGTGGGGTCTCTACCACACATGAAATGTTCTCTTCTGCTCTCCACAGCTACAGGAAGGTTGCACTGATGGCTGTGTAAGCCACCCCTGCAAGCCCTTTAGGATGTGTACACTCATTTCTTCTCGTGAGCAGCCCACCAGTAAGGGTAACCAGCCCAAATACTCCCATGTAATACATGTGGGATGTTCATCTGACTGCAAGGCTGGTGAGCTCCCATCTGTCTTTCTACACCCAACCCTAAAGTGAAATTCTGGAAGAGTGAGAAAGGATGTCCAGCTCCTTCTGAGCAACAGATGCAGAAGAAGAAAAGCCTGGATGGAGACATTTCATCCATAGTTGTGTGAGCCAGTCTGGGGATGTACCTGTGACGTTCACTCCATCTGAGCGCTGACACCACACCGTGCGTACGTTTTCTCGCCAAAGGCTGGTTTTCCACAGGTAGTCATAACACTTCCCTCCTGCAATATCAATACCAGTTAGCCTTCACCTTGCCACAAATCCAGACTAAACTCTTGAAAGCGAGAAAGCAGCGCTGTGGCCAAGCTACCTGAGCAAGGCCGTGTTTCCATCTCTTGTCCGGAGCAGCTCTCCCGGTTTTCTGGAGACTGAACGATGAATGCCCGGGATCGAGATTGGCGCCCCATTGTCTCAAAGCTCCTGCCATTGATGCAGGTGAGCTCGCAGGAGCTCCACTCTGACCACTCTGTGAGGTGGCAGTCACCTGCACATTGAAAGAATAAATCACAGATTTGCAAAAAGAATCAGCCTTGAAGGACAAGGACAACCTAAGCATACAACAGCTTTGACAGTGAAATATCCCAGGTGCATCACCCAGTGGTACACAATATTTGGATTTTCTGCTTCATGGGGAATCTCATTTTCTCAAGAAAAAAAAAAAGCAAGTCTTTTCAGGTGGTCTAGAAACAGCAGACTGAGCACTTAACTGATCTGGTGAAGCACAAAGTCTTTCTACAACGGCTGACAGTACTCAGAGCTACAGGAGCACGTCCACCTCAGACAGCTATCACAGACAGAAATGCACTGTGACCTCCTATAGACTTTACCTGGGCAAGGCACAGAGCATGGTAACTGCAGCACACCGTCTTTTGAGGGCAGCTCACCACATAATGCATCTTCTACTGGTTTGGATGGAGCAGAAACAGATGCATCATGCACTACACACGTGAGGTTGCGGACTTGGAATCCATCTCCACACTGTCCACCCTACGAACAGATAAAAGGGAACAGAGGTCCACATCACTGACATTATCAGATGACAGAAGAAACACATTTGATTCCATGTAAAAAGTATTTAAAGATACAAAATTGGTCTTTAGACTGCAATTGTATCCCCTGCAATAGCTACAAGAACCTCTGTACACATCTCTGCAGAAGCTGAGAGGCAGGAGCAGAGCCAGACAGAAAATCTGGGGAAGAGGTGGGTGCCATAAAGGATTAATACCATCTTTGGGGTCAGCCCTTCATGCCTTTTACTCGAGCTACGGAATTTACTGATTCCTAATTAGGGCACAGTTACATGAACACAGAAATTTCTGGCTTCTCTAAAGAAGCCAAGAGCCTCCATAAGGAAGGGACATTTCCTCTGCCCTCCTTTGAAAACAGTCCAAGAAGAGCAATTATGTGGTTTAAAACCTGCAATAGTAAAAATCCTCCAGCACAGTTAACTGGGCTGCCAGGGTGGTTGTGTAACAACGTAAAGGGAGTGACCAGTTCTGGAGCAGACATGAGATCACCAACTTGTGTCACACACTATATCAAAACATCAACCCAAGCCAGCCACCACCTGTCAGCACTAAATCCCATTTGAACAAGAAAAGGAGGCTCCATCAGAGCCACTCTGTGCTCATCAGCCCAGTTCTGAAATATTTAGTCATACACCAAACTACTTGCTGAAGATGACTTCCTTTACTGCAAAATCAATATTGTTTGGCTAAAACTATGATCAAGGGCTGAGGACTCTGCAAGAGCTGAAGTACTGAGGCTGTTTCCAGAGGCTGGAATTGTTTCATTCTCATCTGATAAACAGAGCTGCAATGCTGTTGAGGGGGATGCCCTAAACCTGCATGATGCCTTAGGAATGTGTCCCTGAAGCCTTGCAGAAATGGCACTTTACAAAATTCAGTAAACAAAACTCAAAGAGAAGGAAGAAACGTTGCTTTTATATAACCATGAGATGTGCTTCTTTGTATTTCTTGGCAGTGGATTCTCTTAAAATAATGGACTTCATCTGTAGAACAGAATGGCTGAATGGCTCCTACTGAGTGCATTCACCCAGCAGCAGGTTTGCTAGCAGGAATCTCAAAAATGGCTCTCCTGCACACACCTGGCTGCTTTTCACACTCTCCATCCCTTATGTTGCAGACCAACAATCAAATGGAAATAAGAGCATAAGGAGCTGGATTTAGAGCAGTTGCTAATCAAAAGCATCTTAGAGGTTAGTGTACATTTACTATATGCAGCCAGATTCCAAGATTTTAACACCATGTTGCACTTCAGACAGTATGTAACTTATTGTTCTAAATTACTGTTTCACTGCTGAAGCCTCTATTGTGGTCTGAGATAAATGGTGTGTGAATAACTCATGCAGCTGTCAATTGGGTTAGAGTGCTTAGGAATGGCTGGTGGAAACAGAAGATCATGGGAGAAAATTCTTGAGGGGAAATGGGCACTAATCAAACTGCAAACATTTCCAGTTCAAAGTGGCTCAAAGAGTGACTAACTGACTGCAGAGGACAAAATAAGCTTTCAAAAATATTCTACTCTAAACAAGTATTTATATACATATCAATCTATAAATAGCAATAAGAATACTGAGATATAAATAGGTCAAACAATTTTTCTCAGTACAACAGTCTCTCTTATAAAAGCCCACATACAACACTCTTCATTTCTGTATCGTGCAATATTGGAACTGCATTCATATTTTCCAGTGTTTAGAATAAAAAATAAATATAAGCCATGAACTCTCAAACAATTCCAAAGATCAAGGTTTGCTTTTTAACAGTGGCTTCCATTTGCTTGCTTTCCTTTCAAGACCTTAATTGAACACCATTAAAAGATAAAATGTCACCCTGCCACTTACAGTAGGAGATCCTTTTTGCTATATTTGGAAAGGTCTTAAGCAATGCAGGAGCACTGCATTGACTTCCTTATCATCTTCAAAATTATTCATGTCCCCAAAATTATATATTTGAAGATCTAATTAATAGGTGTGGAACCAGAGGAAGTTCGTGGCAGGAACAGCACACTGAGGATGCAGGGAATAGCTGCTAATCAGAGGAGAACTGCCAAGGAAACCATCACACACTGAAAACTCAGGAGAGCAAATCTGTATTGTAAATGCTCTTCCTTGGAAGGTGTGACCCTCTGAGGTTTGCTAGAACCAGGATTTGCCTCTTGAGTCATGATCTCCTTGCTGGAAATATGTAAGAATTTGCTTTCCAGAGGGGATTCCTGCCATTTGGCTGCAAAAATTTTTATGCTGACTCTACAGAGGATGCAGAACCCATCCTGGATTCCATAAATACAGCCTGGATGTATGTGCCCCTCCACCAGCACCTGCATGGGGCCTCCACCTTGCACCCTCCTTGCCCCAACCAACCACGGGTACAATAAGCACAAGGTTTATGCCAGGACTGTGTTTGACAGCCAAGTCCCTTTGGAATTCAGCAACACACTAATGTAAGGCAGCATCTCTACAATGTCTTACATCACCCACATATAACACACTAATAAGGCAGGAGATAACAGCCCTAATGAGATGCTTTGCCCAGACGTGCCTTTAAGAAAAGCTTTCCCTTTTCGGCTTTTACTGGGGTTCATGTGTTCACAATTATTTTAGATAAAGAGTGGATTGGGCAATGCTTTCACAGGTTGATGAGCATTTAATCAGGTAAGTCTTCCCTAATGAGGGAACGTTGCGTGATCACATTTAAGGGAGTGCTTTTAAAACACGTTAGAAAGGAAAGGTTTTTTAGTTTTCTTTGGAATGTCAGCCAGCTGGTGTTTGATAAGGCCCAGATACTTCCCTTATATGCCCTCAATGGAAAAAATGATCAACAGTGTCAGCTACTGCTAAAATTCTTTTTAACCTAATCAGGGTAAACCACTTCAGCTCTTGGAGGATAAGGATTCATGTCCTGTAACCCTGGGTGTATTGACCAGTTCCCAAGTTCTGCATCCCTCTGAACACAGTGGAAATGCCCTATGCCACCAACAGGTGTGCTGGGCCATGTGGAATTACTTGGAGAGCAATGCACTGATTTCCATACTGTGGCAATCAAAAACTCAGAACACTTAGCAGGCTCTATTCTTAAACATGCAGACAAATCTAATTATTCACATGAAGTAAATTTAGCATAAAACAGTCCTTCTACAACTATGAAATGCAGTCTCAGTTATCTCATAATACAAGGAAAAAATATTTTAGCCTTATAATTAGTTTTCCCGTTTCTATTATTACAGGAAGACACATTCACACCATGCATTTTGGTCTTACCACAGGATGCATTTACCTTATTTCACAGAGCATCCTTGAAAACAGGACTTCTGAAAGCTTTCTTTAGAACACAGGCTTAAGCTTCTTTTCCACTAAAGCACAGGAATAAATCACCCTGTATTTATGAACTACATTTAATTCCTAAGCACCTCATTAAAGAGAAGTGAACATGAATAGAATGACTCCTCTCCAAAACAAAGCAAAGGGTAGAGAAACTCCATTGTGGTAATTTAGGGAGGGAAGCAGGCTCTATCTCACTGAATGCGGGGATGATATCTGGGTTAGGGGAGGCTGTGATTACTCGCTCCGAGTTGAAATTTAGCTGGGTTCTGGATGAGCTCACTTTTAATCTGCACAATGTGTTATTTATCTGGGGTAAGCCAGGGCGTTAATTCAGCTTCCCTACTAATTCTTTTATCAGCTGTGTTAGCTCCTATGGTTGAAGGTCTCTTCCCTGATGCTTAACAGGATTTGCTTACATTAGCTATCAGCTGATGCTATCATTTTGTACTATTTATGTGATACATAAATAAATACTGAATGCAGCACATACAAGGACCATATTCACCTCACTAGTTGCAAGGAGTTGTTGATTATAGAAAATATAAATCTATTTGTTTCTCTGATCTTGGACTGTCCAAAGACTGTCACACTCCAGATTTTACATGTGAAAACCTGGGAAAATTCTGGGCATCTATTGTGCCACTCACATATTTACTACATGTCAGTCCACCACATCTAGAAACCACGTAGGTAACTCAAGGCAGAGACAGAGCAGAAAACACAAGGGATGTGTGTCTTTGTGTCCAGTATTGGCTTCAATCTCTTACATGGTATAATGTGGAGAAGCAGCCACAGATCTGGCACAGGTCCTGTCCTCTGGGACCAGGCAGGGCACCTTTCTACTGAACCACACTTCTCACACCTCCATTTCAGCAAAGCCAGATTTAAGCAGCCTGATAAACCCCACTGTGAAAGATTCACCTCTGCTTAAACCGGGTTACTGACTAATATGTTTTAATATTGGAAATGCGGTCTAACAGATAAGGAGAGAAGAAAAAGCACAAAGGGGGAAAAAAAGTCAATTCAAGCCTGATGGAAGTCACTGACAGTGAAAAAATGATGGCTCCAGTGCTGAGCAGAAGTGCCAATTGTAGGGACAGCACATCAGAAGTGAATCCAGGCATTTTAGATCATTAAAAAGATAGCCAGGGTAAGGAGAACGTAGAACCCAGCCCTTCATAAAATAACTTGCACTACTGTACTGGAGAGCTGATGGGGAAATACTCGCTATATGGTACTTAAAAAATAAAAGGAAATTAAAAAGAGACTTTAAAAAGGCCAACTTCTCGATATCCAGTGTATCTATTTTTTTGCTAGAGTTATTTTATATAATTAAATTATAGATCACCATGACTACACACACTCAACACATTCACTCCATGAATACCCTTTAATAGCTCTGTAAGCTCATGGTTCTTGAAACCATATTGCCATCTGTGAAGGCTGCGGATGGTTGGATGATGAGGTGCAGAGATTTACTGCTCCTGACCTTCTCCCACTTCCCTATGGATCTTACCAGCACCTTCCCTGGCCACAGAGGCACCTCCAGCCCACCAACAGTGGCCTCACTTGGTCCTGCAATGTCACAATGGGCTTTGCTGTTGACACCAGGGAGCCTCTGGAGCCCTCGGGGAGCAGCAGAGAAATCCCTACCTGGACTGTGCAGGGAGACCATGGCCCCAGGAGCCAGCTGTAGCAGGGCTTCACCGGGCAGCTCCTGTGCTGGGTGAGCTGCTCCGGGCACGGTCTGCCCTCACCCGCTGCCCGCAGCACCACCGAGCGCCCACGCACCATCTGGCCTAGGCGAGGGGAGAACACAGCACACAGTGAAGGACACACAGAGGGAGAAAGAAAGACAGATTTGGTAATTTATCAGTATTCCCAGCTCATTCCCCACCGCTAAAACCTGTTCAAAAAGCAATTAATTGGGAAAACTGTTCGGGTAATACGGATGCGATTGCTTAGTCTAAGTAATGCAGCCACCAATATTTTCAAGCACACTTTTTAAAACACAGTTTTGTATGTTTTCCAAATACAGTATTTGTTTATGCAGCACATTTAAATACTTGACTAAATCCTGATTATTAAATATGACAGGAAAATAATTCCTATGGCAGCAGCATTTCTACCATTACACATTCAATATGTTTCCAGAGATTTTTAACAAATGGAATTTTCTTTTTATGAGCAATTATGTGGACCTAATTTGAAAACGGCAAACACTGTAGTGGCTATTACCATCTATAACCACTTCTACCATTTCCATTAAAATCCTATTTATTATTGGTGAAAACTTCTTCAGCCACTGAATGGAAAAAGCAATTATGTTACTACTTTTGAACTAATAAAACTGAATATATTCATTAAAGTTATAGCAATTCCATTTCTGTCTCCTTTGCAGTCCATTTATGTCCAGGAATGTTTTCACTCAAAATGTTTCAATTAGAATTCTGGCTCCAATTAAAAAGAAAAGTGGAAAAGAAAAAGCCCTTATGCAATGGAATGCAGAAGATTGTGCTGGACATAAAAATTCTGCCTTGTCTTTCAATAGGTGTGGATTTGAGTTAAAAACTGAAAGGTCTGGGCATTAAGGGCAGACACAAACAACAAGGCAGAGGCGAGTGGTAATTGCTAACCCAGAGAAAAAGAAGAGATAAGGTGCTGTGGTGCTCTCCCATTTGGATCACAGCCCTTCAGCTGTTTTTGTGAGCAGAGGGGAGTGTGGGGGGAGCAAATACCCTGCAAAACAGGGAGGCTGCAACATCCAGCCAGATCCCTCTGCCAGCCATTTATGCACATCCTTTTTAATTAACAATACTGCAGGTGCAAGGCACGTGTCTAATAACTGTCATTGGGACTACCTAAAGAGCACGGTTGCCAAAAACATTTTCGCAAATAAAAATTAAAAGCAGACACACCTGAAAAAGGTACTGATGGGATACCTTAGCAAGCTCTCTTACCTTTACAATGCTATTCCCTTGCTCTGATCCATTGAATTCCATTTTTAAACCCATTTAAACCAATTTTAAGACTTCTTCCTTTTCCAATTCTAATCTCCCAGACCTGGGGAGTTTGCAACAGAAGTGATGATAAAAGCTCTTATCCACACGACTGTGCATTCAGCCGACACAGAATCAGATACATTAGGAGGTGGAAAAAATTCTACCAGCTGAGAGGAAAGGAAAGGAAAGAAACTCCCGCAGTTCACTGGGGAAGAAGAGCAAGGGAAGAGAAACCTCCCAGCCTGCTGTCAATGACCCCCACAGCTGCCCTCCATGGCCAACAGGCCAAAATGAGCTGTTCCTTCCTCTCCAACCAGAGACCAAATTTGCCAAATTCTTCTTAATGCTGAATGCTGAGGACTGGTGAGCAAAGGAAAAGGCTCTTTGGGAACAGTGGGAAGCCCGTGGGGTTCCAGGGACACCCTGGGACAGGGAGCTCTGCAGCCCTGCCAGGCACCACCTCTGCACAAACAGCTATGGAAAAGGAGGTCTCCTAAGGTTAAAAGATCCAATTTCCCTGGGAGGGACTTGAAAGCCTGAAGCATTCATCAAGCTATTTTAATTAACAAAATAATTTCCTTTCGTACACTCTGTTTAACATGTTTTTAGCAAAATGTAAATGGGAAGATCATTGAATAGAAAACACTACTTTCCTTTTAAGAGGAATTAGCAGCCTTTCTGTATTTATTTCCATTTTGGTTTCCTGCAGTTGGTTAACCAAACTATTGAAACTCACTACAGTCCCAATGGTCAGCTGAGGCTTGACCCATTTAGTCTACCACTTTGTTTTGACACTGTGAATAAATCATTGAAGAAAGAAATTTCTTTGCACAATGACAGCAGTGAGGTTTTTTAAGCTCTGATTTTTTTTTTCCACTCTACAAACATTATCCAGGTGTTCGATTACCACTCAAGTAGCAGAAAAACTCCCTGTTTTTATTTTTATACCTTATCTTTTGCTGCCTATGCAGAAGAGAATCTTACTGTATCTGAATTTAATTTGCTTCCAATATAAACTCTGGAAGAATTGAAGCAATCCTAGTTGTTTCTTTAATTTCTCAGTGAATTTGTTTTTAATTCCCCTTTGAATTGACCACATCTCTTATTCCTCTGCTCTGTTAAATGATACAACAACTAAGATAGAAATTGTGCTTAAAATTGAAAGTATTTCTTCATATCCTCAAATGATTTTGAAAGGGGAAAAAAGAGGCCAGTCTTGTTAATACTGGTCACTTAAAATTCTGTTTTGTGTCAGCAGCCAATTTGCATCTCAGAAACAAAGGATCATATTTTCAAATCAGAGTAATAACATTTTTTTACCCCCCAAAAGTTCTTGCCATTCCTTGCAATATCCCCACAAAGTTGAGTGTCGTGGCTGAAACCAAGACGATTAACACTCCCGATGCAGTTCATCCCAGTCAAAGTGACCAATATGTTGTAGCCAGTTTGATGAGTGTGAGCAGAGCATATAAAGCTCTACCAAGAAGCTGTGAGATGAGAGCAGGGATCCAGTTACTTAAATGAGCCCTGGAGGTCAGGTTAGGTCCAGCCACAAGCAAGTGGGTCAGGTGATAAATGGGGCTTTTCATCCCCTTCCCACTGCCAGTCCCTCCAGCAGGCACTGGAGCATCCCCAGATCAGGGAGAGGTCTTGGTGGCCCCTCTTGCAGCAGCATCTCCCACTGCTGTCAGACTGGCTTTTGTCAAGTTTGAATAGCAAGCGAGAAACTGTCACAAAAAGTTTTTCTTCAGAAGTCAACACCAAAAACGTTTTCCCAAATCGGTGATGAATCAGGGAAGAACGCAACCACCAAATTTTTCAGTTGTGCACATCCTTGTTCCCCCTCATTTCTGTCCCACAGGTCAGTCTGGTGTTGGATTGCACATCTCCACAACCTGCTATAGTCTCTTCTGGGCTCTGAGGACTGAGCAAGGCACAGCAACATGTTCAGCCCTGGGTAACTCAGGTAAATCCCACAACTGACCTGCTAAAGTCAGTCTTGTCAGTGGCAAAGCACAGAGTTAGGGGCTTTTATAAATTTAGCACTTGTGTTAGAGAACTTGGGACAAACTTGGAAAACACTTACATGAAAAATTTAGCATCCTCATTTATTGCCTTAATAAAGGAAATCCTGTTTGCTGGGGATTATCCTTACCAAACATCCTTCCAGTAACTGATTCAGGCCATGGAAGCATCATCCATTAAGGCAGTACTATACATCTTTTCATAGCAGTACAGCAACTGACATGAGGAACCCTTATATATAACCCAATGTCAGCCTAAAGCCCTAACCAGCATCCTGAACAGATGCTGTCCAGAACTGCAGCTGCAACAGGCAAGTATCAGTTACACATCTCCGTAGGCTCAGCGCAGGCAGGAAAGAGAGATCTACTTCACTCATCATCATTTATAAAAATCAATATATTCGCCTCTGGCTGCTGTGTACCAGAACTGTATTAGATGTCAGTGCCACATGCACAGCAGCACCACTTCATGTTTAAATGCATTATTCGCTAAAATAAAACCTGTGCAAGAGAAAGGGTCCATTCATTAAAACATATCACAGCAAACTGTTAACTGGAAGAGATGGACAGAATAAAAATGTTAGCAACAATGCTGGATTAAAAACACATGAAAAAGCACACCCAGTGATACTAAATTTTGATCTGGATCATATTTAAATTATGTTTCTCTTTTAAGTCCTTTATGGTACTTCTGCAGGCCCTTCACACACTGTCCAAAAAATTCAGAAAAGTAAAATATTGTTGTGGGTAGACCCAGTAATGGTGTGTTCCACTTGTTGTGAATTATTTCTTAACATCAAACATTTAAGTCCTTCATTTCAGCTGTACCAACCAGTGGGCAATTATTCACTGGCAAAGGGAAGGCATTATGAGTGTTTACTACAGCTAATTCCTACAGCTCATTTATTGTCATCCTTTGTTTTTTCCTGTCTAATTTGAGGCTTCATCCTATTCACATAAATGCCTGTGAGAAACTCATGATGACTTCAAAGGTGTCGCTGTCCATGAACCTTCCAGCAGGAAACTCTCACTGTATTCATCTGTGAAGCACCACCTGTAGATGAGTGCATAATTAATGTCTTCTCTGCTAATGCCATCATCAAGTAGTATTTATAACCAACTGGGACTCGATGAAGAAGCTGAAATGATGGTGTTTGTGCTGTTGGAACCACACAACGGCCATGGCCGCAGGACTGGTGTCAAGGTCCCTCCATCACGGCTGTTTGATGTCAGGATAGCTCCACACTATAGGGCTGCTGCAGCAAAAGTCAGATCAGGATTGAGGATACAGGAAAATAAACCATATGCTTGAATAGCTTGGATGCAAAGGACTTTTGTTTCACTGATGCTTCAGCATGAGAAGGATTGAGCAAAACTTGACTTCTTTATGATACAATCTTTAGGACAGTTTTCCCAGCTGCTTATCTGCTGTAGATTCACAAAACATCTCCAGCTTTAAAATCCATGTTAAAACACAGGAACAGTACCTGCCTATGGCCTGTACAAGACAGCTTTCTAGCTAGCAGTATAATGGAGTTATGATCTTTGAGAACCAGGATGTGACCCATAAACAGAGCTGAGCTTGGGCTTGACTATGTGGTTCAAGCAGCCTTAGTGTGGTTTGGCACCTACAGCCAGGACACTTGCTGGAAGGTCTCTTCAGCAGGGAAAGATGTTTCCAGCCTTCCTCTGACTTAGGACATGAATTAGCTCCTTGCATGCATTGGCAGCCATCAGCTCTTTAACCAGTCTTTAGAATTGGCACAAGCATTTCAGTATCACAGGAAGAACACAAGACATACCTTCACTCAAGTACATCCTTTTTCGAACTATGCAATATAAGAGCTCTGGATGAAAAAGCCTTCAAGCATTATATAGGGTGAGCTGCTCCTTGAGTATGCTAAAAGTCATAAAACAGTTACAACCTGCTTTAGCACTGTACTCTGTTTAATTTAGCAAGTGATTGAACACTCAAAAAATTAATTTAAGTTTATTCAGCAACATGAACATTAACACTCCAAAATGGATTTTGAAGAAAAAAATAAAATTTGGAATTAATAGTACTCCCAATGTGTTGTTGTTAAAACACTGTCTATGAATTATTCATTTCTGTTAAGAAAGCACTACACAAATGGGCTAAAAGCTCAGCAAAGGAAGAACAGCACTAATCCAAATATTAAGCTTTTTCTGTAACATGCTTTGATCTCTGGAATCCATCTGAAGGAACCACTTTATGGAAGTTAAGAGCTTTTTTCTTTTTGACCTTAAGTGAATTTGATTCAAATATACATTATGGCTCTTGAATCTTAAAGACCATTAGCTGTACATCTAATGCACATCAGAAGCCTGGGAAATAATGTCTCCAGCTTATTTTGAATAAAACCTTCAACGTATTTCCTCGTGTCGATACGCAAAGGGGTTTTTACACCCTATAAGTTGAAAAATGTCCTAATCCTTTTGTTTTTTGTATGCTGGTGAGCATTACAGGCTACAGAAAATCTTGCTGAAGTTGCTGGGGTCATACAAGTATTAAGGGACCTGTGGATACAGGACGGAAACAGAGGTGTATACTAAATGATGACAAGTAGTCTTTGTGTGCTTTCTTCAGTGGGATCCAATTAAGTTACGAATAGTTACTTCACCAGAGGATTTCTATTTATTTATTTATCTCTTAAGAACCCTCTAACACTCCCCAGCTCTTTTCTGGCTCGACATACTCTCTGTCTCAGGGGTTAACGGTTGCTATGACTGAATTCTAAGAGTTTGAATTAATTAATAAATACTCCTCCAGGCATCTTACCACTTGTTTCCTAAGCTGCATTTCTCACTTTAGAGTACTTTGAAATAGCCTTTGAAAATAGGATTCGATGTGGCTTAGGGCTATCCCTGAGCTCTGTACCCCTGCTCAGGGACTGCCTGAGCCCACCTGGGGTTGGGGATCCTGTTTGTGCTGCATTGCTGAGATGTAGGGGCAGGAGGGCAGGAAGGGACTCACCGCCGGCGCCGCACGTGTGGGAGCACTGGGACCAGGCTGACCACGGGGAGAGCTGGCAGTCCACGGCACACCCCACCACGCACCGGCTGCTCGTCTGCACCGGCTTCTCCAGGCGGAGCTGGGAGGTGACAAGGAGACACAGGCATCAGCTTCCCAGGCCCCAGCCACCTCCTGCCATGGCCAAGCACCTGAACTGGCAGTGACACCAGCAGGACACCAGCACCAGGGAGCTTGCCCAAGGGTGCAATGGGTGAAAGTGGTTTCAGTGTTAAAGTGTTTAATGTCTAAGCATCAGCACTGATTTTCGCTGGGGTAGAGGATGTTTGGAGTGATGATGTTTGTCTTCCCAAGTAATCATCACACATGATGGGGCCCTGTTCTCTTGGACATGGCTGAACACATGCCTGCCTATGGGAGGCAGTGAATGAATTCTTTGTTTTAATTTGCTTATGTATGAAGCTTTTTCTTTCCCAATTAAACTGTCTTTATCTCTACCCAGGAGTTATCCAGCTTTTACCCTTCTGATTCTCTTCCCAGTTCCTCTGTTTGGGGAGCAGGCAAGCAGCTGTGTGGGGCTTGATTGCTGACTGAGATTAAACCATGACAGCATCCCTCAGCCTTTGAGTCTTATTACAAAAGGGCAATCCCAGACTTCTAGTAGTAGAACACGATCTCCCCAGTCACCAGCATTGCTGGAGGTGCTGAGATGGTGCAGGGTTGCCATGGGCATTCCAGTCAAGGAGTGACCCCACCCACCAAAACATCCCGTGGATGCCTCTGTCCCCCAAAGCACGCTGCTGCTGCACTCCCAGCACCAAACACAACTTTTCCACCATTTAGGGATGATGTCTTGGCATGGATCAAAAGGCATCACCAGCTTTCTGGAAGCACAGTGAGCCTCTGGGTGCTCCCCAGCCCTGCTCACCCGCTGGCAGAGCTGCATGCTGACGGTGGCTCCATCACTGCGCTGGCAGCTGAGGAGGCGGCGCCGCTCCCCATGTCCACAGGTGGCATTGGCACCCAGCTGGCACCCGCTCCAGCCTGCAGACACAAAGCAAAGGGTGCACTGCTGCAGGTCACCTTTTCACTCAACACAGAACAACAGAATGGTCTGAGTTGGAAGGGGCCTTAAAGATCATTTTGTTCCAACCCCCTGCTGTGGGCAGGGACACCTTGCACTAGACCAGGTTTCTCAAAGCCCCGTCCGGCCTGGATTTGAAGCCTCGAAAAAGCAGCCTTACCTAAGGCAGCACTTCCCCAGGTCAGGGCTTCCCAAACCCAAGAACAATCCCCACAAAAGGATGTTCTTAAAACCAGGCAAGTCTCAGAGGAGACACCACTCACTTTGCACTCCAATATCGTATCCCCTTACAAAGCTGGTACATCTGAGTGCACATGTGGAACACTGATAAAGGGTATCAGTTCAATCCAGTTGGCACACTTACAAGACTGTATTGTCTGAAGTAAAATTTAACTTTGATAAAGCAGCTGGGGAAATTTCTGAAGAGGAACTCTGGTTTAACCTGTTTTTGTCTCAAGGCAATGCTTTCCATTATTTAAAACTAAACTCTAATACTCATGAAATAAAAATAGTATTTCTAGCGGAAGAAAATTAGTATCTTATTACATGTCTGAAATGATGTTGGTCAGAATACAACTAAACTAAAATAAGCTTTAAGACATTATTTAAAATAAACAAAAAGCCTAACACAAGCCACTAAAATTGCCATACACAACCAATAAATAAGAAGGATGAGAAGAAAACCTATTACTTTGTGTCTTCCACCTCTGATAAACATAAACACATAAATGTTCTGCATTTCTGAAATGTGATGATAAAAAAGGCATCGTCCTGCTGCCTGTGTTTCTAGGGCTTTTATTACAAACAGCCTGAGTTTATATTCAGATATTTTATCTTGCTTTGTTCTCTCTTCCCATCAGCCTCCAAACTCCTCTTAGACCTCTCCTCCCTATGCCTTTCTCATTTATTTGAGCTGGTCAAAACAAAAGGATTTTCTCTGGTTTGGTTTTTTACTTTGTTTTCAGCAGATCTAATTGCTTCTGAGGTCCTAAATAATGCATTTTGCTCTGAATACTCTATACCAACCTATATGACCCATATTGCCTTCAAAGCAGACTTCTGTTGGCATTATTGCCTTCACCAGAACCACTCAGTGGATACTCTTTAAACTTGAATTTTGTAATTAATTCTGTTGATAACCCATTGCAAATCTCATTTAACATGTTTTATTTCCAGCATACCTCAATGACAACTTAAACAAAAAAAAATGTGCATCTGTGCACTAACCTGTAAAAATGTAGGCATGTAATTAACTTTATTGAAACCAATGATGTCTACACGTAGGACTTTTAATGTCAAGGCTTTAACCAACACCACAAGCAAACATAGCTAAAAACACATACTAAGGGTATATCAGAAAGTTGTACCTACCTGTGAGGTTGTACTGATATTGGAAGCAATTTTGGTTAAGAACACATGGCTTCATTTGTGAGGCTTCAGGGCAGGGCTTTGAACTGCCAGGAGACCTCAGCACTTGTCGAGTTCGGGTTTGCACAACACTGGCATCACACACCTGTATGCAAAAGGGAGGGACAGTACAGAGGCCTCAGGAAATCACACAGACACAACAGCCCAAGGCTGTTACATGCACAGCCACGGCCACATCGAGGTACAATGCAATCCCACTCCTGCTCCAACGATGCTTAAAAGCACAGAAAGGAAAAGTAATGCAGGTCAGTGTTAAGAATCCAGTGTTACTAAACGTGATCTTTTTATCTATGCTGATTTGGCTATTCCAGGCACTCCTATGTTACTTATTTCCATGGTTTTGGTAAGAATCCTTGGGGACAATGGGATAAAGACTGTGCCATTTTGCTGTGCCCTACTGTGCACCTCTTTCCAGTAAAATACCATTGTACTGAATAATGGGACAGAATTTCTGGCACAATTAATGCGTTTTTAAGTAATAACTGATGTTAGCAAAGCTTTCATTTCTAGGAAGGGTATCTGCAATTGCAGATCAGTTATGATGCTGACGAGACTTTTCAAAGTATGTCACACCAATACTGATGTCTGACTGCCTATAAACTAGGATTTGCTTGTTTATATTTTCATGGGAATATGAACCAACAGAGGTAGGTTTTCACTTATGTTTGTGCAGCACAGGCATGAAAACTGTTCGGGTTTAGCAGCCCTCAATCCTCACTCAGTATTGTGGCATGGGGCTGTTCATAGTACAGCATGAATGGGTGAGTGGATGTGGTTGCAGCAAACCTAATGGAAATAAATCCCTATTAAAGGCATTTAAATCCCCATTCACAGCCATTTACTGGACAAGATGACCTATTTAATTCTTAACAGTTTCTCATTTAGATTGTTCAGGAACAGTAAAGAAAAAACAATGCAAAATAAACACACTTCCAAAAATATATGGGAATTTCAAATACTTTTTTTTTACAGAGTATTTTAATTACAAAAAAACCCAACTAACAGTTTAAAGCCATGGACTTATTATCATGCAACCAACTGCCTGCAAACACTGAACCCTGCACGGGTGAAAGTCTGGATACTTCCTGTATTGTGAATATTAAAGGGAAATGTAATGGCCTTGCAACATAAATCTAGATCTCAGACTGATGTAAACCTGGATTAGTTGCACAGATCAGAGCATAACTGAATGGAATAAGTATCAGGACAAATAGGAAAAAACTCTCATTTGGTCTTAAAATACATTGGCAGGGCCTATTTTCCTTATGCTTACACTGTGTGAAAGAAATTCTATTATGTTCTTATTGCTGACACACATCTTGTCAAATCATTTTAAGTGGCAATCTTATTCAAAATCCGTGGTCAGCTAAAATACCCAATTGTTTCTAATTATCTGAAAATTAAACTCATACTAAGTGTTTACCAATAGTTTATTGCCTTTTTCTCAACTAATCTGATTGTTCATCCTCACAACTAACACTAATAACTTAAATGATTTGCCAATAAACCAAAATGAGTAAGAAAAAAATCAAAGCAGGTATCTCAGTAGCTACTCCTAATTAATGTTTCTCTGAATTATGCTACCAAAGGGAAAAGAAATCAATAGATACTGTGACAGAAGTTGCCTGTGCCAGCTCAGAAATATCTGGTTTTGCTCCCTTTAAAATGAGAACCTGCAGACAGAAAATATGCATCATTTGTAGATAAGTAAACTCTTTTATTAAAACAGTATTTTTCCCCTGTGTAGGATGCCCCCCGTTGTGCTTGATTACAGGGCACTGATGCAGCCCAGTGCTGTCACAGAGCCCCCTGGATTTCCTGGCTGGCAGGACTGTTTTCCCTCTCAGATATCCTCCAGATCAGTCTAGCAGGTCAAAATCTATCTGGTGTTTGCCAGGCTCCAAACAAACATCTGGTTTACTGCCACTCTGAAGCTGGAATTCTCACTGCGCTGATGAGCCACGGCATTGAGAAGCCAGAGCTGATGTGATAAGCTCCTCACTTTTACCAGTTTTGAATAATAAGGAATCTCTGTGGGAAAAGCGTTCATTTAATCAAGCTGAGTACAGGGGAAACATGCAGGAATTCAAAGTCGGCAAACTGTAACTAATATCCTGTAATATTATTTGTTGAATTTCTCTTAACGTCAATTGAGAAGTCAAATTAGTTTTATAATTGATTTTCTGGCCTTACTCTTTCAAGTTAACTATGTAAAAAATTGAGCCAAATATGTATGGAACTGAGAAAGCGGCAGGAGGGAATGACTTGGAAAGAAAAAGATGAAAGCTGGGATTTTCAAAGGAGCAGCAGGAAGCTGAGTATCCAGCTACCCTGGAATCTCATGGGATTGGGTGCACAACTCCTGCAGGACCCTTCCAAAAACTCAGGCTGGAAAAAAATTAAGTATTTACAACATGGCAAAGGTTGAGGAATGACTTGGCAGGCTCAGAGTCATTAGGGGGATGTGCACAGTGAAAGATAAGGAAGAGGGATCTTTTCCAGTGGGGAGATGCTGAGGGTATTATTAAGCAACAATAAAGAGACGTGTAATCTGCACAGCAGGAGGAAGATATTATGTCACCATTGTCACCACTGCCATCACTGCCAGTGGTGCATGTCAAGTTCTGAATTTGGATCTTAAAAACTTTTAAGAGCAAAACCAAACACCATCAATGGCAACTTACATGTTTAGCACGTAGGGCAGACACAGCAATAATGTATAGAAAATATTATAGAAAAGGCAGCAAATAAAAAGAAATATTCCTTGACTACTTATAGTAAGGAATTACCACAGAATTAATTAAGATTTGGGCAAGATAACAGAAGGGATTGATTCTGAATATTCTCACAAATTAAGAAAATAGAAGAACAAATTTGACTGTTCAAATAATCTTCTATACAAACCAGCAAAGGTGCCGTTCAGATACACAGACCAAGCCTGGCTGTGCCCCAGGAATCCAAGTTTCTAATCACATGCATACATGAACCTGCAGTTTTGGAGAGTTTAAATAAATAAAACCTACTGTGATTCAGCAATGCTTTACTGAGTATCTTCATTTACAGCTCCTCTCTTCCCACTGAGTGGATGCTATACTTCCAAAGACATTATTTTACTTCCTACTGCTCTATTAGCAACTACTGCTTTCACTGATGACAGATGAAGCATTTTTAATTATATTTTAGATTAAGTCAGCCATTACCTCCTATAAGGCTATCACAACTGGTTTGTGCTCAGCATTAGCCAATATTTCTGCAGTGGAAGCACAAGGAAAGAGGAAAAGGGGAGCTAACAAGAGTGCTAAGAGAAAGACAGGAGCATACAACTCTGGAGACTTGGCACCTTCATCTGATCTTCCAGGAAACTGAGGCTCTGCTCTGCCACCAAGAAGGATGAGACATTCCTGCTGCTGTCTGGGGACCACCCAAGTTTAGCACCTGTCCAGTTTCTGCTTTATTCTGGACAACTGAAATCCACTTCTGACATCACCCAGACTAGAAACAAAGACCTATGGATCAAAGAAGAACAACGAATATGGTGCCAACTGGCCATAAATATAGGAGGGAAAAGAAGTCCTAAGAAATGTAGCTGTGATGCACAGAGGTAGAAGCCCAGAAGCCTGGAGAACTCTATGTACTTCCAAGGTGAGGTGCCAGACCAGTTTAGCTGTTAAGTTTTACACACTATGCTGTCTGTCCAGATTCTTTCCTAATGACTTTAGGCAACGGAGTGTAATTCTGGCATAGGCATCCTTTAGAATTGGTGGTAGGAATGGAATGAATTTCTGGATAGCAATAATAATGAGCACCAACCACAGGTGGCACATTAATAGCCTAGAACAGTAGGATGTCATACAGAGACGCAGTAAGTTTCTATAGCCCAGATTATATAAACCACTTAAGAAACAAAATATTTTGAAGCAATGAGAGACACATAAAATGTTAAAGCAGGAATAAATCAAAGTTTTTCTCAAAGGACCATTTAGAAATCATAACAGCCATCTTCTTGATTCTGTGAGGGAACTCCTGGCACTATTAACTACTGCATTTTTTAGTATTTCCTTCAGCCAATCCCAGTTTTTCACCATGACCACCTGTCACTATTTTAAGCTAACCTAAAAAGTGAGGAACAAAAACATACACAAAGGATGTATCCAGCCTTTGCTCCAGACAATAACAGAACAGACAAAGCACAGAAAGTTTGTTCTGGAAGAGGAAGGTATTAAATAAAATAAAACCGCAAGGTTATAAATGCTAAGTCCCAATGCAAGAGCTTTTAACATATCACACATTAGTATACACTATTAGACCTTCTCTGTGATGGATTTTAGAAGGTGTCCATTGATTTAGGCTTTCATAGGCATCATAACTGTACAGCACAAAGGCTGTAACCCATTAGAGGGCCCTTTAAGCTGTTTAATTTATCAAGCAGCTTGTACAGTGCATCCTGCACTATAAATAGCTGGCTGCATTATTTTTAACTGGCTATTCATAAGGAAACATACAACCTCAAAACAAGGTAAAGGCAAAGGCAGCAACAGTATTTGACTATTTTTAACAGAGCAATGAACCATTATATTGTTCGTGCCAGTGTGGATGTTTTGTAACAATTTAACAAGCCATTTACAATAACACAAGCAATCTTTTGAAATAAGAATGCATTTACATAAATTTCCTTTTTCAGGCAGATCTGGCTTCTGAAACTTCACCTGCCTCCACACAGAACCATTATTTTCTAAAAATGATTGCTAATGAAGATGAATAAAAATACAGCAGTTACCAACTTTTGAAAGCTATACAAGAAGTCCAAGCCACAGCTATGCATAAGGAGTAGTGCATGTTCTTCCAAAAAAAAAAACTCGGACCAGCGTAATTCTCATGCTTGATCTGAATAAATTATCTCTTGGGCTGGAAACACAATTCTGTGCAAGGCTCACTCTTCAGTCCAGCCTCCACACTGCAGGTGCTCTGCCAAACTTACGTGCCAAGCCCAGAGAGGTTGGGTGAGTCTCCTCTGGAGTTACTCAAAAGCCGCCTGGACACAATACTGAGTAACGTGCTTGAGGGAATCCTGCTGGAGCACAGAGTTGGAGTAGAAGACCTCCAGTGGTCCCTTCCAACCTTGCCCATGCTGTGATGCTCTGTGCAGGTACCAGCTGTGATGAAGACTTTGGTAACTGAGCCCCACCATCTTCAAGAGTCCACAATTTTTCTTCCAGCTGGCATTTCCAGACTGTAACGACTCCAGCTTGCATCCACAGTGAAAGTCACTGCAAACCCCTGAGCTGGCTGTATTGCCTGGGACACTTCTAATCCGATCAGTTGTGGCAATATCACACTCCCCCCTGCAGATTGGAGGGAATAATAACTCAATTGTCGCAAGTCCTGAGCGTGGTACGTGGCTATTGATCCATGAGGAAAATGCTCGCTGAAACGGAGACAGCTGTTCTCACTCACCAGACATGCAACCTCCTATAATTAACTAATTTCAGACCTCTTGGAATTAGCTGCTAGAAATGCCAACAGCTGAGGCAAGCGAGGAGGCCACTCTGCTCTGCAACAGGGGCTGTGACAGCCATCCACCCAACAGAGAGCTAACGAAATAGATTGGAGGTAATTATTTCAGGGACTTGTAGCACCACTCGCGTATTAACTCTTTTTAAGAATGCTTTGATGAATTCAATTGAAGTCAATTAATTACATTTCCAAGTCAGATGAATACAAAGTCAAGACGCCGCAGGAAGTGTGTGTTATTCCATCACTGAATATGTAGCAGAGATGATAGGATTTCAGTTTCCAGATTGTTTAGCTGGGTCTTTGAGCAATCAAGTGATGATGTCTGACTGAACATGCTATTGTCCCTGGAACAAATATGAAATCTCTGAAGCAAAATGCAAGTCAACCTAATTTGCCTATGATTATTTTTTTTTTAACCAGCAGGCTTCAAACTGTTAGTTTAAATGGATTTAAAGACTTTGTATTTAAGTTACGTGGATGTTACTTAGTGACAAAGAAGAAAACTTTATGAGCCAGAAAACAGTCTTCAACCAGAGGGAAACCATTACAAATTTGCAATAGAGAAAGTGAAAATAATAGGGAAGCTTCAAATCAGTAACTATGAGTTTCTTGAATGCAGTACAGAGACGAAACCTCAAAGTAACCTTGAGGTATTGTATTTCAGATAGCAGCATTTCTGGGTCATGACCATTAGATGAAATATTAAAATTTACCTTTGTGTAGCAGTGTTAAATAGCACCATAATCAAGATACAAAAATTGCAATTCAGTTAAAAAATACACATAAAAAAATTGTGGGAGCATCTGAACTTATGAAAGAACACAAATAATTTAAAACAAAAGTGAAATGAACCCCAAAAAGGTAGAACAAAGTTTTAGGAAAAAAAAGTACTGGAGTACTTTCCATTGACAAAGCAGTCACCACCTTTATGACTCATTGATTTCAACATGATTCAGGATCATTTACCATCCTGAAAGTGGAAAATTCACATGGGAAGAATATTGCTACAAGATAAAACCCAGTAATACCCTAGAAAGTATCCTGAGTACAATGACATATTGACAAAAGGTACAACGGATAATCTAAAAGACCTTTTTATATTCAGCTGATAAGAGTTAGTTATTCTGCTATCAGGATGAATTTATTATCAACACTGTAAAACATGAGCAGAACACCAAAGCAACTGGAAAAGAATTCTCACCTGAGCAAAATCCTCTGTAAATATCTCAAATCAAAGAACTCCTCGGGCAAACATGAGGCTGAAATTGTGATTGTTCATTTCTTACAAACTAGAATTTGTCAAGTTTCATAAATCCTCTTTATCTCCAGCAAGCCAAACATGACCAGAGCTACAGAAAGATATCCTGGAATGGTCTTTGGCAGCTGCCTCACGAGAGTGCTCTGACTAGAACAGTGCCAACTATTTTGGTATGAAATGTAAATGCACTTGAAAAAGAGCAGCCAGGACCTACAGTTTTGCTTTTTCACTGCAATATGATTTGATCTTTCAAATTTTTTTGACTACTCTGGGAAGAGAAAGGAGCCGTACTTAGAAGATGTATTTTTGGTGAATATTTGAAAAGCATTTTATATATCCTCAGAAGACAGGCATTTCCTTCCAGTTTGGCATGAATCAGAAAACATGCATGATTATACCAGCTATTGAGCAAAATTCCCTCAAACACAATTAAATAGACAGCCCTAATGAGCAGGAGGTTCTGTGGATGCTGACCTGTGTTTTGGGCTCTGTGGGAAGGCATTTGATGCAAGACTGGAGGCAAAACAGGTCTGACCAAAAGATTAATATGAGATTGAGCTCCAGATGCAGACTCTTTTCTCTGGGTGTCTGTGTGTAGGTTTCCATGCAAGGTCCAAGACCCAAACTCTCACTTGCAACCAGTGGAACTGCTCAGCTCACCACAGGTAGCTCTTCCCTTACAGATGGAATGGGATCCTCCACAGGCTCCACTGCCTTTGTAACTCCACCGACCATGTCCGCCGGCTCACAGCCGCTCTCAGTGACCACCTTTCCTAGTGGTGACTCAGGACACAAAGGGTTCCATTAATCACCCTGATGCTGGCAGGGCCTCACTCCTGGCCACCACAATTCCCTTAATCCCTGCCCCATCACCCCTCTGGCCCCACACATACCACAGACACATCAGTGGCACAGCTCAGTCATTCTGCACTGACAGCAAGCCCAGTGCTTGCCTGAGAGATGCTGAGCATGTGCCACCTGGGAGGGACTGTGTTGTGTGGTTCTCTCTTAAAACCAAACACAAACAGCCAGAGTAGCTGTAAAAGGGAGACAGCACTGCTGTAAACTCATCAAAGGGAGGGTTTTATCTGCCCATAAAACTTCAAGCTGTTTATTGCCTTGTATCTGGACAGAACTATTGAAACACATGCTCTGTCGGCACACAGTCATCTCAGTTTCACAACAAAGTGTTGCAGAACAGCTTGTGAAAACATATTGTTCAGTTAATTGCATTGGCATGCAGATGCCCTCACATTTATGAATTAACATCCACTGTGGCAAAAGGAGGCACAAGGAGACACGGGGATTGTGGCATGAGGCTCTGCGCCTGCCAAGAGCTGTGCTGCCTGATGGAGTGCAGCCCACAAGTTCTGGGCTTTCCTTTCCTGCTTCTGTGGCCTATGGGGGCTTCAGCAAAAAGTCTGGGTGTCTTAAGGATACCAGGGTGCTTAAAGCTTCAAGCAGTCCTTCTGCTTGAACTGTCACCAAGGCACCTGAAATACACCCCATGGCCTCGAGGATCTCTGCAATAGTTCACTGCACACAAAAATGAAGAAAATCTATGTCTGAAAAAGTCAATGGCAAAGAAACAGCCCAATCACAGTGGGACTTTGAAAGGTATCCAAGCATTTCTGTGGGTTGCAAGAATGTTATACTTCATCAAAGCTATGCTGCTCAGGAGGAGGTGAATGCAGGAAATGAAACACAAGATTTTATTTGACACGCTCTTACCGAGTATATTGATACGCTACACAAAATATTATGGAAGGAAATTACCTGTGTCAGCAGTAGTATAAATACCTGTCCAATAACCACTCAGACTTTCGATAATGGCCCTGTTAACACAGGGGCAATGAATATATGTTTGTCACTTAAATACATCAAGTAAGTCTATTAAAAAAACCCTGTGAGATTAAACCTGGCACCTATTTCAACACCCATCAGGGAGAAACAAAAGCTTTGAAATCACATGCTTTGAGGCCAGAGAGTTTTCACAATACAAAATTTGCAGCTTCTTTCCATCTTGCACACTTAGGAAAACTCAGAGCACTTGGCAGTGGCTTGAATCCCTGCATAATTCACAAAGTTTTGAGTATTGCATGACATGACAAATTGTTCAGGCATCTTGCTGCCATGCCCTTCTGCTGCTGTTGCTTCCAATCTTCCCTCAAGGTTTTGAGGAGGAGGAGATGCTGGACAGAAATAGTGTCTGTTGGGAGGGGAGAGCTGTCATTCCCTCAGGACTAAGACCTGTCCAGGAGTGTCACCATCGCAGTTTACCAGCAGGTTGTTATGGCAGTTGTGCATCACTGACAGAGCTCTGCCCTGCAAATAATTCCTCAGACAGCCCTTACTGCAGTTTGAATACTGCTCCCTTCACCCACTCTGCTTGTGTGGGCTCTCTTCTATAGACCAAGGGGAAGGATGTGTTGAATCAACTGTCACAGTAATAACTATGTGTTTCACTAACCAACTTTCTATAGCTCAGTCTCTGTAGAGATATAAATATCTCCAGATTCAACCATGCTGGCAGGATCCATTAAGCCTGACATCCCTCAGAAAATAATTTACTTTCCTGGAAAATAACTATGCCATGAAATGGTTGAAGGACAAGCCAAGAGGAACATTGCCAGTGACACAAGCAGGAGGGCCTACCTGTGGACACCTGCTCCACTGTCCCCAGTCAGACACTGCACACTCACGGGGACAGTACAAGCTACACTTCTGCACTGTATCTGGGATGTCAGCCTGATTACACAGAGCACTGGGCACAGTCTCCCCTCCGTGGTCCTCGGCAGCACTCACACACCTGCACAGAAAACAGACATTTTCATCAGAGCCCACAGATGTGATGGACATCAACAAGTCTGCTCGACCGCATACAGGACACTGGACATGACAATAGCTACAAGCAGCATGGCTGGTCAAAAAGCAGAATTAATCATGTTAATGCAAATCAAAACCAGCTACATGCACAACATGCTTTTGTTACTCACAGATTTCAGTAACTCCTTTAAATAAACATTTCAAACTTCATACAGAGGGATTTTAACTTTGATCGGTTGACAGAAGAGCAAACAGAAAATGACAACCAGCAAGAACAAACCTTTGTGCTCCTGCTAGGAACATCTGAACATTTGGAAATAATTCAGCACTTCCCCGTGCCTGGGGAATGAATATTCCCTAATAATGAATGCCACTCTGGTGCGTGCAGTGCCACTACTTGGGGAAAATGTGAGCAAATCAGAAGATGGAGGCACCTCAGGGAGCTTTGTGTCTACATGGCATTTAGGTTGAAGAATTCTAATTTAAATAACATGCCATCTTCCTGAAAAACCAAGGCTGCATCTCTGAGATGCTTTTCCTGTAAACCATAGCACATAAACACGTTTCTTTTTATTTGAAACACACTGGACTCAGCAACGTACTCACTGTCAGATGGTCAGATATTCCAGCTTTATTCAAGTACACATCAGCTCTTTTGATCTGGAGTACCTGAGCTTTTGTCTTCACGCACCTGACTTTCCTCGTTTGTATTCCTTCTCCACAGTGGAGGGAGTTTTGTTCGCTGTTGATTTTGCACGGAGACCATGGTTCTACTACCCAAGAATACTGATTGCACTCGCTGTAGCATGGGACTGCCTCGTGCACCTGCCAGGAGACAGAACCAAAGTGGTCAGGTGAGCCATCCAGGGTAGCAGCTCTGCAGAAACACCTCAGCCAAACCCAGGGAAAGGCACACTGAAGAATATCCTGGCTGACACTTCCTATGCTGAGAGTGTTGTAATGGCTTTAAGTTCATTTATTCATTATTGACTTGCCAAGGGATTTTTAAGTATATAATAAAGAGCAGTATGCATGCAGCATCTTAGGAAACAGGATAAATAACAGCTATTTCCTGCAACTAGAAGAGGAACTCCATTACAATTTAATTTGCTCTGCCTGCTCTCCCCATAATCTATCACATCCTTCACCAGGACTGTATGTACCCCATTCTCTCGTGTTTCAAAAAGTACAAACTTAAAACCAGCACTCATTTACCTTTGCTTTTAATGTATCCTTATAAATCCTTTACCATAAAAGAATGAAATTTCGTGTTTCACACAAATTTCATTTTTATACATAAAAACTGTAAATGCTTTTTTTCCCTGCAAGTGACTTATGTCTAACATATCTCCTAATCAAACAAAACAGTGTATTCACCTGAACTATGGTATCTATACTGAGAGAAAAACACAGCCAACAGCTTGATAAAAGGTCCTGGATATTCAGGTTGTTAAAAGCAGCACACTGAGATATAACACTTCAGCATATTTTTAGGTTTAAATAAATGAATGCATCAACAGTTCTATTAAAATGATGAATAAAAGTTATTTATTTTGAATCTGGTTTGTCTGCAGAAGCTGATTTGAAGATACAGTATTCCCTGTTGTTTTGTACAAAGCATAATGTGCTGCCCTGGAAAAATACAGTGCACCTAAAATTTCTTCTTCCACATACCAAAATCTTCTCAGCCTTGCTGCTGTGGAGACATTGCAGTCTCACCATTAAAATAACTATAAATCAATAGCCTTTCTCCCAATTATCCCCCCAAAAAATCAGCCTCAAGTTTAATAATTTACAGCTTAATTTTAAAACAGGAAATTATGACTATGCAAGAATAAAGAAATGTTTTTTGCAACATTTGGAGGTGGGGAGACAAGGAGATTACCAGTCTGGAAATAAAATTGGTGTCCCATCAGCAAATCAACTTCATATCACAGAAGGAAGATAACTTGCACAGGAAAACCCCTCAGGAACATAAAATGTCAGAAACTAATTTCAGCTGTGGGTCTGCCTATACATTGTGCATAGGTTTGGCAGAGAGGAAAGAATAAGAGATGCTGAAAAGTGCAAAATACATGAAGGAGAAAGGACAGGAAAAGGGAAACTGAAGTCAGGACTGGTGGGGGCAAGCACAACATGAACTAGCAAGATAATCACCTTTTATGCAGAGGAAGGAGAAAGGGAAAGGAACAAGTAGGGCAAAGGCAGCAGTACAATTGGTACCATTTCCCCTACATATTATTAAGCACAAATTATAAACCTGGATGGGAATTTGAGCAACCTGAACTAGTGGAAGGCGTCCCTGCTCATGACTGGGGGGTTGGATGATCTTTAAGGTCCGTTTCCAAAACACTCTATGGTTTTATGATTCTATGAGATCCTTTCTCATGTCTGTGCAGAAATAACATGTGAGAACATGCACTACCACACCAGGGATAAACTGTGCTCAGTAATGATGTTTGCTACAATGACTTTCTTGCCACAGTGAGTGGGTCAGTCCACAGCCTTTTGGGGCAGCCCAGGGGGGTTTGGTGCTTCCAGCACCTGCTGGACCTGCACACAGGTCTCTGAGAGATGGCAGACACTTGACATGGCCTATCAGTGCCTGTGCACTGAAGCAGCAGCATTTGGTCCAACTTTGGGATACACAGGTGTCTGTGGATGGTACAAGGTGCACAGAACAGATGAGTTTCCCAGACTGAGCAAACAGCACCACAAACGCTGCTAATTAGCAGTGCAGCCAGGCTCGTTAACACTAACTGGTGTACACAGGAGCACACAGAGCAGGCACCCACCCGGTGTGAAGCCACCAGCCTGTCACCTCCAGCGAGCCACTGAGTCCCACACATGTCAGGGACAACAGCAATCCCTCTCCTGGCACTGCGGAGCCTTTGCGTTCCCCACAGACATCCATCCAGGAGATGGATGTAGAGACAGGGAGTATTTATTAGTTTCTCTGCTTCACAGGGGGAAGGAAAAAACTACAGCCTGCCCATGTTGCCTGACAAAATATCCTGCTGTCCGCAGGAGAGGATTAGTGAGAGGGAAACGTGTGCTTGAGGCAGTATCAGTGTTTCCCTCATCACAGAGGGAAGGCAAAACCAGAGAGAGCAAAGAGCCAAACTTGGAGAAAACTGGCTGCCAGGGGCAGGGATCCTGCAGCCCAGGAAGAGGTGCCTCAGTGGGTAGTGTCAAGGATGGCAAAACTTAACAACTAAGTTAATTAAGAGCTGGGTGTCCTGTTCCTGCTCTTTAGATTTCTGGAGAGGAAGCCAAGCTTGGGAACAGCCAGGAGGTGACAGTGTGGTGCTGCCTCCCTCCACAGGCACAGCAGGGCAGCAGGGGCAGGCCAGCACAAACAGCAGCTTTGGGGATTTAAGATTCTTTTCCTGGCTCTAACTAACAACCCTCCCTCATGGTTGTAGGATACTGCTGTGAGCCCTGCAGGGTCCCAGCACTGCCAGCCTTTCCACGCTCACCCTGCTGTCTGCAGCCCAGACAAGGTAAGGAGCCTGGGAATCCCATCTCATTGTCTCAGTGACCTCTGATTACTGTGCCTTAACAACTGTGAAACCTCAGACCTCTCCCAGCCAGCAAAGCCCACCTGTAGAGCAGTGGAGGCTTAACATCAGGCATTTGCCATAAATGTGTTTTGGTGGTCAAAATCTGCATCATGTACCCAATGTGATACCTCTGTAGGAAAACCAGGAAGGGTTGGGCAGGCATGGCATGCCACGTGATCTAAAATCTATCTGAGGAAACATGTGAGGTCAAAACAGAAATCCCACATGCAGTGGCACAAATACACAGTGAAACTTCTAATGTGCTCTTTCAAGAGCAGTCAGGATGACAATAACAAAGGCATTAATAGAGCATTCCTAGACTACTGTCTGATCGTGTCAAACTAGTACAACTACATATGAAGTCCCATCAGCTCTCCTTCTCCTCCTCCAACAGACAGCCAGACAGCCATCCCATTCTGTGCTGCAGGAGGGAGGACACACAGCACTGGCCACATATCACTGCAGTAGCTCAATACCAGGGCAGTCTGCTGCTGACCTGTTCAGTACTTCCACTTTGGTCAGGTCTCCCAGGTTACACTCCCCACCAAAACCTTGACATACAACTGTTACAACCTGTTTTCCTAAGTTATGTGCTAGCACACAGGATGTCCTGCCTCTGAACCACCTCTCCCCTCTGCCCTGTGGCAGCACTGAGCAATGCCATCTCTGGGAGCACCTCTGGGACACTGGGGACATGGAAATAACCACCTCATGTCATTGGGAGGCACAGATTTCTTCAAAACAAGTGACAATATGCATTGGTGGACACTGTTAAGCTTTTAAATGGGAGTCTCAAAGAGATGCAAGATTTCCATGGGTGGGACTCTGTGGCAATGCATTCAGGAAGCTGTGAATATAATTTGTGTCTCCAGCCTTGCATTTAAAAACCACAGTGATGTGGCATGTGGTTCTTTCCTCCACAGGACAATGTTTTCCTCATGTTTCTTTCTCCTGGCTTACCATATTTGTTTTCAATCACCTCTAATTCATCCTTTTTTTTATTTGAAAAAATAACACCACAAACCTTAAAGTCTTTCATTCTTATCTTTTGCTGGGAGCTCTGGTACTTCAGATGGTCACATGGTCAGATTATGCCATTTATTTTGCATTTGCAAAGGATTTTGGCTAAGCCTTGCTGTTCTTTGGGTCCCACCAACCAGGGCAATGTAAGTTCACCTCTCACCTCCTGGGTCCAAGAGAACACCCTTGTCCCAAGCCTGGGATGGGATGTGGTGTCCTCACTTCTCACCAACCCAGGGACCCAAAGTGCCTGAGCATGGAGGGGGTTGGGCTGTGCTCCCATGGATCCCTGACTACAACACAGAGTGAATCCAAGCTTCAAATTACACCCAGTCTAGACCTCCTGGCCCACATCATTTGTCATCCACTATCTCTGCAGATACAGAAGTCTCTTGTCCAGCTCTGCCCCTTCTCTTCCTAAGCAAAGGCAACAGTTCCTTTGAAAATAAACTGCTTATGGCTCACCCTTCCCCAATCTTATGCAAACCCGCTATGACAGTGCATTTACAAACCCCTTCAGACTGAGCCCCAACACATCTATATGGAGCTGTAGTACCACAATCCCTTTCCTGAAGGGCCGAAATGAAATGAATTCCATGTGACAGGCACAGGGGCCCATGGTTCTGTATGGCTCAGGAGGGACAAAGATGCTGGAAGCTGCAGACACCTGGCCTGTGAGGAGCTGCAGAGCCCAGGGGACCAGCCTGGCTCCATCCCTTACTGCCTCAAGAAATAAACACAGTCTTTCAGCAGTTTAGGAAATGAACTGCTTTCTTCATTTTTTATTTATATTTACGTGCTGGGATTTGTGCTCAATGAACCAAGGAGTCAAAGGATGCCTGAATGAAGTCAAGGGGAGTTTTGCCACTGACTTTCACAGGACCACTGTATCACTCCTTGTAGTCTCAACTACCCTGCAACAGTATTTGAACATCTGAATCCTAAAATCAAGTTGAAGGGCACAGTTCTTAATAAAAGAAGAACAAAAGTTACTTTTTAAGAGACAGACTGCTAAAGCTTGCCCTAACAAAAGAAGCCATTTCCCTTTCACTCCAATGAAAACCCTGAGTCCCTGCTAAAGAACATTGAGGTCAACAGTTACTTCAACAAGATATACAAATGTTAATCTATTTATTTTCTCTTTTAATAGCTGCTACTTATATTTTAATGGAAAGTCCAAATATCTAACCATCAAGAAGCTTTGGTGTGGTTGACTATGCCCTCTAACTTCCTTATTTAAATGCAGATCAAGAATAATAGAGGCCTTGCAAAGGATGGATAGAAACAAGCACACTTGCTCAACTCATGTGATTCATTAAAAATAATTCTTACCTATTCTTCAAGCAGCCTTTCTGATGAACACCTAGAAAGAGGTTCAGCACTTCTGAAAATCATAGTGACTTCATATTTCAGTGAACATCAAGATTTATTGTCCCTCAAGGTATATATTGACTCTGGTTTTCCCTCAGTCGATATTTTAGCTTTCATGACAGTAAATCTTGGTGTTCACTCCAACTAAGTCAATATCTGCTTATTATATTAGAACAACCAAACTGATCACTGTAGCAGTTGCCTGAGACCCTGAGGACTACCTCTGTGCTATTCATTTCTAATACAAATGGGCTAAAGTCATGGCTAACATAAGTTCATTTCACATCGCTGCCCTTACACCAAGGTTACATTAGAGCCAATACATTGAAACAGCCAGAACCAAAGAAATAACAACCCATTTTTAAACTATGGACACCATCTTGAATAACAGTAAAGCTAAGAAGGATCTTTTTTAGGGAACAGAGATGACTTGCACTGGTTTGCAAACACACTTGCTGGTAAAATCAAGTGCAGGCTTTAAAACCCCTCCTGCCCAGCAAATTGCCAATTTTGAATACCTTTATCATATTCACTTTTATGTTCGCTGCATATCCAGGCTGCACGGGGAGGCTGCAGTGGGATGTTACAGTGCAAAAGGAACCTCTCCTCCTCTTAGAGCCTGGTGGCATCTGGGCTATAGCCAGCACTCCCTTGCAACCAGCCTGACAGGAACGGATCCAGAGCAAGGTGGGAAATACATCTCCAAAAATATTCACTCTCTGTAACAATCTGCAGACTTGACTTGTATGTTGACTCCATCTATTTCACACAAATCTTTTCTTTTCTTGCCTATACATTAACTGAATAACTTTTATACTGTTCCAATACTGCTTTCACATTCCATTTAATCTAAACCAGATAATTTCTAACAATTAGTTTCTTTTATTTAGTTCTTTAAAACTGAATTAAAAATGGAGTACTTGCTTTGTTAATTACTTAACTGCGTGTTTGATTTGGCAGATCTAAGCACGCACTTAAAAGCTTTCCTGAATTAACTGTATATCTGAAGGACAAGTAATTGCACATTAACAAACACTACATCACAGAAATTATCTCATTAAAATTTCTACATTAAATAGTTCTCTTTAAAATAAAATTGATTTTATTTCACCCTAGTTTATATATTGATCACGATTGCCAGAAATATGCTAACCACTCACCAGTATTAAAACTGGTTGAACAATTCATTTTCAAGCAATTTGGATTTTGTAAAGCGGCGGTTTCACTGATGAATATTTGTCCTTGGGTATTTGGATGATGAAAATAGACACCAAATTTTTTTTTAAAATTGCTCAAAATGCCTTACAGCACAAAAGTCTGAACAGGTATGAGGTAAGACTTCTGAAATTACTGGAATTCCTGGATTTTTTATGGCTCTAGCAGATACCTGCACAAATACTCGTGAAGCAAATTCAGCACTTTTAGTTCGCATTTACACCCAAATGAAAAGAGTTTTTGGTTTTTTCCCTCCTTTGTGGGGCAGAAAAAAGAAAATCAATTAGAGCTTCGCTACGGTTCTGGAGAGCTTTTGCTGGCACTGACCCAAGAAAATCTAGACCTGTCTAAAACTTTGTAGCTAGCAAAGGGATGGGATCCATTTTATCCTAAGCACAAAATATGAGTTCAAGGTCAGCACAGACAGAAAGGCATCAATTCCCAGAGTCTGCTCTGTGGGCAGTATGGAAGCCCCTGCAGAAACAGACCCTTCACCATTACACCACCACTACAAAAACTGCTGAAAAGTCATTTTCTCTGAGTAGGGAGGGTGCAAACACTTATCAAGCCACAGAAGTTTCCCCTGCCCTTGATTACCTATTTATAGCTCGACTCTCAAAACTGCTCAGCTTTAATCCTAATTGACACATGAGAAAACTGATGATGAAGAGTTGGGAGATTTACTGGAGATTGGTGATGGAGCCCTCACATAGCAGGGCACTGAATCTGGAAATGCCCCATTTCCTGCACTAACTGGATGACATCTCAGATGAAAATCAGATCCTGAAAAGTTCAGATAAAGACATTTCAAGATGAAGCCTTCAAAAAAAGCAGCACCGTAAAACTCTGGCTGTAGAATGAGGAAAAGAGGAGAAATTAGGAAATCAGTAGGGTATTCTTGCTATAAAGATATCTGGATGCTCCACTTTCCCTCACCATGGCCTTTACTGTATCCAGTCTTTTGCTGGACTTTACAGAATGCTCCTAGTAAATCCCTTACATTCTTCTAACGGGTAATTAAATATTCAAAGTCAGTCACTGCTTTATTTCAAATTCTTAAGTGCAATGAGTGGAAAATGCCTTGTTTAAAAAGTTAATTGAGGCGAGCTGTGTCGAAACCCAGTCATTACAGCTTACTCTGACAGAACTAACATGTTGTTCAGCAAGGTTTATTAATTCATATTTACGAGTGGTGAGTGGTTTTATTTTCTGTGAGATTTGTGCAGGCATTAGAAACACCAAGTTGTAACAAGGTAAAGCATGAGTGCTCTTTCACGGAGATTAAAATACCAAGTTGGCATCATTCAACATGAGAAAATAAGGGAGAACATGCAGCTCCTGGCCCCAAACCTGCCTCTCTGGCTTTACTGTCACTACAGCCTCTGAGGACAGGACACAGCACAAAGTATCACCTTGCAGATATTGGGCATTTATTTCTACCTGAAATACTCAGGCAAGACAATTTAGTCTCAGACCTACACAAAAAAATGGAGGACTTAAAGTGGGAATGGGGGATATGAGAATAGAATCACAAATGGCCAGTTCCTCTGGCTCTGATTTTTTATTTTATTTTTTGATTATGTTTCATCACACTGAATCCAGAGGAGATATTAACAAATACCATTTTACTATGGTGTCAAACATGGGGGTCTAAAGCAAGGCAGAAACTTGTTAGTGAGAGTTTTGGTGCATTTTACAGATTTCAGAAGGTGAAGTTGTTGCAGCTGCTGCTGCCTCCCTGTCACAAAGCTAGGCAAGCATAGCAAATTTAAGTAGGTATAAATAAATCAATGCCCCTTGTTTCTGAAACAGCACATTTTGCAGCAGCTAAAGTTTCAGGGGTAACAAACAAATGTGGCACCTCTCTGGATGAATCTGTTATGTATTAATAATGTTGGACCCAGTTTTGGAGAGGAAGGGGGAAAAAGCTGATTGATGAAGAACAACATTTGAAGCCCCTTTTTACTAAATGAGAACAATAAGATGAAGACAGATTGCAACACCAACCTGAGCCTTTGTAGAGGTCCGTGTTAGCAGAGCATGACAAGCAGAAAGGAAAGAAAATTATATATTCATTAGTTTAGCTGCTATATGATAATATTGAGAAACAAAACAAAAAAAAAAGGGGAAGAAAATCTGCTTAAAATAAAACTGCCACAATGTAAGTTGCATTCAACTCTTCGATTTCCTCATCTTTCAAAGAAAAAGAAAAAGAAAAAAAGAATCTCTTGAGCAGAAATCAGGTATTTCTTTGTGAGCGAATGAAAAGCACAACCAGGGTGAAGAATAAAGCAGAGTTCATTCAGTTCCATTCAGCAACCCTCTGAAGTTCATAACTGTGTCTGACAATCAAAGTTGAGGATAGTAAAAAAATTAAAAAAAAAATCTGTGACGTTGACAATGAAATCTGGTAAGACACCCCAAATTATGGACCAACAATTGTAAAGGTTTTCAGATATTTAATCTTAATTGGGTGGCTCTGTCATTAGCAAAGCCTGCAGGTTCCATGCTCCCACTGCTCTCATCTGAGTGGAACACCCAGCCCAGCCTGCAGAGGGGTGTGCCAGGAGCCATCCAGGCCTGGGGAGCGCAGGGCTCCTGCCACCGCCGCGCTTCCCTGCCCAGCCAGCCGGCGCTCCCAGAGCAAATCACAGCCTTCCAGCAGGTCAAACACCTGCCCCGGCGGGATATGAGCAAGTAATTACTAGATCCAGAAGCCAAGTCATCTGTCACATGAAATGAAATAAATGCCAGCACTAAACACAAACAGTCCCACAGAAGCACTTTCTTTGTGGGCATCTGGACAATAGGCAATTTAAAGAAAAGACCATCAGAGCTTCTTGCTAAGTTAAAAATGATGCCTCGGAGACAAAGCTTCAGCCCTAGTCTTTCTTTTAAGAGATTTTAAATCATTTCAAGGTCTAAAAGCTTCAAATTGATATTCTATCAGTATATTTTCATGTCTTAAGCAAGAATGAATTAGCACAACAAGACCAGTCGGGTTTGTCCTTACCGTAGTATGATCTTGAACCCACAATTTTTCCACACAAGATTTAAAACCAGTTAGCTGACAAGAACAATTTGATTGATAGCACTATAGACAAGAGACAGAAGTGACTGGGAAGTGTCAGGCAGTTGAAAGTTATGTTTTCTGAAACCCACTTCTCTGAGGCTACACCAAAGGCTGGAAGCAGAAAGAACTGCAAGCTGCTCCGAGGCTTCCCGCAGTCGCAGCAGGAAACAGTCCAGCTTATGCTTCTGCAAAAGCAGGAACAGAAATGCAAAGCAGCTCATAACCTGATTGTTTCGTTAGGATGGGACTGTCACTCTCCCCCCAGCCTGCTCAGCAGCAGGTCTCATTCCTCCTCAGCAGCATCCAGACAGAAGCGGATACTCGCAGGGGGAGCGGGACAGGCGCTGATGGATGAGTGATAGATCCCATGGCTCCAGAGCTCAGAAAGATCACCCAGAGCCTGATTAGTAACTGGAGCTGGAAAAATTTTCCTAGAAGAGCATGTTACTGCAGAAGCCAGGCTATTTGACAGCCTGTTGCATCGCCTGTTTGTGGTAGCTGTCTTACTGCCAAGACAGGCAGATGTTAGTCCCGCGCTTAGACGCAGCATTAACTTGAGCGATTTTCTGCCTATAATTACAGGTAAGGCAGAGCTCCCAGCAGTGCTGCAGAGGCCAGCCTTGGGACCAGGCAGATGAATGCATAGATCTGTAGGCAGCTACAACCACACTCTTATAAACCCTGCAATTGTTACAATCTGACAGTTTTTATTGGTCTTTCTTATAGGCAGGTCCAGACAGAAAAGATTTAGGCACAAAGAGCCAAGCTTTCTTTCCCAAACGCGTATGTTCAGGTAAAGTGATGTGCTGCAGATAGAAACCATGCTTCCACCTGCAAGAACATCCATAGTTAATAAACTAAAAGCTCCCTTGAGCCAAAAGTCAAATTCTACCCAACCTACTTCAAACATCGGAGTGCACATCTGCTGTCCCTGAGCCAAAAGGTAAGAGGGAAATGCTTGGAGCCAGTACCCTGTGGGGTAGCTGATGTCTCAGTACTTCTGGGTATCCTTCTTCTGCCTTTCTGTTCCTTTCTTTCAGAGCAGGGAATATGTATTTTCAGATTCCTACATTTCTATCACTGACCTGTAGTTTGAGGTTAAATGCTTTACATGGGCCCATACAAATCCACGCGAATCAACGGAAAGTCTTCCACTAATTCCACTGGGTCATGCAGTGGCAAGTAAGGAATGTCTGAACATTTACAGGCACATCACTAAAACTCCAGAAAAAAAAAAAAAGTATTGATCATGGTGAATTTTTGCTGCAGTGTGTATTTATTTAGAATGTACATCAATACTGCCTATATATTGCTGATTAATGAGAAGCCACATAAAAACCAAACAGATGGTTTTTTGAATAAATCTGACAAGGAACACATCCCTACTCATAGCAGGGGGGTTTGACTAGATAATTTTTAAGGTCCTTACAACCCAAACCATTCTGTGATTCTATGAAGGAACAATTACGTAACCATGCACTGCAAACATCAGCATCTAGCACACAGTTATTTTTCTTGGTTTTAAGGAGTTTCTGAGTGTCTGATACTGGAACCATACCAGGATCATGTACCAGTGGGTACTTCAACCTGTAACAGCCACCAGCAGTGCCCCAAGTCCTGCTCTGTGCCAGGGTGGGTATGTCAGGGCACAAGTGACTCAGCAGTTCTCACACCTCTGCCATTCCCTGGAGCACCACCTTCATGCATCCATGATTCTGGAAATAATGGAGTGGAAAAGGCTGTTTCCCAAAACAGTAAGTAAAAGGAGAAAATAGAAAGCAAATGCATATGAAGACTACACAACACAGCTGTGCTTTGCAGTGTGTCACACACACAAACCGCTCTACCTGAAACCTTTTAGAGAATTAAATAATGCAACACAGAAAATAACGTGATATAAATTAGAGGACACAGTAACTTAAAGATTGTGTATATGGTCTAAAAGAAAATATTCATTCAGCTTATAGCAGGTGAGAAAGAGAAATTAAAAGGCAGAGACAAGAAACTGAAGTTGAATGGCAGATCTGAAAGGAACTGAAGAGCCAAAGAAATAAAGGGAAACACCATTACTCTTCACAGAAGCCACACAGAGAAAGCCCAACACTAAAATTATTTAGTTTATAGTAGAGGGAATGGCAGGAAATTGAAGATCACCAATGGGTGGAAGGGAAAGAAAGGTGAGATAAATTTTTTATGATAGGCACTGACTCAGAAAGTTTGGCCAACATGGAAGGCAAACTTGAAGAGACACTTGAAATGATTTCTGTGTCGATGGGGTTATTTAGGAACGATGGAGACAAGATACCCAGCATCCTTTAGAAGATGCAACGCAAGAGAGCTAGAGGAGGAAAGGGATAAAAAACAGTGACCTGCACAGCAGTCATATAAACTTTTATTCTTGGGAAACTATTTTCCTACAGACATTATCTATAAGCAGCAGAAAACAACAAGGAGTTGAGTAGCAGGGAGCATGGGCTTGTCAAGAACAAACTGTGAAATCATTTTGATGTTCTCTGGTAACAGGGTAACAGATGCTGTGGATAGGGATGAAATGGCAGGTATTCTATTGACCTTAGTAAGCCTTTCACACTACTAGTCAGGCTAAGGAATATGGTCTGGATTAATTTAATACTCTGTAAATACAATGCTGGAAAATCAAATCCTGACTAGTAATAGCGTAAAATAGGCAAGAAACCTCACACATGGCTCTGCAGAGCTTTATGTTCTGTATCCAGTCACATTCCTTGTTTTCATTACTTTGGGGCTGATGGACTGAAAATGATTCTTACTGACTCTGTGGATGCTGCCAAGGTGACAGGGACAGTGAGGCAATCGGAGGACAGGAAGAGAATTCAAAGCGGGCTTTATGAATTGGTGAAACAGAATGAAAAAACAGGTTGAAAGAGAAGGAAAGAACCACAGTGACGAGAGACTGACCAGCCAACAGCATGAACACAGGAGGAGAAACAAATGGCCCCTCTGTGGTACCAGTGCCTTCAGTCCAGAAATCACAGAGCACCATAAAGAGAATGTGATTCAACAGTATTGTAAAGTGACGTGACAAAAGCAGAGTTTGTAAAACACTGAGGTACCACTTCAGCTACGCCACGGACTCGGCTCAGGAAGCACAGCCAGATGCATGCACCCAATTTCATGACACATCTGCAGGGTTTGAACCACTGAGAGGCAACTGATGACAGTAACAGGATTAAGACCAAAATGAAATTGCCAAGGTGAGTGGTGGCATTTCCTCAGTTGTTTTACTGGCAAACATTTAAAACACCAGTATAATTAGTGACAATCTATACGATGGCAGGTCTGTCAACAAAGCATGGTATCACTGTCAGACAAAGTAGCAATACTGAGCCATAAAAAGAAATAACTCTGCAGCATCAGACCAGATGCAGAGTAGCAAAAAGACACCTGAGAGAGCTTTAAAGAGATCTTCCAGCAGCTTGAAACCATCTATCTGCAGCATCACTGAGCTCCGTGCTGGCTTATTCACTGCTGCCTTGAATAAATCACAGACTACCAGATTGTGTTTTGGAAACCAGGGGCTCTTATACCTCATACAGGGATAGTATGGAGGAATTGCTATTATATTAAATATTAACAGCACTGTTGTTGCAACACTGCCTACAGTCCTAGCTTCTCATTGTAGAAGTAACATTGATAATGACAGAGTGGTTAAAGGAAACCCAGAAAAATAATTCAGCTTCTGGAAAACTTGCCTAAAAGTAACAAAATAAAGAAACGTTACCTCTTTGGTTCCAATGAGAGGTGGGGAAGAGGACAGTTGACCATTTTTGAGAGTATACAAAGAGGATTTCTCTCAGAAGAATTCTTTTTAAACTAGCAGGTAAAGAGATACGTTCCCAAAGCTGAGAGCTGTAGTTAAGACAAATTCATATTCAAGTCATAAAAAAAGAGGGAACTTCTTAAGCATGAAGGAAATTAACTACTGGATCAGTTTATCCAGGGTAATTACTCCTTCAGCCAAAGTGTGTGGCTAAGTGGGTGCCTTTCTACAGACCGCCACAGGTAGGCAGGGATTTGCCTGCAGTCAAGGAGCTTTTGCCATGCAAGAGGTCAAGGCAGACACATCATCATGATCTGGTCTTAGGATCTCTGAATGAGGAACTCCACAGAAGAATTCTAAGTCATATATTAATCATGAAGTGAGCACATTTATTAAACCACGCTACATACTTTCCATAGAAGTTGCAGGTTGAAGACAAAGGGATGCTTGCATGGATTGCACATGCCTTTTGAGAGGTTGTCAGAAAAACCATAGTTATACATTATAGATCAGAACCACACTGGAGTTCAGCTGGTCCACGTATCATCCCATAAATGTTGATTCCCCCAAAGATGACAATATTTTATTTACTGCATCAGCTCTAGCTACTAAATTTTAAGCAAGAGAGGAACTGGAATTCAGCGGAAGAATACACTTTTTAGCAAGGTCATGATGACACCACTAGCATGCATGCTGGAGGAGGGGGAAAAAAAGCAATTATTTAAATAAAGCAAACACTCCCTTGCCTGCATCTGTTCATCAGTGACTTCTGCCATTTCCCAGCTGTAACTCTAGGGTGGATAAAAATAGATGGAATACTTGGAAATTCAAGTTGGAGTCTCCTGTCTCTGGGTAGAGGCTTCCAGGTTTTTGGTTTGATTCTGAGACAGCTGCTTGTTCTGTTTTTTATTACCAAGACCCCTGGCTTAGCAATGCATCCCTGACCCTCCTGCAGGTCAGTGCATAGTACCTGCCACATGGACAAATATATGCATATATGCATGGACAACACTAAGAATAAATATGAACTGATTGACAGGAAAGTGAAAAGAAAGAAAACAGAGAGAGAACAACTGGCAAAGAAGGGCAATATTCTCTGTACAGAAATGCATTGCAGGGAAAACAAAAAAAAAGAGGAGAAATGTGGTAACAAGGAATACTGGCAGTGACACAGAAAGGGATAAAGGCAACAAAAAGACAAAGGCAAACACTAGAGGAAGAGGCTCACTGTGTTTTACAAAAGCTTAGCAAAGTAAAACACAAAGCAAAACAAGTCTGAGGCAGGACAGAGGCACACAGAGAGGCAATGACAAAGTTATTTGCAAGAGGGAATACATGGAACCCTGCTGGGCTCAACTTCAGCTATTCCTTTGTGGTTTGGCAAGTCCTGTAACAGCCTCTGGTCACATGAGACACATATAACAGATCAGAATAGTGGGGCAAGCAGCAATGTTTCCAAGGATGTTGCCTTTATACCTATCCACTGACAGTTTCATAATAGTGACCTCAGTGCCATCGTTTGCTCCACATACAAACAATAGTTAACAATGGTTATTTTCAGCCTATTTTACAAAGTCACTTTTGGAAATCTTTGTTTCCAGGTCCATTTGCTTCGTATCCTCTCCCACAGTGCAGCTGCACACCAGCATGTGGGGTCCAGACACACACACCTCACAGAGTCATGGAATACGAGAATACGAGGTCAGACAGGACCTCAAGGATCATCTGGTCCAACTTTTCACGGCAAAAGCACAGTCTAGACAAGGTAGCCCAGCACCCTGTCCAGCATCTTGAAACACTGGGGAAGTTGTTCCAATAGCTGATTGTTCTTGCTGTGAAAAATGTTCCTTGTGTCCAACTGGAAGCAGTAACATGTACCTCTTACCTGTTGTGTTTTCCATGGGACTTCTTGTAAAGAGGGAGTCTCAGTTTCCTTTGCAGCCACCCTTTAAATACTGGGACATGGGGATAAGGTCTCTGTGGTTGCTTTTGGCCTGCTGAGCAAACCTGTTGTATGCACTCCAACCCTCCTTGCCCACAGATGCTGAACTGGGAAACAACCCACATTTCACTGCCTTTCCATTTAGACTTACAGAGGAACATCAGACAGCAAGGAAAGTAACTGCTCACTCACAGAGGCATTTAAAAACACTTAAGCATGGCAGTAAATTCCTTTCCATGATTATTATATGGACACAAGACAGCTTGCAAATGACATTCCTGATTGTTGACAAAGCCAGACTGTGAAGGACCGACACACAATGCATTGCTTCAGATGGGTATACAGAAATATACCCTGGTTGACATCACTGAAAAATCCACTGCATGTGTCATAAATAATAGCTTAGGTTGGATTTTTGGTTGTTTAGGTTTTTTTCCAGATTGTCAAATAGAACAATTCAGCTGCTTTCTGTTACCTTCTATTATATCAACAAAAATAATCAGAGAGGAAAAATGCCAAAAAAATTCCTTCTTTTGCACCACAGAGATAAAAAAAATCAACTGAGTAGAAATGTTATTTTTAGTTGTGTATGTTAGGACATGGAAATATTTTTCCTAATAAAAACAAAAGACATTACAATTTGGAAGAAAATAGAAACCTGAGGTAGCATGTTTCCCTTCTAAACAGAGGGAAAGATGCTTCTCAAGGCAATGCCTGACTTTCTGACTCAAGCAACTGCTGGACACTAATGAAATCAAACCAGGTTTATCGCTGTGATGGTCACCAAAACTCAGGATATTCAAAATAAACAACCCAAACCGCAGGATTTATGCCTCTCTGTTCCTGCCTAACTTCCTCACGCACTGGAGCATGATGTGCTCCTGTTAAACACAAGGAATTTGAGCTGGTAGCTGCACAGCACTGCCAGCCAAACAGCCCCTCATGAATATCTCAGACTTGAGGTTTTCCACACTAAAGGAAAGAGGGATTTCTCTTCCTCACTCATCCAGAGAAAACAATTACAGCTACACCTGAGCACTGCAGAGAGAAAACAAAGCAACCAAGGAAAAAGCCTTATCACACGCTGGGCAGGAGCCACGTGGTTTCACACAATACACAAAAGACATCAGAGACATCCCCACTGCTGGCACTTGGGGTTTCCACCCAAAACCAGGAACACAAACTCATAAACTCCATCTCTGTGATGCAGAAAGACATCAGAGCTGTCCAGTGCTGCCACTGCAGGCCTTTGACTGGAGGCAAAACCAGCAGCACCTCAGAGATGTTGGCACACACAGAAGAACGTCAGGGACCACAGCATTCATGTGGTCAGCCTGAGAGAAAGGCAGCTCAGCGCTCTACTTGGCCACTGGAAAATTTGCTGTGATGCTTTCCAAACATTATAGTCTTCCCATTTTTTGCATTCCCAGCATCAACAAGACACATCACCAGTGGGAAGGACTGGGGCAGAGCAAATGCCAGTAACTGATGCTATTTTAATGCCTGTGCTTTTTAGACCTCCTGGGGAGGAGGTTAGATACCTCAGCGGGTAAAACACACCTTTCCTGGGGGAAGAATAAGGGAAGACTTAAAGGAAATTAGGCGAGGCACTGAAGGAAGCCTCTGATGGTCTCTGCCACAGGTGTGTACAATGGCAGCTCTAAAATACAGACAACAAACCAGGGTACAGTAAGATAAGATTATCCTTGCTAGGCACAGTATGTGCAGACTTCTTCATAGCATACCTACTTATAAAAAAATGACATTTTTAACAATTCTGATGATAAGAATGCATGCTTTTCTTTGGGAATTATCCGCCTCAGACTGAATGCTTCCAGAAATTTATCTTCCTCCATTTTTCCAAAACAATGTGCTATTGAGCATTCAGACTTTGTTCTGCCATATTGTCTCTTTTGGGTTGTTTTCTTTGTGAAATTCCATTTAAATCTGCACTGTTTGCAGTAGGAACAAACTTAAGGGCAGTTGGACTTTACTCAGCTCAGCAAGTGAACACGATGTAGCTTTACCCGTGGGGTGTGCCACGGCACCAAACCCCTGCCACCAAGAGGCAGAGATGTCACCAATGCAACCCAACTTCATCTCTACAGATGACACTGCACTGTGCCACAGTTATTCCTCTCTCCATAGCTCCACTCCATCAGCAGAATTACACACAGCACTATTCCACACCCCTGCCTCTGTCAGCACCCAACAAACCTGAAAAATTCCTGAAGGAAGAATTAATTTGGTCCTGTTTCAATAGCTCTTTCCATCTGAAAAGGGCATTGTGGCATTGGTTGATTAGCTGGGAATATTTTTCCTTATAGTCAGCCTCTCTCTACACTCTTTTAATTCCACTCCATTACCCTTGTTACACCCCTGGGCACCATGTTGTATAACTGGCATCCTTCTTTGATATTTATGCCCTTTATGTGTTTGGGAACTGTTATGGACCCCGCAGACACCATTCAGCCTCAGACATCTTTTCACACCAATATCTGGCCCTTCCCACTCCGCCAGCAGCTGGATCATACAGCTGTGCTAACTCCAGCCCAAACTCCCACTCAGAAGCAGCCTGGGCAGCACAGAGAAGCTGCATGTCCCCAGTTCACACAAGCCCTTGAGGTCTTTCGCATAAGCACGCACAGGTTTAATCCAGATTTTGATGGAAAACGGGCTCATACCATTCAAACATCACATTGCTTTCTCTCCCCTGGCTTCTTGGCCCATTTACTGTGCTCTTCCCAGGCACTAGAGAGGAAGGAAAGCTCTCTGTCTATGTTTATTACACAATTCAGTTTTATATCAGCATACTTAACTTGTTTACGCTGAACTCCACTGCCTTAGCAAAGAACCATTGAGCGGAGTCTTAGGGGATTACGCTCAGTATTTTCTCTTAATTAGGCTGCACTGGCTTCTAGGATGCTCTGTGCTGCTTTTATCTGCAGCCTCCCACAGGCTGGAATTGTGTATCTCAATATTGTATAACTGTTTTTACTCTTCTCTGAGATAAACCTAAGGAGATTAGACTGGTTGGCTTCTCTCAGGTTGCTGCAGATAATCACCCACAACCTCACTGCCCCCGTGTACATGTACCTTATCTCCTTCCAACACTTCCCAGTTTTGAATGCTTCTGATTATGTGATAGAGCCTGAAAAATAGCCAGGGTGTCCCTCAGTGATTTGCTCTTTATGAAAACACACTCTTTTTCTCATTATTCCCTCCATCCATTGCTTCTTCGACAGACCATTTGGGACAACAATTGGAAAGCATTTGTTGCCATCAGGCTCGGTTTCCAGAATCACTTGGTCTGCCAGCTATCAAGATTCATCACAGTACTGGATTTCAGAAACCTGGAGGCAAAATATGTCCAAACTTTCCTGAAAGTCGTAAGAAATCCAAGGACTAGGTCTTACTGCCTGCCCTAAGCTCTCCTTAGGCTGCAGTACATTTTCTGTAGAGATTATGATTATTTAATATGAACATTAAGAGCAGTATGAGGCTATAAGTCACCTCAGAACCTTTAATCACACTTTCAGACGTGATTAAGCAGTGGGAATCTAAGTGGCAATGAGACTTCACCTGTGGACACCTTTGTGCTCAAACCACTGTCACCCTGCCTGGGCTCCCACATCAGGAAGGTCATCTGGATGATCAGTATTTTATTCATGCTAAATCTTTATTCAAAACCTTCAGCCTTGTACATGTAGGGCATGGAGGCTCCTGCAGGAGAAGTAGGTCAGTGAGCTGGCCTTTAGTTCAGTAGGAGGTAATTTCTGAGAGCAGACACCATTATGTGAGGCAGGGAATTTATGGCTGTCTCAGGACCATGCAAGCCACTGATGGAACCTGACAAGATCAGCTGAGGGAGATCCCAGCCCTGGCAGAGTGGCAGTGGAGCTGTCAGTTATGGATTCACATCAGCAGGCAAGGACTGGGAGAGCTCAATCACCAGCTCAGCCCAGGATCCATAGGGATCAAGGGTCTTCCTGAATTATTTATTTAATTTATTGGGTGACTTTTGGTCTTTAGATTGTCTGGTTCCACTCAGCCACTTCCATAATATATAATTTTTTCCTTTTTCATCTTCTGCCCCACTTTCCCCATGAAAATTAATTTTCTTTCTTCTTCCTTTGCTCAGCCATGTGCTGAATCCCAGATGACTGTCCTTTCTTAGAGGAATATATAATAGGTGACTATTTTCCCAATGGCAACATCTAATACATGCACAGCTTAGAATCACAAGTACCAGAGTTAAAACAGTCTTGAATAATGCCAGTATAACTTTCCAACTAGTTCAATACAGTATCAGTTCCAGTATGACAATGTCTTATTTTCAAACAGTTATTTATAGGGCTTTCATCAGGTTATCTCGGATTTTTCTTTTTTGTAGTGTGCATAGCTCTTTTTCTCCTTAATATTCAGTCTAAAACACCTCTGAAATCAGAGCTGAAAAACTTCTTGGTTAATTTGATATTTTAAGTGCCAGTACAATTTCCAGAAAGAACAAGAATTACAGAGGTCAAAAGAATCATTCCAGCTTACACCTCAATGTTCATTCACAAGGAGTTTCAAGAAAATCTTTGGGGATAAAATGTTCTAGCCCCAGTTTTAACAAATATAGCTTTGAATTTGAGTGGCCACTCATGGTTACTTGAGTTCCTGTTTGAACAGCTTAGGTGACCATCACGACACTACTGGATGCTGCTCAATAGTCTGCTCGTTGCAGTGGCAACAGAGTGGTTTACAGCCTCCCTTTCCCATCCTGTACCGTGAACAGGGGCACACACAGCCCCAGCAACACAGCCCCCAGGAGCAAAGAGCTAACAGCTGAAGACTGGTGGGTCTGCAAACCCTCTCTAGATAGTCACAACCTCATTAATATGCTCTGAGTGTTGTAACTTCAGAGGCAGAAGACAAGGAAGCAATTCCAAAACTGGCACAAGGGTTAAAAACCACTTTCATCTCGATTTTCACTGTGGGAACACGGAGTTACAGAGGAGCCAGTAATTACAAACTCAGGTGAGACATCATTTGTTTTGTAACTGCTAACTTATCATCCTGAGTGGACTTCTGCCTGTGCAGTCTCCAAGAGACACCCACCGTAAGCTCCGCTAATTGGTCAGGCACCAGAACGGCTGTCAAAAATGTGCTCCGTCGGCATTTCCTTATAAAATCCATCAGAATGTCAGCCAGGAGTTTAGCCCTCAGAGATAAAAAAGAATGGGAAAGGCATTTATGAGTTTGACAGGATTTTAGTGTAAAAGTTAAGGGAAGAGAGGATGGTTTTGGAAAGACACACAAGAGGACAACCGATTGCTGCAGGTCCAGTACAATTATTTTGGGGTCAGCCACCACCGAGGCACCTGTCTGAGGTTTAGCATTGCACTAATGGAAGACTCTGATTTTCCAGATATCACTATGACATATTGTAACACAGAAGAAAATGGTCCAACTATATTTGGATGCCCCAAGAGGAATTTTCTATTTCCCGCAGACTTTCTATGAAAAATGAATTCAGATATATTAAACACTTGCTACACTTGCAAAGTTTTGTGAGTTGCCAAAAAGTGAAAGCTGCGTTTGGGTGTGTAAATTTTTCAGCCATGTGTTATCTCCCTGCCAAAAATACAAGATGTTCAGTAATGCAAAAATAAGAGAAAATGCATCTGCTCTTATTAAAGGATGTGGCTAGTAAAGACAGCACTGTACTTGTTTAAAAAAATCATAATTAAACAACTCAAAAAATGTTTCTGGCCACAGACATGGCCAAAACCTTTTAAGGTACTAATCCACATCTGAGGACGCATCTTCAGTAAGCAATAAACATACATAAAAAGTTCATGCATTAATGCAAGAAACTGCATTACAGAGATCAAGCCACCTCTGCAAGAGAAGGAGCACACAGTCAAATTTTTTCCGAAATTAGTTTCATGCTAAGCTACAATCTCATTTACCTAAAAATAATGAAAGAGGAAGGGAAAAAACCCACCCCAAATTATTATTAAAATGAACAGAACAGAGCATTTACCAGATGTTCAGGCTCTCCACCTACCCTTTATCCTTCTTGACGTCTGACAATTTCTTTCATTTTAAAAATGCATTAATAAGATCATAGATCATAACAATAAAACAGGTGGCATTAAAACCCTCTAATTTAGGCTTCTAATAAGAGCATGTTATAGGCATTCACCTCCTTCCATTGACTATGTCAGCCTCCCAGCTTTGAAGACTAATGGGAATATCATTACAATTTTTCTTTAACCTCCAACTTATTCTACCCTAGAAGCCAAATTGTTCCCATTTCTTCTTTCCTTGTCATACTCAGCACTCTAGTCCCCTACTTTAACTAGTCCTATACATTAACACTTCCAGTGATGAGTTCACTGAGGTTTCTGCTTCCACTGGCGTTGGAAGACACACAGAAATTCACAGGAGAAGCAAAATGCTCAGCTATCTCCCTTTTCCCCATCTCATCCTTACCATAAGGGAATGTCAGGAGCTGCTAAACAGCCTCACTACAGGTGATTACTCACCTGTACAAACAGTGCTGCTGCCTGCCCTTTCCATCCCCTGCTTGGTATCTTCTATAGGACCAAACAGCCAGCCCTGTGCCACTGATAACTCAGGTGCCTCGTTTTTGGTTAACTCCTGTTTATCTGTATATGATGTTCCTGAGTTCATCCTGAAAGGGTGGGAAATGCCACACCAGGAAGCAGATAAGAGTCATCCATTGTCCATATTTAGCTTTATGGCAAATGAAGGAAGAAGGGGAGCAGAAAGAACCACCTGCCGACTGGAGGAAAGGACCATGTACTCGAGGTACTTATGGAAAGTATCAGCCAATCAGTAAAACCAATACTGAAATAAAGAACTGTTATAATAGTTTTGCAGAACTGGAAGAATAGCAAGATCAACAACAGCCTTTGACAAGCAGGACACAGGCAGAGGGAACATATGGAAGAGAAATGTCATGAGAAGCACTTAACAAAACCAGGGGTCTTGTGAATTGTCAGACTAACACCAGCAGGGGTATCATCTTAAACCAGTATGTGATAAAAGGTAAGGCTTTAAGGAACTAGAGAGAGAAGTTGTGCCCATGCATGGAAGCAGCCTGGGACATCACTCACGGTGGACAGGCAAGCAGGGAGCAGGCGGGTGGCTGAGGCTGCCAGGGGGAGGTAACACAACCCCACAGCACATCCAGAAAAACACCGGGGGCTCACACTGGAAGGAGAGGGAGGCCAGGACAAGTTCACTGGGCTGCTGCAGCCACGGAAAGGCAGAGCTCGTGGGGCTGTGTGGGAGCACCATAACTCCTGCGAGAGGCGATGGGACATAAAATTTCCCTCAGACCAACTGGCAGCGCACTCTGCGAGCCCAAAGGCAGAGCTGCTCCTCTGCGCCTTCAGCAGCACTGCACGGGCCCTGGGGAAATCTTCTCTTCCAGGGAAGGTTTGAATTCACACTCCTTTGACTCTTAACACGGTTTACAAAACCACAGCGGAGTATTTTTTTCCCCAATACAGAGAACTGAAAGCAGCAGAATTACAAGCTGGATGAGGTGGAAATGAAGTGCTGCATGCAAGATACCACCTCTGAGGCCGGAGAGGGGAAATATATGCAAATATTTCTTGCATCTGCCAAGGATCAGCCAGATTTGCAGAGTTGGAGCCTGCTCTCCTTTTTATTGGATTTTTTTCTTTTTTGTAATTCTATTAGAAAATCACTCCTGACTTCCAATGGTGTGAGATATTGCAGAATCAGATCTAAAATATGCTAATGTCACAAGAATAATGATTACAAATCTTGGAGCATGCTTTGTATGCTGCACAGGTACATCTCGGATTACAGATGTCCTGAATCTGAATTTGTTTTCTGATTTTGACGCTTTTACTTGTGCTTTCTGGTACATATTCCACTATATTTTTTAACTACAATTGTTGCAGTAACTCCTTTAAGAAATTTTAGTCTTTTGCTTTGATTTATTTATGGAAGACTTCTTTTTTAATAAAGTTCTTAAAACTTGCTGCCAAGGACTTTGAAATTTAAGGATTTGATTTAAGCTACCAGAGAAAGGCATTCATGATCACATTGGGATCCTGGTTTCTCCTTTTCAACACCAAAGTGCAATTATATCTCTGTAATAGTTATGCTGAATATTAAAAGGAGCGATTATTACAGGGCATTTTAACTATCTGAACATTAAAAACCTAAAAGCACTAATCATAATTCTTTTGCCATATTAAAACATCACGAGCACAGCAGGAGCTGCGCTAAAGCAATAGTCATTAATCAGTATTTAAAATAAGAATGTTGCCAAATTATCTCTTAGGCTTAATTTCCTTGAGCAGTATCATCCCACAGAGAGAAGTCTGGAGTATGACCTGACATATTCCTGTTCTTCAAGAGACTAGTCCACCACTGGCAATTGCTCACCTGTATTAGCTGGTGCCCAGAACACTGCAAGGACCTCCAGTGCACAGAGGCACCAATGTCACATTAAATACCCACCTGCCTTCTCAGGCAGCTCAAGGCTGCTCAGTAATAGAGGCAAAATTTGATCAGTTATTTAGGCCTAAATCTACAGGTTGAAAAATTGAATTTGGTGCCAGCAGCAGAGCTGGATCCAAGGGAGAGTAGAGAGGACTGACAGAGCCAGTGAGAGGCTGAGAGGAGGGGAACAACTGTATTTTAGAGGCCATTGACTTTGGGCAGCTGGAGGGAGGGTGTATCCATTTTCCCATGCACCAGGAAATGCCAATTCTGGCTCCTCGCAGGACCTCTCTTGCTTGACCCTCATGCAACACCATCTTGGCACTCCATGCCCAGGCAGCTGGTTCCTGCTCCTGAGGGCACAGGGAAAGCCCCTGTGGACTGACACTGCTGGGAACAACCCCTCACATATCTGCAGCTTGCCCATCAGTCTCATGTTCTCACTTCTCTCCACGCTCCACACCAATGAATAACCTGGCAAGGAAACACTTAATAAAGCATAATTAATCTAACCATTTTAATAAGAAAAGCTTCACGGAGTCTTGGAGGGTACAATGCTATAAGGGAGAGAGCATATGGTGTTGACAAGGGTCTGTGCCAGGTTGGGCCAAACTTCCTGAAGTTATGAGCTAAGTGCCAGTAGCAAAATTTCCCACCTGCTGGTTATGATGAACTTCTTCCCTCTCTCCTCCTTCTAGCTGGAAATATCCCCTGTGGAGGTATTTCCACCTGCAAAGGCAGAAGCCACGCATCCCTGCCTGCTGGAGAACACTCCAGCATGGGAATATCATCAGCAGGCACAAACCACCATCCAAAATTGCCATCCCAGGCTGACCAGACAGGCAAGAGCACGTGCGCTGCTCACCATCTAGATGTAGTGCTCCTGCCAGAGCATGTCACAGGTGATTTGTGTCTGTAAGGTGTTAAAAGCCTCAGGTTCAAACAGGGAACAAAAAAGCTGGTCTCTAATGCAAAGATATTACATCCTATTTTATATATATTCTGCACCAAGGAATAACTCTATCGAGAACAGGAGTTAGCTGTCTCTTTGCTATGCCTTTCATAAGTTTGCTCCCTCCACTTATCCTCCTTTTTATGGGGCACAGGAGAGCTATCCCTCAGCTTGCCTGCTCTTCTTCCTCCCTCTCTTGTCCACAGCTAATTTTATCTCCCCCATGGCTTCAACTTTCATTTTCAACTAGCACTTACACTGTCATATCTGAAGTGTTCCTCTCCAGTCAACACATTATTTTAGCTCATCTCACTCTCACTTCAGTTGTCCCCACTTTGCTCCATCAATGATACCTCCGAGGAGCACTCATGGCTGAACTTCTGTTATACCTTTCTTTATGACACCCTCCTGGAATACTTAACTGGAATTAATATAAAATAGCCCTCCCTTTCCCAGACCACAGTACTTTCTCAGGACCTGCTCTGGCTGTAAGCCTCACCTCTGCCTCCCCAAACCAGCCAGACATGACATCTCGGTTGCAGGACTCTCAGTAATAGCGATTATTATTTATTGTATTTGCTCTTTCCAAAAACTACCTTGCAAAAATAGCATCACCTTCCCATTATGTCCACTGTTAACCCATATGACCAAACAATCTCTGCATTAGGACCCCTTTCATTGCTCTTTGATCCTTTCTCATTGTTTTGTGATTTATTTTTTTTACATTTGGTTTAATACTGATAGGCTTTCCCACTTCTGGGAAAGAAATCTTTCTTCTGTGTGCATGCAGCAAGTCCATTAGTGAAGGCATTACCATAAAAATGATAAGAAAGAGTGCTAAGAGCTAGTTCTACTTTAATCCATTTATCCCACTGTGCCTTCCAGTAGTCAAAATGAAGATATGTCCATGGGACCCAGCAAAGAATCAAATTTACATACCACAATAAGACATGAAATAGTTACAACTTCAATTGCTTAAGGATAATTCAGCCTATTATCCCCTTCTGTGTTATGGTGAAGTGGCTGGGCTATTGGTAAGAGCTGAAGCACATTAAAAAAAGTGGATTTTGTGTGACAAACAGAAGAATGCTTCTTTAATTTTGAAGAGTCGCAAAGAACAAAAGGAACTGCAAATTAAAAAAAGAATGTCCGGGGAATTTGGATATTTGTACTGGGACCGAAACAATGCTACTTTTAATAAAGTTGCCATCATTCTATATCATATAAACGGCCACTTTTCAGCCCAAAGCACCACACAAACAATGAACCCAGCCTGGCAGTCATTACTTAGGTTTCCCACTCATTAGTTTTTTATCTAAAACAGTCTTAGCTGATCAGATTTGCTCATGTGCTGTTTAGGTAAGGATCTGAATGTGCTTTATCAGGGTAGAACTGTTAGCTTTGGCTATTTTAACTATTTTAGCCAAATAGTTTAATGTCTCTCTAATACTCAATATAAACAGCATTGCAATACTTAAGTTCTGCCTCCTAAAGGAGAGAACATTCCTCTGAAAAATGGCTTTTACCTGCTGTTTAAAGGAGAAATTAAGTCCTACAAAACACCTTTAAAGTGAGGAATAGAAGAGGTGTAACTCTTAGGGTGCACATTGATAATTTAGAAAGCACCTTCATAACCACGGTATCTCCTATTTCAAACTTCTTATCCTATCTGCAGCACTCCCTTCAGGAATGTCACTGCTGTTTAGCACAGAAGGCCTGGCTGGGTGGAGCTGAAATTTAATGTATGAGTGTCCTTACTGAAACCCATCACTCTACCAAATGGCTGGGCTGTCTAATGACGATCTGAGGTAGAAAAGCAGAGGTGAGATGAAGATGTAAATAGGACCACTGTTCCAGCTGCAGAGGATCTGTCATTTAAGTATATTTGGGACAGAGATAGGTAAGGCAGAACAGAGACACCTCCACTGACTGTGTCCACTTTGTACTACTCTGACACCACATATTCCCAAACAAGTCCATCATGCCTGACCTTTCAACATTCAACACCTTGGGGGATAAGCAGGGAAAAAATGACAGTGGCATTTTCCAACAGGAAAAAAGAAGTTCTTTTCCTATATTTGCACTGTTGACAAATGAAACCTTTTTGAAGCTCTTTGTGTGGGTCTTTGTCTTTATTATCTTTGAATTCACAGCTACCATCCCTAAAGGTGAATGTTTCCAGCAAACAAACAGGACAGACTAATGGCTTTAAATTGTTCTTTAACTTTTCTACACTGCTATAAATCTGTATATATTTATATTTGCTTGCTATAAATTGTATTCAGTAATTGCATCCAGGCCACTAACTTTGAAGAAAAGTTAATTTTTCCACAGTAGCTTTAAGAAAATATTTCCCATTACTAATTTGCTCAATGACTTGCTGGCCAGTATCATACATGTATCAAATATTCACAGATAACATTTCATTACAAGGCAAAAAACATCAATCCCTCATTCCACATCTCTCCATTTCTGATGTGACACAGTCTTGTGCTTAATTTAAGGCTGAAGAGTGGCAAGGTTCAACCCTGGGTATAACTGAATTCCTGACCAAATCCTTGGCAAAGGGCAGCACCAGCCAGAGGAGGGAGGATCTTCAGCTCTGCAAAGCTGCCCACTAAGTGAAACCAAACCAAACTGCTCTGTTGGTTTCTGTACATTTCAACAAGATTTAAGTATCTCACTATCTTATATTTGAATTTCCTTCCCACTGACCACAGGAAGTTCTTACTGAATTCATAAAAATTTTAAATGACTATTTAAGACAATTAAAACAAGTACACAGTGTATGTTCAGCTTAGCTCTTCATTCAGGTTTTTCCTCCAGTATCTTTTCTGTGTATATCTGTGTACATCCTAATACACACACAACTTAAGTCAAAACTTACACTAAAATACTTCTTTGGTTGTTCTACTGAAAAATCTAAACTCTTCCCAGAAAATTACAATTCACGCATCGAGAGGCAAATAGAAACGTTTGCATCACCTCCTGAGAAGCAGCACAGTGCAGCTCTGGAAGGCTTCAGATAAAGATGATATTTAGCTACCTTACGGTTCTTCTTACAGACATAGAAATCAGAAGAGACTTACTTGATGTCATGCAGATTCACCAGAGTGAGAGGTAAATGAGACTCAGTGAATTAAATTATTGAAGAAGTTTATCCAAACCAGGCTGAAATTGTCTGGGGCCCAGAAAGTAACACTGGGATGGTTCCACTGTGACAGTTCTGGTGGGCAACACACCACAGACCTCCAGAGAGGGATTTTAACATAAACCCAGCATTATTAGACTGCTATTGCTTAGCAAGACTTCTCTTTTATTGCAGAACAAATGCTGCTAATAATAATAATAGAATCAGATATTTCCAAAAGCAGTCACTGACAGGTTCATTCAGCCACTGAAACAAAGTGATGCTATTCTAGATTTCTTTTTCCTAAGAGGAATAAAAGAACTGGCTATAAAAATAAATTTGGAGTATGTGATTATATGGAAATTCTACATTAAAGAATATGATTATATGAAAATTCTAAATTAAAGTAGAACCCTTAGAAAAGGCAGGCTGGCATTTTCAGTCACAGCTCTTGGCTTCAAAAGGGCGACTTGTGCACAGCGAGGGACCAGCTGGGAAGTCACTAATGATGAGGCTGAAAGATCTGCTGGATGAAGGAGACCAGAGGTTTTCAGTCAGAGAAGGCAATTCTTGCAGGAATCCACACCTCAGGGAAGGCATGAAACCTTGTCTGGCCCTCACTTTGCACAGAGAGAACAAGCCCTGCAGGGGTAAGGGAGTGGCTGTGGAGATGAAGGAAGCACCAAAGGGAATCCCACCTTAGAGTCTGGAGAGGGCAGAGCAGGCAGTGAGGGGCAGCTGCCACAGCCCAGACAAGGGAGCACATTCAGAGGGTCCTAAAGAAGTGCCAAAAAAAGACAAGTGCTCTGTGAAGAGATAACCTGCAAAGAAGCAGAGTTACCACACAGTGAAGCTGGAGGAGTGGAGCACAGATTAAAGGCAGTAGGTAACTCCAAATTACACGAACATGCTTCAATTCTCATTGATGTCAACGGTAATAACCACACAGAAAGTATCATGGCTGAGGTGAACACACAGCCCAAGAAACAAACCATCCAAAAATGAGAAATTTCCATTCAGACTAGTCAAAGAACTGGCAGATGAAATTTCATATGGGGTAGCAAGTTTAATAAATCAAGCAAGACACGACTAATATCACGCAATCAGAAATAATAAATGTCACATCTATATTTAATGAGGAAAAAAATTATCAGAGCAACTGAAAGCCCTTTCTTCTACACTTAGCAGCAAAGCCTTACAACAATTTTAAGGAAAGAATAATCCAAGCCAGTGAAGCTAAGAGAATCTGGGGGAGAACACCTGACACCTGATGGGTTTAATACAGGTAAGGCACACTGATCTGACATCTTTCTTAGAGAAAAAACTCAATTTCCAGAGAAAGGAAATGAAATTGATCCTGGCAGTCTGATTTTGGGAAAGCTTTAACATTGTGTCACCTGGGAAGTTATTAGTTAAATTGAAGAAGATGGGGGATTAGTACAAAAAATTTTAAATTGGCCTGAAACTGCTAGGGGTAGGAGAGCAACAGCAGCATGAAATGGGGAATGTCAGGCTGGAGGGAAGTTATTAACATCACTGCTGAGGGACTGCTCTGACAGCCAGTCTTGGGCAATATTTCACCAATTATACTGGCACACAAATAGCTATGGCCCTGTGAAAATTCTGCTGAACACAAGAAGCTAAATGACATCTTCATGCAGAGAGGGGTAGGATGGTGTGGAGCAAGATCCACATGGCCCTGGACCGAAGTGTCACAAAGAGGCTGCAGTTCAGTGGTACAGAGCACAGATCATGTACTTGGAGACTGAATAAAAAAACCCAAAATCAACTTTGGGAAACTACACGGGGGCACCACAAGATGAAACATTATGTGATGTGGCTGTGACCAAAAGAAAATGCAATCCAGGAAGTTTTTAACTTAGAATTTCCCAACAAGATGGAGTGCAATTACCAGTGTTTTACAAAGCCCTGCTAAGACCCTCCCTGGGGTTGTGTGTACAAATCTGGACATTGAGCTTCCCAAATTCAAAGAAATGCAGAAGAGAACCAGGGTAATTTTGAGAATGGAGCTCCTGTCTCGCAAGGAGAGGCTAAAAGGTTTCAATATGTCTGGAGATAGGAAGCTGTGTGGGATGGCTCTCTGACCATTAGAGAATGGAGATGTTTTCATCCTATAAAGTCTGTGGGGCAAGAAAATACCAGAGAGCAGAGCTTTTAGTACTAATGGAAACTTCAGCAATGATAAGACAGAGGAAAATACCCATCCACTCCACCTGGCAAAGATGAGGATTTTCAACAGGAGAGGATGGGCCAGGCTTTTCACTGGAGTAATGCAGATCATCAGCCTAATGCCAAGGCAAAATTTAGTACTGTTTCCAAGTAGCCAATACAGTTGCCTGAAATTTCTGTGACTATAACAGAGAATTAAGTCCCATGTCCTGTGAAAATACCATGAGCCTTCCACGTGTGAACCTGCTGCGCCTCCCCTCTCCCTCGGGTGATGGCACATTAATTCTCCTGCAAACCTTCAATTACAGGAGTGAACCAACAGACAATTATCCTAATGAAACCTCAAATTAAATGCAAATTAAATTCCAGACCACTGAAAAAGTGATCTTTGATTGGAAGTAGGTAATGAATTGGGCTTTGTCTTTAGCAGTTGTTAGCAGCGTTTAGGTAGTTCTGGGGTATCAAAGAAAAGATAAATTGGCTTAAGCAATGATTAATGCAAAGCTATTAAACACTCATTTTTTTACAGTTTGCTACGAAACATAATTAAAAATATAATTCAAAACCCCACATCAAACCAGTAAATTTATTCTTGGTAACTATTTTTACATGGAAAATGCTTCTTTTTTTTCCAGTCAGTCTCAGTGCTGTTTGCTGCACTGAGTGCCAACAACTTCTGTGTCAGAACCAAGGAAGGGCCGATGTGGGAAATCAGGGGGGAACATCACAGAACTGTCCCATTTTGGTTTCCACATAAGCCATTAGGAGATTTTATCAATTAAATTCAATGGAAATAGGAAAAGAATTAACAGAAGAATTCACCTCCTACCAAATGAGGAAAGACAGGTTACTTCCCATGATTTAGTCGCCGTTATGCACGTCAAGCATAACAATAAAACCATTACATGGTAGAAGTGAAAAGTGGAGATCTTCCTTAAACACAGCCCATATACACACTGCAAGTTATAGAACATAATTAAAATTAACTGAAAGGAAATGTGTGGTGTATTCCCCCCCCAAAACACAAAGGAGGGACAATACTGTAACTGAAGGAATTTCAGCTGAGGAAATACAAAGATCAGACCACTGACAGTACTTTTACTTTACTTTAAAGAGAATTACATAAACTCAGGTTATTCTGCCTCTGCTGTAATCATTTTTTGGGAAGCATACTCCTTTCCCTGAGATGTTTGCAATACAATCCTGGGAGCATGTTACATTCGTGTGACTTTGAAGCATTTGTAATTTTCCCATTTGCAACACATTAAAAAACAAATGTTCCTATTTCACCATTGAAATGATGCTTCAATAGTGTTGCAAATACTGTTGGACACATTTCAGGGAAGCATGTGGAGACTGATTGTTCCTTTCATTATTAACTCCATTGATAAACATTAGCTAGAGCCAAAAAAATTATCTTTCGTTTTTTTGAATCAAACATCATCTGTTTCCCAGTCTGTAAACTGGATCACAATCCAGCAAAAATATGCAAACTCCTGGTATACAAAAAGATTGACTATTCTGTAGGGAGACCACTATGTAGTGCTTTACATCTAACTTGGACCAAAGGTTTCACCCTCACTGAATAGGCAGAAAAAAGGGAAATATTGTGTAAATTAATGCTGCTTTATAAAAAAAGCCAGGCCAATTCCGGGTGTCTCAAAAGTTAATTGGAATTTCCCTGTATTTAAATAAATGATGAGAGTTGGGCCAGAGACATTTGGTTAGAACAACAGAGTTGTTAGAAAAACACGAGGTGGAAGAGAGGACATAAAAGTGGTGTTTGCATCTGCTGTCACACAACATGCCAGGGATTTATGGGCACGCTCCTGAAGTGCAGAGCTGCCAAAAAGGCAGCACAGCCACCAGGCACGTGGAGCAGCACGTCCCATCCCTCCCCAAGTACTGGCCAGAGGTTCAGGCACACACAATTTACTGTGGATTATAGGGGGGGAAGGAGAAATGAGCCACACAGAGACAGAACCAGCCACAAAGTTCTCACAGCTGTTTCAAGGTCAGCCTTTTGGTACACCATGCTGTGAGAACTACTGCCTGATGCTGCTCTGCACAGCTGGACATGGAGACCATAGAATCATAGAATGGATTGGGTTGGAAAAGACCTCCCAGATCATCAAGTCCAACCCTTGCTCCAACTCCAGTCCCTTTACCAGATCATGGCACTCAGTGCCACGGCCAAGCTCAGTTGAAAAACCTCCAGGGATGGAGAATCCACCCCCTCTCTGGGTAGGCCATTCCAATGCCTGAGCACTCTCTCTGGAAAGAATTTTTTTCTGCTCTCCAACTTCAATTTCCCCTGGCAGAGCTTGAGCCCCCCGTGCCCCCTTGTCCTGTTGCTGAGTGCCTTGAAGAAGAGACCAACCCCCACGTGGCCAGAACTTCCTTTCAGGGAGTTCTAGACAGTGCTGAGGTCACCTCTGAGCCTCCTCTTCTCCAGGCTGAACACCCCCAGCTCCCTCAGCCTCTCCCCACAGCACTTGTGCTCCACTCCCTTCTCCAGCCTCGTTGCTCTTCTCTGGCCCCACTCCAGCCCCTCAATCTCGTTCCTGAACTGAGAGGCCCAGAACTGAACACAACACTCAAGGTGTGGCCTCACCAAGGCAGAGTCCAGGGGAAGGGTCACTGCCCTGGGCCTGTTGGCCACGCTAGTTTTGATCCAGGCCAGGATCCCATTGGCCTTCTTGGCCACCTGGGCACAGTGTTGGCTCAGCCTCAGTTTTAAGCCAATACCTGTCAGGCACTGATAGTTCCTTGGATCTGAATACAAATGAATTGTCATTCAGATGTACAGAAATCAGGTGCACAGAATCAGCATTGCCAGACTAAAAGAGCTCTGCCTAAAATGAACATTTTACTTCCAAATAAGTAAATATTTTAGTCTTATCAGAGAGACTCTAGAAATAATCTGTGTCCCCTTCTCTTCCCAGGCTCTCAAGTAACGTGATATGCTACATTATTATGACAAAGTGAAAACAAGAAAATGAAGGTAAAAAAATATTTATGCTTCCTCTAGCTAGGATTAATTCCTGGGGTTAGCATGCAGATATGACCCAAATCCAACTTGTACTTGGAATTTGCTGTGTGATAAGTAACTGTGCTGAAATGCTGCCGTTTGCATACAGCTCCTGAGAGGGTTCTTATTATGCAAAAATGGAGACGTGAGAATGCTGATGAAAATCTGCGAGTCATTTATCAAACACTGACCTGGAATGAGTATTAAGAAAAACCTCTTTTATATGCAAATGTTTAGTCTGATTGAGTTTAATCATGACTTTCTCAGGACCGATGAGTTGTGTGTGTACTGTGCTCTGTAAGACACAATCTTACATATCTCACTCTCAAAAAGCCCAGTTGTTTTGTCAACGGTTGTTCTGGGAACACACAGCACAGAAAATGAACCTTTTCTTATTCTGCTCACCTGTGGGACTATCCATAAAGCCTGTTTTGTCTGCCCACCTGGTGATCACTGGAGTAAAATCTGGTTTACACAGACCAAGTACGTCCATTCTCTCAACAAGGCAAACTCAAAGTATAATTGATTTCTCCAATGGATTTTCTAATGAATATCTCTTGTTACTCTGGTTGCTAAAGTACTCACTGGGGTTTGTATTCCAACAAACCCAAATCTGTTTATTTACTGCCCAACTTCACAACCAGCTCCAAACTGGGGATAGGCAACATGAAGAAAAAAAAAAAGAACATCCATGCCCACAGAGTTAGAAACATTTGGCTCCAAACTGGCAGACAGACAAATATTTATTCCACAAGGCCACTTGAGAGTACACAGAATTTAAACTAAAGCAACAGATGGGCTTTACTGTAAGAAATTTTGATAAAATTTTGCACAATAATAAAGGCTCATATACTGGACTTAGTGACTATGCCCTAAGCTTAGTCTACTATGAATTCCCAACAAAACCCAAACCAAAGCCAAGTGAGGAGCATCAGGAATGCCAATCTGAAACCATGGACCAAGTTTCACAGGTCTGCTAAGACTGAATGGAAAACCTGGACTCCAAGTATCAACTACAACACTGCAAAACAGCATTAATAAACGTGTATTACTTCTTTTCACCAGTTAAATACATATGTAATACACTACAAAAGTGGCATATCACTAGATCTTCAGCACTTTTCAAAGTCTTGCTTAGAAGAGGCTGCTAAACCTTAAAGTTTCTCAGCATTGCTCTTTATACTCAGACACTTCAGAGCAAGAGTGAAATATTTTTATGCTGGTAGTTAATTAGAAAGTTCATGAACTTCATAATGCCCCTTAAATAAGGAAAAATTCTCACTTTTACTTAGTAAATTAATAATTTAAAACTCAAGGTCATAATTTAAAACTAATTTAAAAAAGCAGAAAGGACACCTAAATTTAACAGATTATTGGAAAAAATTGTTGAATGTAGACTGACCAGAAAAGCTGATAAATATTATTTGGTTTAGTATTTCTAATGGCCAAAGGTCATACTAATTAATAATTTTGCAGTTCTCAAAAATCCTACAGAATAGTCTAGATAAAATCTTCCTGACTATCCAAAAGACATCTACAGTTTTTATATAATGTGGCATAAGACATTTTCTACGTGATTTTGTAGGAAAACACTTCAATTTTTTTATTAATGATATTAAAATACTAATTCAAAGAAAAGGGTTTTAAAAGAAATCGAGGAATAAATGTTTGTTTAAGAAACAGTTAAGACTGTTCAGTGACATCATTGTAATTACCAATGAAGTTATGCAGGAAATCCAAACTTTAGCTGAAAGGTTGAGAGAGGTGAAGTGTTTGGCAGTGGTTACACCTCACAAGGAGTAGAGGGGGCTACTGGAAGGACCCCACTGATTTCAAGCCGGACTGGCAGGTGGGACTCAAGGAAGGCTCTTCCCATCCACCCCCCCAGAAGTCACAAGAATCACAAATGAAATCTCGGCCGAGCTGAACCAACCAACAGAGGGCACCTGACTCACAGCTACAGGGAATCCCAGTCCCTGCCAAACCTACAGCGAAACCCCCTGTGCCAGCAAGAAAATCCAAACCCACCTCCAAACCTTCAACCTGAAATCTATAATGTCAGGACTGGACAAAGTTTTGCTAGTGAAATCAGCAAGTGTTTCCAAAAAATAAAGATATTTCAGAAAGAAGATAAACCTTCTGAAGTTCAAATCAGATGAGGGCTCTGTCTCAGGCCAGTCACCTCTGCTATCACCACAAAAAATGAATTTTGCATAAGACCTTTATTTTTCAATAGTAACTCACAAGGAGAAAAAAAATCTGTTTTTATAATGCATTCTGGTTATAATTTTAATTAAGGAAAAAGCACAGCAGTAACCAACTAAAAAAAAATAATCACCCGATGACCAAACCAAAACACAACACTAAAACTGGTTGTTCTATTGTTTTGAAAACAGCATGTGGTTCAGCACTAGAGCCAAATTAATCCTCCATTAAAACCTAAATAACCATTTTAAGCCTGCTTTATAAATTATTAAAGTGTAGCTAACATCTGTTCATTGTGAAACCACAACTGAGTCTCATCCTTTCTGAAATTAATCTGTTACTCTAAAACACATGTAGACTCTATTTGCCATCAAACTATAAGCAATGCTGGGTAAACTTTATTAAGTGCACTAATATTTAATTATCTTTGATTCTGAGTTTGAACTCCAAAGTCACTCTGGAACATCTGAGACACCATCATGGGCCACATCTGTTAGTGAGTCCAATGGCTCACAAAATGCTCCCTTCATAAAAGGATGCAAGTTTCCTGGTTAAGTTACAATATGGAAAACAGCTGACTCAAAAATAATATAAATTATAGACGGATTAAAAGCCCTCATAACTTTTAATTAAGCAATAAATCACAACAGACTGCACAGGACTGCTGATTTATGCACTCCTCAAGTGAGAGACAGTAAATAAAATTAGACAGGACAGAATATACATCTTATTGGGGAAAAAGAATCTATCCTTTGGTGTTTCATTCCTATAGAAAAATCTGCTCACCTTTAGTTTTTCTGTTGGGGGATGCAGCACATTTATAACTCAAAGACATGTCAGAATCTATAGATAATGAGGAAGGATTAGCTGAATTTGTGCAGCGCATATTTACAGCTCTTTTCTTGGTGTCCCTGCTAAAACAAGGGCTTCAGGAAGCAGGGAGAGCCTCAGACAGGTGTAGAGGGGAGATATCTTTAATTTCTCCCTTCTCTCCCCAGACCCACCAGCACATGACTAGAACAAATTTCAACTTTGGGAAAAGAGCCCTCGGAAACAACAGCCCTCCCTGACAGGGGGGTTGTATTTGACAACCACTCAGAAAGCTGTAATTGGGCCTTGAAATCTGAAATCTCTACGTGGTTTATCTGCCAGCCAGCAACCTGGAAATGCTGATGATTCTGATGCTGTCACTTAAGAATGATGCAAAATTCATGTATTCAACTGGAGGTTCAAATGCACACATTTAGCTGACGGCAAGCCTGGCACAATCCTTCCAGTTATGTGGGGGGAGACCAAGAGGAATACAGAAGGTCATTTGCACTCTTGTTCTGCTGTCTTGGAGGAAGAAACCAATTAAACAACATAAAAGGAAAATAAAGTCCATCCCTGAATCTATCAATCCGCTACAGAGCATAAAACAAAGCAAACCCAACAAATGATATGGTTATAATTTCTGAGAAATGGCCACAAGAAATGTCTGCACCAGAAAAAATATTAACACTTGTTAAGTATTAATCAATGAGAACTGCAGTGAACAGAACAACACAGCAATATTAAATACTTTCAAAAGAGGTAAGACCAGGGTTATTGTAAAGAGCAGGGTCATTTTAATGACCATTCTGCAAGAGGTGCCTGAGAGTGCCTGGGTTGCTCAAGAGCTCTGACAGATGAATTCACACAGCACATACATCTTCATGTCCATTCTCCCTCTTTGAGCAGCAACTTCATTTCCAATTATTCTCTCTTATTCATAAAGGGGAGTCAGAAAAGTAGAAATTTTCTGCTCTGAATGCTCGGGGTATGTTCACAGCATGCAGGTGAGTCAGACCGTGTTTAACAAACTTCTATTCCTCTTAGGAATAAAGGCAGCCACTGAAATATGGTTGGCTTTAAACTGAGGACACACAGAATCTGCTACATATTTATGGGAAAATTCAGTCCTTCTAAAGACACTGCTGTCCACTGGGAAAATGAGAAAAGTGACCAAAATCTTCATTAGTAATCAAGCTGGAGCTGCATACCCAGCCAAGAGAATGCAGAAGAGCTCCATACAGAGACCCCTGTGAGACAAATCCAGCAGCTGCTATTTGGCTGGCCAAAGGATATGTGAGATACTCTGTCCTGAGGAGAGGAAATTCAGGTCTTTATTGCAGCCCTCCCAACAGCAGAGCTGGAAGCAGACTGCCAACACATCCCTTCTTAAAGCTTCTTCCTAGAGTAGCCTCACAGAGGTTTCTGACAGTAGCAGATGCTTAATCAGGCCAATGCCAGCACCTAATTTACCAACTCAAGCCAACCCAACCTTTGTTCATGTTGGATGCTCTCTCCCCATGATTCTCATTTACACACCAGCTCCCTGGATTGGACAGATCTGGGCTGCCTTCTGCTTAATGCACTCCTGTCCAACACCTTGGCAGTATCTTGTTGCATTCACACTTCAGAAAGTTTTGAAGTCGTTACGTGGCAGGTTCTCAGAACTCTAAATTACTGCCATGAATTTCATGGCTTGACTTAGAATCTATTTCAAAAAAAAATTTCCACATTCGTGTCTTCCATTACAGCAAACAGTGTTTTGCAATCAACAAGATCATATTTTGGAAATTAATGTTGTGCAGAAAGAAGTTGTAAAAGAGGGTAAAGAAAAGGAAAATGTGTCAAAACGTTCATTTAACTTGCCAAAAGCAAGAGAAGGGATAGTTCTGTGTAATTCACTCTTTCTGAAGACTGAGTCTCATGTGATCAAATGCATGCCAAAGGTGAAGTTTCTGAAGAGGTGAAGCTGTACCAACACCTTTTATTCAGAATACTCTTGGGTTTATTCCAATTAGAACAGAAGCTGGGTCTGTATTTTAAGTGTTATGCAGCATCTCCCCCTTCCTTAACAATTGCAAACCCAAAACCAACAACAAATTGCACTGCAAAACTTTGCAGTAAAAGAAATAGAAAGCTTTCTAAAAGGAGGAAGAAGCAGAAAAAAAATCCCCAAGATTAAATCTGCTGCCAAAGAATAACCAAGGCATCAATCCTTTGTGTTCTCCTGCTCCTAAGACAAAGACAAGCAAGAGTAAGTTCAGTCTCAGTGTTAGGGGCTGTCACGCTGATTTATGACACACACTGTGTGCTGGTCCTCCAACATGACATATTGTCCACCAGAGATTCAGCACAAACCAGACTTCTTCCCTCAAAAAAAATATTGCCCAAACCAATTGAACTGCAGTTCCTTAGGTGAAATGCTAATACTTTCTCCACTGGGCCATCTGACCACCTATGGCAGATTTTCCATTTAATTCCAACTTCTCTGCAGAGAAATCAACAGGACAAAGCACTTTGGGTACAATTCCTGTCTTCCACTATATTTTGCAGTATGCTGTTGTATTAAACAATAAATATTCCTTTCAACAACAAATGTAGGAACTATATTTGAATCAGAAATAATTTGGGTATGTTCTCAGTTGCAGAGATGCAAACATACCAACTTCTTTTACAGCAGAAATTCCTGCTCTGATACTTATTTCATTAAGAACTTGATAGTGGTTGCAGTAGGCAGAAAAAAAAGGTACTTTAACCAATTAGCACAAGGCTGCTGATTTTTTCTTTTTTGATTAATTGCAGGAAGGAGACTGGCATTGTAACAGATATAACTTCACAAAGTGCAAATGTTCTCTCACAATTGCAGAAGAACAGCACTACACCCTGTATCAAGTTGCTTTATTATTAAAGAAAAGTCTAAAGCAGCTATCTAGGAAAAAAAAAACCACACACAAGTGAAAAGTACTTTTGAGGAAGTTGTTGAATGGCTCCATTTTTGCGAGGCTAAAGCTTTTCATGAGTAGCAATTGTGAAAATATGTTTATATGACTCTTTATTCAACAGAAAACCTGCAGGAGAAATGAAAACCAAGTGTGGATGGCTATAGAAGGCAAATACAAGTTTAATATACTCTGGGAGTTGGAGCAGTAGACACTACAGGGTATGGGAAGGGGCTGTATTTCCCTTAGGAAGTGAAGCAGCACCCACCCACCTGCTGGACTCCCAGACACTCTCCCCAGGCAGCTGAGATAGTGCTCAGGCTACACAGAGTTGGCTGCTGCTTTTGCTCACTTAACAAAATAAATTGCTGTTTAGTACCCAAACTTTAAGTCACAGCAAGAAAAGTGTAAGGGAAACAGGAGGTTCTCACCGTTTTTTGACACTGAAAATTCTCCCACATTACTGTAGCAGGCAAAAAAACTTGTCATTTTTATGATACTGTAAAACTGCACTAGAATCAGAGGAAAAATGTGGTTTATGCTGTAATTCCTTCCTTTAAGGCAGAGTGGGAGGAAATCAGACCTTCTGAAGATAAAACTGAGATTAACGATAGGGTTGGTTTTTTCCAGAATTAAGTTGTACATGAAGCAAATGAGTGTTGACAGAGCCAGAGGAAAATGTAAGTCAGACATACATGGCACAGGATGGGATCTTGCACAGCCAATGGACTGATCCAGCAGGACTGACTGGGCTCAGAAATGACCTACTGGCAGCTGAAATCCAGGAGGGGAAGAGATTTGGAGTGCCTAAAAGAAGTTCAGTGACTTTAGCTGACAATTAGAAATCTCTGTTATAAAAGAAGCGATTTAAGCAGGAGCTATTTATAACTACTACATTAATAATGATATTCTTGAAGACCAATTTCTCCTACTGGAAGGTGAGGGCTATACATGCAACTCACCAGCCAGGGACTGCATGGCAGCTAATTCTGTGACAGCAATCAAAGGTACTGGGTTCAAACTTAACTTCTAAAGCAAGAGCCTAAAGGTTTTGAAAACACTTCATACAACACATATATCCATATATATGTATGGATGATAAATATACTGATGCAAAGGAAAAGTATGATCAAATACTACACCAAAACAAAGCATGAAAATAAAGTCTTTTGTAGTCAGACACGTGCAAAATTTAGAGTATAAACACTATTTTAACAACAGGCATACAGGGGACAAAGATAAATCAAAGAGGTTGCATATATTTGTGTCAGCAAATAGAGACAAGAATACAACTTAAAGAAAGGAAAACAGGCAAAATATAATAGGGTTTGATGTTGCTTATTCAGAAATTTTACTGTATATACAATTATTGCTTTGAGAACAGTTATTTACCTGAAAAAAGGTGACATTATTTCATTGCACTGCCTTGGGATAAGCCATGCTATGCTGCTCTTCCTTAGTTGGAGTTTCCCTGGCACAGTCTAAGGGACCACAGAAACTCACCTTGCCAAATGTGAGCCCAAAATTGCCTACAGAAATGGTTACTTGATGTGAGAAAGGCAATCTTTAGTCTGCATACTACTGTGCTGCTTTGAGAGGGGTTTTTTTTAGGAACTACTATGAAAAGCTCTGGAAGCCTCTTTAAAAAAGATCTTCCCTGAACAGACCCTTCCTAACATCACCAGTTAGAAAAGGGGAAAGATCACACACACACTCCCCACCACACACCCCCCTCCACCTCCGGCTCCAAGCCCAGCTCTGCTTCCAAGAGACAGTGACTTCCACAGTAACACCAGTCTCCAAGTCCACCCAACCTTGTACATTCTGATGGTGAGTTTTAAAAGCCAGTAATCTTGTAAGATTTTCATTTTTGAAAAGAAATTTGATACGATTTTTGCTGATTAAAAAAAAAAGTTTTTTCCAAAGTGCAAGTAGGATTGAACCAGTCACTTTCTATGAAAATGTCCCAGAAACTCACACATCTTCGCACCTGCTTCTGAGAGATCTGGTCTGTAAATGCACCACTGCCCTCCTTTTGCCCTTCCTTAAACTCCTGTGTGCAATCTCAGAAGCACTTGCAATTCTAATGTGCAGAGTGTCTGTATTTCTCATATTCTAGAGCGAACAGCAGAAAATGTCATTAAGAATAAAATATTCATTTTAATGAAAGCAGTAAGTTTACATTCTAAATACATTACATTTTTTCCTGCTATGCCTGCCATAACAAATACTCTCAATCCTTTAAAAATGTTTGCTTAAATATATACAGCTTATATAAAGGGGATAAACTACTTGCTATGATATTTGTCCTTTAGCAGGACTGAGTAAGTGAGAGAGGGGGAGGAAGGAGGGAAAATCTTGACAAGAATATGTATGAGAGCAATCAATAAAAAAATAATCCTTGGAATTCATGAATCTTGAAAATAAGATAAATTTTCTTGTAGTAATCCTAAAAACCTATAAAAGAATATTCAGGCAATAAACCCCCCTTAACTCATATTTAACCTTTCATCATGTAGAACTACATATTAAATAGCTTAGCAACTGCATGCTGTGTAAGTGCATTCAAATAAGAGCAGAAATAGAAAAATGGAAATGCTACACCTCTTTTAACATGCACTGCACAGCCAAGAACAGCTGCCAGCTGACCCCCTAATCCAATGGAAGCAATCCCAGCCCCACATCAGAGCAGCTTCTCCAGGCAGAACCCATTTTCCTGGAGACATGGAGCCAAATGCAGTGAGCCAACCATTTCCAAACAGAGGTACAAGGTGACAGGAATTCTGCACATTACAGCAGCTGCATTAAAATACTGTGATATTGTAATCTACCCTTTCATTTCGCAGGGCAACAACACAGAGTTTAGGGCTGCAGTGACTACATCAAATCGAGTGATTCTATCAGAACACCAAGTGCATACAGGCCACACAAATGTTTGGCACTTCTATTAGAAAATAACCAGGAATAAAAGCTGAGAGGGCTCAACCTAGTCCATTGAATATAATGAGAAGAAGAAATGAAAAAAAAAGCTGAATTAATTCTCCTAACTCTGAATTTACTTCTCGCATCTACTGCAAAAAGAGTGGGCTGCTTGAGAGGCTCCACAGGCAGATGGAGACAATTGAAAGAATGGCTTCAAGGTACTCTACAGGAGTCAAAACCTCTGTGGAATTAAGAGCATAAACCCCATGGAACATTATGCAGTAACAGAACATGTCATTATTTCTGCATAAAATCAAACTCCTGCTAAAAAGTTCTATCCTAAATACACAAGCAAACTGCACTACACTGACCAAACGGACTCCAGGAGGACAGGCTTTTATGGCACGGTTTATGTGACTCAAATAACTACTTATATTCATAAAATAAATTGTTTGATAATGCAAACTGCCCCTATCTCCAAAGCAGGAGCTTTGCTAAACATCTGTACATAGGGGAAATGGTAAGAAAATTGCTAGAATAGTGTTTCAAGTAACATTCTCTCCAGTGAAATTTATGTCAAATATTTGAAAGGCATAGAAGAAAAAGACATGTAGGGATCTGCCAAAAAGCCTAGACAACACCCTGCACAAGAAGGGGATGCAAAGATTATCTGGCTTAATGACAAAAACATACAAAACTGACTGAGGGATTTAATTATAAAATACTGGAAAAAATGAAGGGTTCTCCAAAGCAATTGATTAAGCAATAGCAAGACCCAACCTCTGAAGTAATAATAAAAAAAATTACTAAAAATACCGGAGGAAATAATAAGAAAATCATAAGCAAATGCTACTGGCACCTGGAGGAATTCATTACTGGTTCTAAGTTATCTCAAGTTTTATCAACTGCATAATACACAATAAAACACAATATCCAGTGAAAAGTAAAACTCAGCATCGTGGTGATTTAGCTTTCCCATGGCTGCTATCAAACAAAAGCAAGTATTTACTGCAGGTATTTAAGACAGATTATATAAAATAGTTAGGATGTCACATTTTTATATCTAATGAACCTATAGAGCTCTGCTCTAGGATTTAAACACTGCCCAGACCAGAGGAAAGAGCAGATAATCTGCCTGCCAGGGGATTAATGACATGTGTCCAGCTTAGCTAAACAGCAGTGCCATCAGCTCATTTAGTTTGCCATCTGGGCAGGCAACTCGTACACACTGCAACGTGCCCAAGGAGCTTGGAGTGTTAAATCTGGCAGTCCAGTTCCAGGGGGTGCAGAGCAAAACTCCTTCTGAGCTGCACAAAGAATTGAGAAGTGCTGCCAGAGGTGATGGATAGAATGCCAGACACAGCCTGTGTATGTGGACATATCTAACTGAACATACATATATATGTATACAAACACATTTCCCTTATTAGCACAACAATTTCTTCTTATCCTAAAAGCTCTGAAATATATAGGATAGGACTCTATCCTATAAATCTAAATTGGAAAATTATAATCCATTTGTGTGCTAAAACAGCTGGGAATATCTTCTGTTATATCCTAAAAAAAAACCTCAAACTCATAGGCAAAGAAAGAAAAACCCCAAAAAACAACCAACCAAAAAAACCCCCAAAAACACAACAACAAAAAAAAATCCCAAAACCCCAAACCTGAAAAACAAGAAGTCACAAGCCTAAGGAAACAGACTTCAATGCAATTCTACAGTGTCACTACTCCAGCCCACAACAGAAAGCCTCTAATGAATGCAGTGGGTTTTAGATCACGATGTAAGAGGCAAAAAGCACCGATCACGTTTATATTAATACCAGCCATGGCACTTTGCAAGCACCATGCACCGATAAACTGTACAAAGACATAACTTCCAAGTTTAAACAATTTCTTTCCTTTAATATCTTCTGAAAGGCTTTTGAAACTAGCAACTCTAATGTGTGTGGGAATAGGCAACACATGATAGCAATAAGTTTGCTTTTAATGGAAGGAGTCTGCTGTGTCTATGGGTAACAAACCCCAGTATCTTTTCATTACAAAGGAGCTTATTGTTACCATATGACTTACTGTGGGATTTCACTTTGCCTCTCTGGTGATCTGTCTGATCTATTAAGGAAAGCACTGAGCTATGGACAGCATACACTTTATTGCAGTTTTATACTTTGGTAGTCCCTGCTGCTTCTGTCAGCCTACTTCCGATGAATTTCAAATAGGAACAAGGAAAAAGAAAAAGGAAAAATGAAACCAGGTTTCTCACAGGAAAAAAAAATTAACTGTGAACAAAATGAGGCAAGTTCATAATGAGGAGTTGGAAGTGGTGCTGCATCCCAGGACGTGACTCCTGCAGCAATGCCTGTGCAGAAAATCAACTGGATCCAGCAGCTCTAGCACCTCCCAACCACTACATAAATGAACTTTTGCATGGATATCACTGAAGTCACTCTATATGACACATATTTTATACATATACATATTCATAATATACACATGAAGTTCCATCAGCATGGCTGTTTCTGTCCTATTAATTAATTTTCATGGCTGAATCGAAATATAGGACAGGCAAAACTAAAAAGTACTTCATCAGTGTTAATTAATGTTAAGAATTAATCAGGAAATGTAGGAAATCACTATTCACTTTGCAAACATGCATACAGCATTAAGCAGCATTTAAATAGATGCTGATCTTTCTTTAAGAGTACCAGTTTAAAAATTATTTTCATCTGATAGGATACTTCAATATTGAATATACAGAGATTAATGTTCAAGGGAACTGGTGCTGTGTTGAAGGGAAATGTTGTTAAAAATAGCAATATATATTTTAAAAATGTTTCTACAGCAACCACAGTTCCAGAAAGAATTAAAAAGTTTTAAAATAGCCATGACATCTGAACTTTCTGATGTCTAAACACTGTCCAGGCGGGATTATTAATCCAGAGCTTCCTGTGCTCTGGGAGATAACAATTTTTTCATGTAAGAGATACAATGTTCCAGGTCAGATTCTGAGCATACCTCCCTCAATCCTTAAGAAGTTTGAGGATTGCCTACAAAACGTGTCACAAGGTGTGGTGCCAGAGATAACCCGTTTTTAACTTCTTCACCTTTGGATCCCAATTCACATTACAGCAAGCACAGAGAGATTTCTGTTGGCTATTTTACAACCACTCACCTGATTCTTGAGATCCAGCTTTGGGCAGGGACGACCTCCATTGTACGGCTTCTCCTTGAGCCACTTGGATCGGACTTTCACCCCCGGTCCGCAGGAAGAGCTGCAAGGAGACCAACTGGACCAATCGCTTAATTTGCAATCAAACGGGCAAGGGACCGTGCAAGGTTCTTCAATGTAACCTAAACCAGAAATTGAGACAGGTTTTAATCACGGCCACCGCTGAGCTCTGCTCCCCTGATGTGATCTGTGCAATCAACACAGAATGACAACTCCTGAAGGAGAAGATGTTGGGCACACTGATGACACTGTCCCAGGGTGGGCTTATGGTATTATTTGTAAAAAAATAGCAGTGACTAAAATTAACTTCTGCTTGGTTTAGCCCAGTGAAGGCAGAGATAAAGCTGACTGGTGTAACGGACACACGGCAGCAGTACCTGTTGTGAAGCTGGTGGTCACCAACACATGGTGATTATCTTCCCTGTCAGACTGTGGGCATAATAACTTCTGGAGAACTAAGTGCACAGCCCAGTTCCACACTCCTTTAGCGTTACACTGGTCACCTCCACAGCTAGCAAAGGCAGGAATCAGACAGAGGCTCTTTTCCCAGTAGAGGGAACCAGAGGACGCTGGAGGCAACAGAGCTCTTCTCTTGGCAGCTCCCACAGGATGTGTGAAGGATCTGCCTGCCAGCTGGAACGGTGTGGAATTGGTTCTTGGGAGAAGCTGATGAAACCTGCTTCCCACATCTTCAGTTCTCTTTATACATCTTTATACATCTTCCCAACTGCTTTGCTTATTATGGGTTTCATAAATGGCATTTTAAAGCTTTGCTTTCACCTTAAACTAGTTTGACATTAAAGTCCTCACAAGATCATCAGCTCTTAAAATCACAATGCCAGGCACCTGCAATACCAACACCTTGTGAATTAAAACCCAACAGACTCCTCCAACAAGGCACAACCTCACAGCTGTTTTAGGAGCTGGCATATAGGAAGAGAAATTTTGCAGAGGACAGCCTGGCTGTGGAGTTCTCGGCGTGCAAAAAGGCAGTGGAGGGTGGCCAAACCCTGGAGGTCTCCAGGGAATTACTAGCACTAGTCTCAGGTTGGCAGTGTGCAATAATTCCTGCACCTTCCCTGCTTACCATGCTGCATTCGTTCTCCTCCAGTTCCTATTATCTCCTTGTCATGTCTGTATGTATTATTTTAATTTAAACAAAAAAGAGATTTCATGTTAGACCATGAAAGGCAGTGGCTGCTCAGATCAGCCTTTATTAGAGGCAGCTTTGTCCCTCTGACAGCTGTGGCAATGATGGTCATGGAAATAATGGAATTTCATCCCTACCACATTTGTGATGTTTCTCATTTTTATGCCCTTTCTTTCTCTTTGGTTTTCATCCCACGAACAGCCCCTCTCTATTCCTTACCTACAGAACACCACATTAGCTCATTTCATGGCTCCTTTGGGAAGGGTTTCCCCACTCTATCCAGGTGACAGTCACCTCAGCATGGAAGGAAAAAACACCCAAACAAAAAAACCCAGCCCAGCAGCAGCTGCAGTCCAAAACCCTCAGACAACAGCCCCTACCAACCATGAAACACCAATGCTGAGGCACCGAGATTATTCTGGTTCAGAGCTGGATTTACTGGCTCAACTGTGCCAGAACTGCTGCTCACTCCAAAGCAGAGCATTGCAGCCAGAGCATCAACCCACAGCAACAATACACTGCCTCACTCCTGCTCTTGACACTGAAGTCAGTACCAAGAAAGGTTTCCGGCTTATTTAGGCATCCATCCCCTGAAAAATATCTCCCTTCTAGAAGTACAAGAAATACTGATGTTGCTTTTGTAAACAGTGCCTTAAAAAAATGCTCACAGCAACATCAGTTCCCTCCTTGAGCTCGCTGATGCTCCATTTCTCCTCTCATGATGCTGTGATGGTGCTGCTCCCTCTTTCTTTACGGCGGCCGCCCCGCAGCCTGACAGCTGCAATCACTCCCCCCGTAACTCACACTGTAACTCTTCCCCAGAGCTGCAGACCTGTTCCCTTACAGCCAACTCTGGTTTTCTTTGCTCCCTCTGATCTCTGTGCCTTTTTATTTGCAGCTCCAAAGTCACTGAACTGGGTATCTTAATTATTTCCAACCAAATCTGGTGACAGTGGTATCCACATGTTTGAGATATTTCAACTTTGCAAGCTTTGTGTGCTCACCTTGGTGAGATGACACCCATGCACACACATATACAAATATTTCCAAAATAGACTCACTTTTTTTCCCCCTAAACAAAACTCCCAAATATCCCACTAATATTCTATTCCATCTGCTTAGGTTGCCACTCAAAGTAATTCATAATACATTATGATAAGTAAAAGAAATTTTCTCATGATAGATTTATGAGACGCATTTCTTAGGCAGTTCTCCAAAGAGTTCTGTTCCACCACTGTATGAAATATCATTTTTCCTTGGGCTGTGTGACAGCCTGGATAATTAACTCTCAACAGAAACAAAGAAAGTGCCTTGTTTCAAAGTAGGATTAGTCAGAGGGGTTATCAACTTATCAGAGAAGGCAAAACGGCTAAGTCTTTTGGCAGTTCAAGATCCAACTCTATAATAAAAAAAGGCAAAAAAAGAAAGGAATTAAAAAAATAAGGAATATTAAGGAAAAATTCTAATAAACCACCTTTTGTAGATATAAGAAAAAAGTTTTTTACCATGAGGGTGGGTAAAACACTCACTCAAGTTGCCCAGAGAAGCTGGGGATGCCTCATTCCTGGAAACGTTCAAGGCCAGGTTGGGTGGAGCTTGGAGCAACTTGTCTAGCTCATTGCAGGAGGTTGGACATGATGACCTTCAAAAGGTCCCTCCCAACACAAAGTATTTTATGACTTTATGGAAATTAAAGTAACACATTGTATTCCATCCCCTGGAAGTGCTGTGAGTTACCCCTCAGCAAACCACAGAATTTCTCTGTTTCTCAGAGGGCAGCCCACTGCTTTTTGAGTTTCCTCACCCATATTTCTAAACTACATTAAGTATAAACAAATAATGGCCAGCTAACAGAGCATTAAATTCCCATAGTGCCCAGAGGAAGTCAATTCTCCACACTGAAAAAAGCTACAGAATTAAAACGGGATCATAACTTTCCTCCAGGCTCTTCTCACAGACTGCCATTGCTCTTCAATCAATCACTTGAGGTTAATTCCATGCTGAGACACTCATAGAGCAGAGATTTCATTCAACCAAAATTTTCCTCCAAAAATGTTCCTGTGATGTACCCTCTTTGCTCAGACAGAGGATGCCTTTATGACTCTCTTTGTATGGTGACTAGTAAATAACTTGTACTCAGCTCATCCATTGTGAGAACAGGGTATTTGTTTTTCTCTGAAGGAGCCAAGCAGTGACTTGCTGTTGTCAGGGGGCCAGAAAGACCCACAATAATCCCCATTTTGGCAGTCTAGAAAACTCACAGGATTGGCATGGTGCACAATACAGAACAAACAAAAACCCAAGGGAGATAGGCTATTAAAACAATCTATTAATAAAGAATTCTATGTTCAGGTTATTATCCAGAGAAGTATTCTTACCATAACAGAATACAAACAAAGGAGCATAAGCACATTTCTGAGCTACTGTTGCTCAGCTTGGGGAGACTAACTCAAGGCTGAGTTTACACAGCTGGTTTTGTCAGTGTCATCCTCAAACTTCTCACTCATCTATCACATCCCCCATTTTTCTCTCCTCTGGAGAATCTGTTACCTAAAACTTGTTACATTTCCAAAATCTTCTGCAGAAAAAGATGTTCTCTCCTCCACAGCCCTGCTCAGCCTGCTTTCCATGTGTTCTTAGATTACTTCTTAAACCTTCCTTTAACCTCTTCTTTTTTATTATTATTCCTCAAAATCTCCAACGCTGTTAAAATCAGCTTCATTTAATTAAGACAGAGCAGATGCTCTGTCCTATCTGAACCAACAGCATCTCCTGAACACCAGAGAGCTAGAACTGCACACACAGATGCCACAGGAGGTAGTGACAGAACACCAGGATATTTAAGCAGCCACTTTGAAACATACTACTGGGAATTGGCAGGAAAAATTGATCTGGATGATCAAATAAGCCTTTTCTATGTTTAAGTGCTATTGTTTTTCTACTGAGACACTGTCAACATAATGGGATGAACAAATGCATTTACCCAGGCTGCACAGCTCATTTTACTATGATTTATTCATTAAGAACAATCTGCTTGTTTCTCAACAAGCCACAAATGGAGTCTCTTCTCTAAAGTGTCTGTAACAAACAAAGCACCCACAGGTTACACGGGATGGACTGGGAAGGCCTGAGCACATGATGCAGCAGCCGCTACTCTTCTTCCTCCTGTGCAGCCCAGAGCCAAAGCAATGGCAGGTGGATAAGCAAAGTGAGGACAATGGTCCAGCAGCTGTCATAGAATCACACAATCCCAGAATGGTTTGGATTGGAAGGGACCTGTAAGCTCATCTTGTTCCATCCCCCTACCATGGGCAGGGACACCTTCCACCAGACCAGGTTGCTCCAAGCCCCATCCAACCTGGCCTTGAACACTTCCAAGGATGGGGCAGCCACAGCTTCTCTGGGCAGCCTCCAGTGTCCAAGGTTAAGACACAAATACATGGCATAAAAACTATCGTTTCATTTTTGCAGGGCAACCCAGCAGAGCCAAGGCAAGAGGAGGCAGCTGGAGGACAGGCTGGGGGTGTCGGTGATGCAGAAGGATAAAGAGGCTGTGGATGGCACTGCAGCACTGCATGGGGGAGTTCTGTAGGAGCAATTTCGCTCCAAGACACTGGTGTATCACAGCAGCACAGCCAGGGAGGGGCCGGCACTGCCCTTCCATGTCCCCTCTATAGGCACAAACAGGTGGCGGTGGGGGAAGCAGGAGATTAGTAGGTTTACAAGCTAAGTTAAGACAGTGGCATCCACCTGATTGTTGCACTTCCAAAAGATAAATTTGCTGTGGGTGTAAGGTCTGCACACAGAGTTAAACAACAGTGCCAACAGCATTCCAAGAGACCGACTTAAAAGTGATGCGAAAATAAACAGCATTTCTCCGGCAGCTTTGGAAACAGATGCACCTCTAATTGAATTGGCTTTAAACTCATTTGTATCCTCTCTAACATATTTCATGGTTTCAATTAACAAACTTCTAGCGGTTCTACCCTTGTTAGTAAACCTTGAGGTGCTTCATAAAACTCAAGGTCATTACTATGAGAAGGGACAATTCTGTGCATCACTGCAGCTGCCACTGGTAATAACACTGCTAATTTCCCCTGGAGCCTGTGGGACAGGAGAGCTCACCCTTTAACAAACCAGGGAGCAGCAGAGTGGACAGTGACACAAGAGAAATGTTTCTAATTACACACACCAAAGGTAAGAGGGGGGAAAAACTGATTCATTTTGCAATTAATATTTACATTCATTTGGTTACTGACTGTGAAATATCATTGAATAACACCAGTAAATCCATGCAGTGCTAAAAAACTAACAGCTAAAGGGCCACAGCACTCAGTGGGCAACATTCTGCTCAGCTGTAGCTTTGGGATCTCTGACAAAGTAAAGCTCTTGTTTCAACTCACAGTAAAACTCAGCATGGAGCACAGACTGCAGTTAAGAGACAACTCCACCAGCTGATCCCAGTTCTGTGGCTGGGGCTTTCCCAGTGTGCCATGAATAAGGCAGCCACTGGCCATGGGCCACCCAGCATGACTGAAGGCTCCAACACCTTCTGAGATACAAGGGGAGCACCTCGTCGTAGGTAATCCTGGTTCAAAAATCTAAGCCCTGCTTCAAGGGAGAAAATTATTAACTGAAGGGAGCTAAGCAGAATAAGTCTGGGAGCGTTAAATTTGCTAACAACTTGAGTTGCAGCTGAAAAGGATGTAATCTTGCCACAGAACAAATGTTTAATCTTCTTTTTTTTTTTTTACAGCATGCAAGGATTTGAGAGATTTTATGCAATATTAGTTTGCTGAGAAATTTAAGAGATAATCTGATGAATACATTCAGTGAAGGCACAGCCAAAAAACCCAGCAAAAATAACTTTCATATCAAATGTTTTGCAAAGCTTAAATAATGGACCCTTAGCTAATTTATTCCCACTAGCTCAACAAAGAGGCACATGCTCATGTTATCTTGTAGCAGGCTGATTAGAGATTCTAAATAGACCAGAGAGGACTTGTAAAAAAGGCTGGTAAGTTTAACTCAACATTATTGTTATTGAAATTCATCCAAAGGTTGGTTTTATTGCTCAATTTCACAGTCTCTATAAATCCCGACGAGGCAGTTGGGTTGATGCTGACTCTGCACTATGATTCCTAATTTCTTTTGATTTTGTATTACAGTTTTCTTCCTTAAAGAACTTGCAAGCTTACGCTCTGAGTTACATACAAACAATAGTAGTTGATATATTTAACCTTTTAACTCAACAAGGAAATCTCCATTAATTAGCACATTCCTTGTAACAGATTGCAGGAGAAGCTGAGAACTCTTCCGGAGAAGGAGGCTCCACTGCTGCCTTCTGAGTGCAAATAAATAGGACTTCACAGTGTACATTTATCTCATAAGGAGCTTTCCATGCAGGAGGGCAGAAATCCACTACACAAATCTGTCCTGGCTCCAAAACCAACTGTGGGAATGATTCTCCCTTCTCCCAGGGCTGCTCCCCCACAGCAAAGGGCTGCTTGGGAGCCCTATGTCTTAACAAAGTCCTTACTCAAATAAAAAATCATCCTCTGGGATCAATAGCAGTTAGAGGAGCAGCTCAGCTGTGTTTTTCTATATACTTTGCTCATCATTCTGCCACTGGGAAAATCATCTCCTTTGTCCAAACAAAACTGAGTAGCTTTTTTTTTTGTTATCAGTGTTGTCATCATCTGTATATCAGGAAAGAAACTCAGCCCATTGTACTTTATTACGGATTGTTTAACATATATTTCTTTTTTTCAGGCTACTCCATTCATAGTAAAAGCAAGCTTTTAAAATGAACCTGAGACTGTGTTCATTTTTTATTGTTATGATCAGATTTATGTAAGAAAACAAGACCTTTTTTAAAGGCTGAACACACTTCCTCAGTACATCACAGAGACAAACTGTCCACAGACCATCAAATTCCCCCTTTCTCCTACACCTGACTTCTCTCAGAGGCCCAACTGCACAGCAGCTCTGAAAATAGATGTGCTCTGCAGAGTGCTCTGAAGATCAATATAGACTTGGGCAATTTGGACCAAGCAGGAAGCATCTTCCAGAGCCAAGGCTCCATCACTGGGAGAAAGCTGCCGCCAAATGCCACCAAAAATATCTCCCCCCCTCAGTAAATCTTGTAGGACCTGAAGGTCAATGGTTTCAGGCTCTGCTGGAGCACACTAAGAAACTCAATTTCAGAGTTTGGGGCCCTCCGTGGAGAGCATCTTTCTGCCAGTTTCTGAAGTCACGACATTAGGCACTGTCAACACAATATGCCACCTCATTTCAGCTGCCAAGCTGCGACCCCAAGACACAGACAAAGCCTCATTTAGACAACTTGCCTCGGACAACAACGTGATGGCTTCTGTTTGAGAGAACCAGAACCACTGATGCATCTCCTGTATCCTGGTAATTAGCACGTATTGTGCATTATAATGCTGCTCTTATTTCAGACAAACCAGATGACAGTGCACAAGACAGGAACACTAATTAGACCTACGTGCAATTAATATTATAAAGAAGGCTCATAACAACATGAAAAAGAAACTTTTTTTTGCTCTTCAAATGTACATTCCTAGTTCTTTAATCTACAAACTTGAGAGGTTTTACCAAGTGCAAGGGCCTCTGTTCACAAGCAGGTCACTCAGGCGCTGAAACCAGAGGAAGGTTGTGAGCCTGCGGTGACCTCCACAGCCCCCTCCCAGTGTTGCAGGAGGTGAATGACACAGTGACCCCTCACTGTCACAAGAGGTGAGTAACACAGTGACCCTCCAAATCAATACACTTGAATCAATAAACAGCCCCAATTCCTTCTCTCATTGACACTGAATAAGAAACCCAACTGCACACCTTAATTATGCTGGTGCTGTTTTAAGGATGCCACTAACCATTACCAGCACTTTCTCAAACACCAGGTCCCACCTGCCCGAATATTAGAGGTCACCTTGCTGTAGAAGCAGGGATGCAAAGGCGTCTGACCTTCTTAAATAAAGCTGTACTATAAAAAACATCTGATGGAAACAGGATTTTAAGAAAGGGAACAGTCCTGGTTTTCCACAGCTCAGGCACGAGGAGAGCAGCGACTCATTTAGATGATGGAAAACCTTGAGAGGAAAACAGGACGTTTTTGTGACGTTAGCAGGCCCCAGCACAGAGTATTGATGTACTGAATTCCTGATAGACTTTTGTTTCAATTTTGCAGTGTGACTTTGAGCTCTCTGGCTGTGTAGTTCAATCTCCTGTGCTGGAGGACTTCAGTGAATTCAGAATCAGAAAGCGATGCAATCTTGTTAAATGATGCCATTTTTAATGGTCACTCCTTCATGTTACCAAACACAAATGAGATCCAAGATTTAACAGTGGGCATCTCTCTCTGTAGTGAGGAATACTAGAAGATTTGCAAAGCAGGCTCTCAGTAATTTAATTTACACCAGCCTCATTGCAAAACTTGTAGAGAGCTATCAAAGTCCATCTCAGACCCAGCAATAGACTAAGGTAGGAAAAATGCTCAGTTACTCATCAATATCATTGGGATAAGCCTTACAGTAGACTGAATTGAAGTTTAATTTCATATTTCCTAGTTCAGGCTCATTTTCTCAAATCTTCTAAGTTCACCCATTGCTATGTTTCTCAGTTGCTCTCCCAAACTTAGTGATCAAGCACCTTACAGAGATGTCCACCATATGCCCATCTGCCCCTTCCAGCCTATTTCTGTATAAAGTGCTCCAGCAAACTCAAACTCATCACTGCTGATTTTATTCATGCACACAGACACTGGTCTGAGTGCAAAAACTGCAATACTTATTTTTGCAGGATTCCCATTCCACAGAATTACAAACACATGAAGTTGCTTCTGAAAATCTTCAGAATATGTTAAGACATGAAATACTCACTGAACTGCACCACAACACCTCTCACTCTTCCCAGCTGCCACAGGGCTCCCAACCAGTGGGTAAAGATAGAGAACTGTCCCTTTCCTCTTAAAAATTAAGTCATCCATTTATGTGCCTGAAAATCCTGAAAACAGGTTAAAAAAAACCACTGCAAAACTCCTTGTAAGACATGGGAGGAATCCTGTGAATTACCACCAGTACATGTCACATCCCAGTATCACTACACACGTCCCAAAGGGATCACGAAGCTCTCCTCGAGCAACACAAGTGTACAGGCCTTAAGACCAGAGTACATAAGTCATGAACAGGATTAGGCTAAAAGGTTATTTCTTCATCCTTCCAACAGAACGTATTAAATGGAATGACACACAGGGAGAGAAAAATGTTAATTCTAAGTCTATCTCTGAATGGTAACATTTTATTAGAGCCTGGCTTCATAACAGGCTGTATTTGTGACAAATGTGTTATTAAGGCAGAAGAGATGGGCCACATTTCAACGAGATTCTCTTCCCACAGCCCACTGCAGGAACCAGGGCAGGAGATCACCCAGTGCATTAACTTGCTATCACAGCTCTCCTAAACCTCCCAAAGACTATTTCTACACTGAGTTAAAATTTCTACACTAGAAACATTCCCAGCTCTCATAATCAATCTGTCAAAAACTGACTGAGCCTAATAATAGTAACATGAGTAAGGGTGGTCAGAGGTGGTCTAGCAAGAGGAAGCTGATGGGGAATGTCAAACATGAGAAGGTCTGTTTGAGGTCAGTAAAAAGCCATTCCTCATCATAGTCTGGTACTGCTGCCTCTTCAAAAGGGTCATTTTATGGAATGCAGCAAAAAGCATAAAAGAAATTTGGGCAAAAAGATAAGCAATAAATATGTGTATTTAAAGCCAAGGAGTAACAACAGACATCACTATGACTAAATGCAGCACTTACAGAAGATGCTGCTCAGCCAGTTCTCTAAATGTTTTCTTGTAAGATGCATGTTTCCTTTCTGTAAGAAGATAAAGACCTAGAAGAATGTGCATTTCTATGTACTAATGCCTCAGGGGAAGTCTTACCTTGCTTTAAATAAGCTTCTTTGATAGCCAGTTTGACCCATTCAGAAATAACTTTTTTGATGGCTGTTTATCTTTGATTCTGTTGCCAGGAAAACACAGAGAACTCAATGTCTGAACAGTTGTCTTGTGATCCAATTTCATTTGATAAGTCTTTTAACACCCATAGAGGAAGAAACACGGCCAAGTTTTCTTATGGTGAACAGATTTGGGGGGAAAAAACAAAGAAAGGAAAAGATAGGGAATAAATCAAAATCAATGTTCTTTGAGCACTGTTATGAGAGCAATATGCAAAAATCCTGCAGTCAAACAAGAAATGGAGGGCAGGTCCTTCCTGGGCTCTGGGTCTGTGCTTACAGCTCCCCTGGCAGCCACAGCTGTAATTAAAAGTGTCACCACACACCCAAGGAGACATGTAGAAATGTAGATAGTCCAGGACAGAATCCAGCCAGGATCTCAGGGCTAAATTAAGAAGCTGTTTAGCTGTGAGAGAGCAGAAAACCAGGCAAAGGTGGCAGTGGCTTTGAAGAGCCCTGGTGGGGGCTCGAGGGGAGGACAGTCCTGTCTGCAGCTGGCAACACCTCTCAGCCACCTGTGATCCAGCCTTCATTCCCATGCCAGGGGATGGGATGGTCAGAAAACAAGGTGAATTTTTAGCTGAAACTTTTTCCTGATGCAGTCTTTGAAAAGCTTTATCCTAGAAGTAATGCAGCTATTAATAAAATACAGTCATGCAATAAAAAGGTCACAGAGAGAGACTGTGCTGGTTTGGGCTGGGGTAGAGTTAATTTTCTTCACAGTAGCTGGAATGGGACTGTTTTGGATTTGTGCTGAAGTGTTGGTAGCACAGAGATATCTTGGTTATCACTGGGCAATGATTACAGAGAGCCAAGGCAGAGCTGGACTCTGAAATTAAGGGATTGTACTAAAAAATGAAATCTCAATATAAAATTTCATTCAGACTAAAGATGAAATTAAATACTTTGGAATATTTTCAAAAACACGGAGAAAGAAACTTCTGTTCAGAAAAGTTTCTATTTCTGAAGACTTCCAAAACAAAATCAGGGATCTCTGTACCAATTCCATTCTTTGAAATAAAATTTACTAGACGTGGGAAAATGTGTACCACAGCAATTACCAGAAATGATACACTTTCAGAAATAACCAGGCATCTATTCAATGCTGCCTGTTCAACCTTTTCTTTCCCCCAAATTATTTCCTTGTAGAAGCAGTAGGTTTGCTATCAGGCCAGGTAGGCTTGGAGCACATTTCTTTAACATATTAAGATCTTCTTACATCTTTTTGAGTTACACAAAAATTTGCAGAATGATGATTAGAATCTAGAGATTAAAAACTACCCTGAACCAGCTAATTTTCTGCTAAAATGAAAACGCAGGGACTGACACCCCACAGGGTTTCAGAGCAGGTCCCTGTGTCAGCTCACAGGTAGGTCATGCAATGTCTGTCAGGTTGGTGGCCAAAATTCCACATACAGGAGCACAAACCCCAGAGGAATACCCTAGGAAAGAACAGAGCACTACACTGAGATAACACCTCAGAAAATCAGACTTGGGGAGACTTGCTGCTGCCTGGTTTGCAGCAGCAGGAGTTGACATTCCTGATCCATGACCTTTGCATACTGTCCCAAGTCTCTCAGCAGTGGGGACACGGCTGAGCAGGACAGAAGCAGCTCTGCCAGTGCTGGCACACGCTGCCCTGATGTGCCCTGGAGGAGGGAGCATCCCTGCAGCCACCACAAAAACGAGGGAGCTTTCTCATCACCAAAGTTTTTAACTCTTCCTGGAGCATCTGTTTGCTACTCCCACTCAAAGTGGCATTCTCAAGGAGTGCCCTTGCCAGCAGCATTCCCAGCTGCAGTGTCCCATCAGCCTGCCTGGGAGGAACTCGGGGACACCTCTTCACCTGCGGGTGCCAGGGAAGCCTCTGAGCAACCCCCGCCCTCTTTGCTTTGTCCACCAGCAACCAGAACACATAAAGAAAACTCTGCACTGTTGTGACTAAGGAGGTATATGAGCATCCCTGCTGTGCCCTTCATAAATTTAGAGATAGTTAAAGCTTTTTAAGGTGACTGCAGGTTGAAGCTAACCACTCTGTGCTTTAAAGCCAGGACCTATTTGGCTGTTGTGTCTTTCTTCCATGTTCCTGTTGTTGCGAGCGCAGCAGAATTTGAATAGTATAAACACTCTTCATAAATTCCTGCTTTCCATAAATTGCCCATGGAATCAAAAGCAGAACCTCCACAGAAGAGCACAGAAATCTCCAGCCTTTGATTTGGAACAGATGAGGCACCCTATGTTCCTCTAAGATTAAAAAAACCCTGTTGGCACTGAATACGAGAGAGAGAAGCAAAGGGACGACGTGAAATCTTTCAAAACAAAGGAGATGGAAATTCAAAAATAGTACAAGCAACTCAGATGACAGATTGAGAAGCGGATGAACTGCAATTAAAAGGACAATTTCAAGTCCAAAGAGGATGCTCCAGACACCAGTTAGAACATGGAAATCCTTTGGACTAGCAGTGAGCTGAACACAATCTAAACCAGTCTTCTGGTAGAAAGGGCAATTGGGGGAAAATATCAATTAAATTTTTATAATGTAGTTATAGGTACCTCTACCCATGATTTTATAAGTTCATTTCCAATTTAATAGAAGGAAAACAAGAGTGAACCAAATCCAGGAGAAAATAACTAGCTCAGCTGGAAACTGCAGGTCACTCATTCCTTGAACTTATTGAATAGGTGATCAAGGGAAGTGATGACACCACTAAAATAAGGCAGCAGTCTAATCACACAAGCCAGTCATGAAAGAAACAAGAGTGTATTTTTTTCTAGATATTGGAGAAAAGGTTTAGGATAGAAGGGAATAAAATTCAAAAAAGTCTGTGATTTGTATTTTTAAGTTTGTCATATCAAATGATCACAAGCTAATACAAGATGAAATAGCAGTCAGGATAGTAAATGAGTTGAGGCACGACCTGAGTGCCCACCAGAGCTGACCCAAAAAGGACACAAGGCCTGCTCAGTTGTGCTGGGCCAGGGCAGAGGTCCCTCCAACCCAGATCTCAGGTCCTGATAGAAGAAACTGTAGACACCAGGCAAGCAGAAAGCACATTTCCATTAAGGAACAGCTAGAATGCTTCTGTCTTCACTGTTTTTTGACCTTGGGATACCCTGCATGTGGTAACTACATCAACATGGAGAAAATCCATTTTCTGCTGAGAAGGCATGCTTAAAGGGTTAATGTATTTACAGATGACAGGCTGAGGACAGTTGGAGTCTAAACTGCTGGCACACACAGATGAAAGGAATTTAACCTAGTTTTTTGTTAGGGTTTTTTCCCCCTCAAGTTGCAAATGCAGAATCACATACAAAAGTCAGTGTAAGATCAGGGCCTCAGACCCCAAACCCCTCTGAGCAGTGATTCATTTCTACATTAGACACAAACTCACGGTACATTCACCTGACAGCTTTGATACACTCACATAATGGGTCACATTGACTGGAGTGAACTAAACCCTACTGAAGTGCAAGTTCAACAAGCAGGCTTCAGTCAGGGAAAGTGAAAATCACTGCAGTGAGAAGGCAGAAGCCCAGAATTTGTTCTCTAGAAAAGCTACAAACTGATATTTTCTGTTCTATACCACTTTTTTGTCCTATATCATGTAGTCAGGACATTATCAAACTTAATTCTACTCTTGAGGCACAATTTGCAGATGCATCCTTACATTTATCTTTCTACATTTTGTAGAAGTCCTGGATCCTTTAAAAGGACCCAGCAAAGAACTGAGGTCTAAGTCCTACAACTTTCACTTCTGTCCTGCTTCAAAAGAAAGGCAGGAAAAGCACTGTCCTGCAAAAGGAAAAGAGCAGGAAGCAAAGAGAAGTCAGAAGACCTGAAAAACATAAAAGAGGACCATGCTCACCTCTCCATTTCATAGAGCAAGAACAATGCCCAGATACTCCAGTGATTGACAATCATTATATAAGGCAAGGCTTAATTAGCCATAATCATGGTCAGCTAGCAAATGTTAAAAGGTCACTTGATACTAATTGTCAACAAGACAAACTGAGCTGCTTAAAAAAAACACTGTCATGAATAATTTCTCAGGGCTTAGCAATTCTGCATGTTTCTGTAAATTGCTCTTCTCTCTTATGGTTGAAAAGCTCTCTGCTAATTATTAATTGGATAATGATTTGTTTCTATCACTAATTCAATAATGTGTTCAGAAGTGCATTTTGAAAGTTCCCAGTTCTAGACACCATAAATATCAGACTTATCTTCACGTAACTGCTCTGCTTGGAAAGCAGGTCTCAGGTGATGGAAGTGGAGCCTGTGCAGTTTTCTGCTCATTTTAGGCACTTTGCACTAAAGTCACTGAAATGTCCATGTCCTCTAGAGACCAAGGGAATGCTGCTGCAGGGAACAGAAGGTGTTCAACACTGGGCAGCTTATACATCCTGGATGTTAAACAGGGGTTGGCTGGAGATTAACAGTTCACCTTAGCAGGGTATCCAGAAGGCAGAAACATCTCACTACTCCTTTACATCCCACTTTCAAACCTAAGGGTGTTCAGAGCACTGTGTAAATGGAGTGCACGAGGAAGGGCACACGAGAGAGCTCTGCTGTACAGCCCTGACCATCCCTTTGTCCTTTGACATGGGCCCTGTGCCAGGGTGGTGTGGCAATCAGTTCTGCTCAAATAAAAAGCTGAAGACAAGAAAGACAACAATAATCCTCTGGAGTTACCACTCCCTACTACCTCCCTAAATGAAGCCAGACCATTAAAAATGCCACATAAATATCACTGACAGAAAACAGGCTTCAAGGTTATTCAGAAAAGCCCCACGCACAGACAACCTCCCCTTTTTAGTAGTGATAAAAATGCTGAGTTTCTCAAAAGAGCAAGTCATGCCACAGGCAAACCCACCTTTCAAAACCCAGCAGCTTTCTTTTTGAAGAAGAAAAGGTAATGTGGGGGAAAGGTACAGCACTGCTCCTTCATGGGCCACAGAGGCACAATCAATTGGGACAAAAGCACATTGTTGAAACACAAACCATGGAGAGCTGCTTTATGACCCCGTGCAGCCAGCTGGAACTGCCATCAACAGCTGCGAGAGGAATTCACTCCAGCACCAAAGCACTTCATTAAGGTGGAGGTTTGTTCCTATTATTACCCACAGCTCAGGCTGCTGATTCTCATCCTGAAGACCCTCCACAGAGCAGCCCCACTGCTTTCTCTGCTCCTTTATGCACTCAGGAGTGTTCATGGTTCTGACTATTACTTAATCTTGTCCTGAGACATCATTTCTCCCTCTCCCATCACACAGCAGCCTTCCAACCTACTCCATCCCACTGTGTGGTGTCCCAAACCTTTTGACTGAGAGTCAGAGAGCAGTAGTGCTTAGGGATAGCACAGGTATAGAATTTGCTCCTAAGATAAAGGCTTATGTCTGTGATAGGACAAGGGGGAATGGCTTCAAAATGACACAGGGCAGGTTTAGACTCAATATTTGGAACAAATTCTTGACTGTGAGGGTAGGGAGGCTCTGGCACAGGTTACCCAGAGAAGTTGTGGCTGCCCCATCCCTAGAAGTGTCCAAGGCCAGGTTGGACAGGGTTTTGAGCACCTGGAACAGTGGAAGGTGTCCCTGCTCATGGCAGGGGGTGGAACTGGATGGTCTTTAAGGTCCCTTCCAACCCAAACCATTCTATTACTGCAATGAACTGCAAATCATGGAAACTGGGAGAAAATATCCAAATGGAATTATATTTCCTGCTCATTCTGCTTTTAATTCTGCCCTCTTTCTGCCTGATATAGGCTACTCGATTATACATAAAATATAAGTGGACAGAACCCCAGCATGCAGTGACATGAAAATACACATTGTGTATCAATTCAAGCTTCAGACTGGCACATAATTGCAAGGAGGAGACCATTGGCAGCCACATGTGTTTGGCATGAGGGACAACAGGTGACACCACAAGGATTTTGTAGTTAAATATAATTATCTCAAGAAAATTCTTAATGCCTTCATTGAAAACAACCATACAAACCTCCAAATTTAGTGCAAGGAAATAGAAATTTCTAAACAAGTCAAAGCTGGACAACATGCTAATCGAACTAAGAATCACAGACTATTCTGAGTTGGAAGGGACCCACAAGGATCATTGAGTCCAACTCAAGTCAATGGACCACACAGGGGATTGAACCCATGACCTTGGCATTATTACAACCAAGTTTCAACCAACTGAGCTAATCTCAGGGTCAAGCTTATACTTTTATGGGGTTTTTGAAGAAATAAAGGAAATATCTCTTCTATTCTGACAGCATATCCAACTCTAGCCCTTTTGTACTTCATTTCCATTGTAGAAACATCAGCGGACCCTCTTATTGAGGAAAACCTCAGTATCAAAGAGCAATAAGAAGATATTCAAAGAATTGTGTTCAACACCCACGGCAAACTTGTGAGAGCTCTTCCAGCAAGTCCCACCTATGACAAGCTCCTTGGAGTTCTCAACTTTGAGGTTGTTTACACGTGTGAAGGGCTGGTTTAAATCTCCTTACCCGAACTGCTGCAGCGAGATGGATCCACGAGTGTGCCGGTCCCATCGTAGCAGGCGATGGCTCGCAGCCGCACGCCCTCGCCGCACTCCCTGGGGACTCCCTGGGATGGCATTCCCATTCCCAGCTGCAGCTCCAAGGGGCCTCCCCCGACAATGCAGTCGGACCAATTCCCATGGGGCTGGGAGGAAAACACCTCGCATGGGCACAGCTCGGTTTCAACTTGAGGATAAAGTTCTGTGTTCTGGCATTTGTCTCGCTTTCTGCTTCGCCCTGTTCCAAAGAGAAAGCTGTTTGTTAGCTTGGCATCTGCTGCTCTTGATAACAACACGTCATAGTATTTATACTTGCATGAATTCATCACATTAGAATGAAGACAATCTGAATGTTAATATCCAGGAATGTTTCTGAAGTATCTATTAGTTGCTGCCAGTGCTCTGGTGTGCAAGGACAATGTATTTATCTCCAGGGGCAACCAGAGAACTTGGAAATAGTGTTTTGATGGGTAGATCAAGGAGTAAAACACAAAGTCTTACTCTAGGAATGATCTGCCCAGAAACTGCTTTGCAATTTCATATAATATCATATTTCTCTAATTATCTGATGAAAATAAATTGATTGTTTTGTCTCTATTTGCTTGCAATCAATGGTTGCCAGGACAACTTCCAGAGGACTCTACATTAGCCACAACTACTTCTTTGAGGTTTCTTTACCAATTTAGTTAAAGATGTGCTGTGCACACAAACTCTGCTTTGTTGAAAACAGAGAAAGATAATCCTCAGTAAATTATTAGGGCTGGAAAGCATTTCAGTGGTTATATTTGCTTTTATGTTTTCCTTTGCTCTATTCCTTCAACAGGTTTTAAAAGAAGGCTCTTTCAATAGTTTCATGAAGCAGCAGCATCCAAACAAGACTGTGGTAGAGCTCTCTGCAAATGCACTCTCCATGCCCTGTTGCTGCAGGACGTCAAGGCATGAGAAGGAGTCCTCAGTATAAGGGGAAAGAATGCAAAGAGGAGAGTTCATGCTCCCTGCATCCCTACAACTGCTCAAGGGAACAAATATCCGTGTGCAGCCTCTAAAGATAAAATCAATGCTTTCCTTGGCACAGGTCAACCAACGTGCCGTGGAGCGATCTTGATGCCGGCTGAGCTCAGGGATGTCTTTGGCATCTGCACAGAAGGGAGACTTCATCTTCAGCAGCAAACTGCATCTGTATCCCATCCTCAAAATGTTCCTCAGGGATCTTGGACGCACTAAAAACACTTCTGCAGAAGGTTTTTAAAGCTTTGATTCCAGAAGAAATGTTTTCTCTTTGATATTGCACACAAATAAGATATTAAAAACAAACAAACAAACAAAAAAGTTAGGGAAACTAACAACCCTTTTCCTAGCCTGGAACCAAGAGCAATTTCACCACACACAAGCTGGGTCTGGTCAGTACCTGTTTGCAAAAAAACATGTCCCTCCAAAGTAAAGGCCACTGACTACAGACCCTTAATATTACTGTCCTTAAAGGCCCAGCTCTTTCAAATTTGTATTGCCAGAGTTCTGGGGAATGCAAAATTTGCCAGCACAGAAGAATATTAAACACAAAGAAACCAAACAGTGCCAGCATCTTTATAGTTTTTTACATAAAAATATGTTTACATTCTTATGTAGGCATTTACGAGCAAATTCAGGTCCAACTCCTCATACTTCAAGGAAAGTCTTTTAAAAGCTCTCCAGTGGCATTTCCAGCTTTTTTGTGTTTGACAAGCTGACAGGGGCCACAGACTCAGTCCACATGTACAGTTGTATGTTCTGCATTGTGTAAGTAAACATGGGAATTTGGGATTTGCCCGTGTTTTGTCATCATGGCACGAAGCACATCACACTCAGGTAAGGATGTTAATAATTCCATATTTATTTGACTCTTTTTCTATATGACACACTGTTTTGCTGGAATCCTCCCTCTAATGAAGATGCTATGAAAGCCCTATTTTGAGGGCAAAAGTGACATTGAGGGCATAAAATCTCTTCTCCCCATATTCTTCACACAGGAATATTTTTCAGATTAGTGGTGGTATTTTTAGCATCTTCACAGGCTGCTCTAAAGAATACTCTTAAAACACCATCTCCACAATTTTTGAGGACAGAAACCCTTCAATTACAAAGTATTTTCTTTTTTAAAATTGTATTTCTGAACACTAAAAAGGGTTTTATACATTAAATATTATCAGGTAGCTCATACTGTATGTAAAAATGATAGGAAATATTAAAAATATGGAAAATGCTTTGTATCCATAATACAGTGAATTAACTGTCTATATTAATTAACTGAAGACTCATCTAAAAACTGTGTTTTCATTATAATGACTTTGAATTTTGATATGTTCTGTAATAAGTCTTTCACTTTTTAAGCAATGACTAATTTTATATGTAGAGATGATGATGACTTACAAAGTAAAATGAAAAATACTATTAAAAAGTGAGTGGAGGGCAAGCAAATACTTAGCAAACAATTAGCAGATTCCCACTGAATGACATTGCTAATGAACTCTCATAATGAAGCCAAAGCATTCACTTGAGCATAGACACAGTGAGGAACAAGAGGTACAATTCATGCACTTCTAAAGAGGTGAAATGCAAATGGATAAAGGACTTTTCTAACATCACAAAACACTTCCTAAAATAGCACTTTCCTTAAATCTTTGGACTGAGTTCCTATGGATGAGACTTTTTCAAGATTTTCAGCTACCTCTAATTTTCATGAATTTTTTATGCAAATACAAATCAGCACCAATCTCACTGACTTTCCCTCCTGAAATGTGGCCAAACCAAACCTGATGCCTGGGTTTGTCCTCTCTGGGGTGTTGTGCTGTTTCCACCCAGGACATCCACTGTATGGTCATCAGTTCCTTTTCAGGACACCTTCACTGGGCACAGGCTGAGACCACAAGGTCCATCCTGGCAGGAGAAATGGAACCCAGCAAGGTGGAATGGGGAGAGACTGGTGGTGTTTGGTCACAAATGCAGTGCAGGTGAGGAGATAAACCAGCAAAATCTGAGCATTAGGAACCATTTTTGGTCCACTTACTTGTCTGATATAGAACAGCAAAAAGAAAGGAATAGACAGGATTGCACTGTTCTGTAACTTGCACAGATATTCATAAAGAAAATTCACATTTAAAACTACCAAGAAGTATTCATTTAATTCTTACATCTTTTCTATTAGATCAGGCACCTATTATTGTGCCAGGGATCAAGGACTTCTCCTGCTACAAACATACAGGCGTTGACATAGAGAACATTTTAGAATACACTCTTTGCCAGAAACAACAGAGCATTGTATAATACTGAGTTTTAAGTAAAAGAGAAATCTTTATCCTTTAATGAGCCACACTGAAGAATGGCAGCTTGAAGCCATTATATATGTATGCTGTAATTGTTAGGTACTAAAATCTTGGAACATTCTAGCAGTAACACACCAAATATCAAGACAGCCATGCAGCCAAGGACAAGGGGAGTCCAGGAGAAAGGAGCAGTGGTGGCCACCACATTTTGCTGCCACTCAGTTCCCAGGCTTTATCCCAGCAGATATTCTTACAGCAAAGTTAACATTCTACTCCATAGTAGAAATCTTTGAAGTTTCACCTCTATTAACAGAGCAAACTCAAGCCAGCTACACCACAGCTCTCAAGCACAACAGCAAACCATGAAAAGATGTGAGTATTGAGGGTAACAATAACAGCAAATTTCTTGTAAACCTTCTAAGAACATTATAATTCATTTTTATTTGATTTAACTATGCATGTGGGTGAAGACAACTCCCCAGCAAAACAAGCAGTTCCAAGCTATTAATGTTAAGGAGCTTTAAAGCTTTTCAGTTTGGTCAGCATTCAAACAACATAATAACAAACCACGACAGCAAGTATGGGAGACAGCTCCATGAAATGGTGAGTTTAATGAATACACAGAAAAGATCAAACAAAACTGTTCTAACGGTACTGGTTTTGCTTTGCTCATGGTATTCATTTGCCCTGTTGAACTATGGCATACTGCTGAGCACAGAACTCCCAGCTTCCAACTTCCTCCAGAGTTCACCAGTCTCCAACAGAAATCCACAGTGATTTGTGCTCCTGTAGAGGTGTTTGCTGTGTGTTTCCCAGATTAATAGCTCAGCTAAACTTGCACAAAGCATGGTCACTGTTTCACTTCATTTAGGTCTAAAGCTTTTCACAAGAGAGTTTTCTGCACCATTCTCATACTGAAATGTGTGTGTATTAGGCAGGCAATGACCAGTATCCGAACAAAAATCAGTTAAGGATGGTAACTATGCTGGATTTTCCCACAACCTCACCATCAGTCCAGCAACACCTGAGACCGTTATTCACAAATATCACCATCAGATAAACACCATAAAATACATCACCTGTGAGTGACCGTCTCCTACTCCGAGTTGTTCCACAGTCAGATGAGCAGGCTGTAAATTTGGACCAGGGAGTGAATGTGCAGTCATCTTTGCAGGGCACGAGGCACTCCTGGACAAGGGATGGCACAGCTCCTGCCCACCTCACGCAGTCACCCACCTCAGCAGCGCCATCCTGCTCCGACAGGCACGTGACAGCTGAAAGGAGAAGCACAGAAATCCTGATATTCTTATATATTGTATTACACCCTATGCAGACAGTTCCTGTGTTCTGTTTGAGATTCACTCCCCTTGGATTAACAGAATAAAGCTGATTTGTTTATAGGTCATTATCCACGGGGCACTCAAAGATGTGCTAGAAGCTCCACAAAACCATAAAGACACATTCTTATTTGAACAGTGTGTTATCTAAACGATGATATAAATTCAATATTCTCAAGGAGGTGGTCATTTTAAGGATTATGGCAACAGTTTAACCGATGATACATTTTATAACCAAGCAAGAAAACATATAATACTGTGGTTGTGTGCCAGAAAACATATTTGGTTGAGGCCAGGATTCACAAGCTCTGATGCAGGTGCTACTCATGGAACTGAAACTGCTTCAAAGTAGAAAAAAATAATTAAAAACTATAAAAGAAAGCTTCCTTCTTCAAAACTGTCATCTTTTCCATATTTTAGATTAAGGTAATGACTCAGCAGCAGAAGCAGCAGCTAAATGGTTCTTGAAGCAAGGTGTAAATACCAGGTCTGGCCTCTCCAAACTGAGCTCCCTGAATATTGTGCTAACTCTTCTGCTCTCCCAATCTGTGTCCATTGCCCTTTTTAGGATTGTAATGATAAATTTTTCAGGGTGCATATTGGCACTCTGTAGCCATGATGGAAAACAAAAGAGTTTAATGTATAAATCTGAGTCACAGGAAGCGTGGGGTAAAACTTGCTAAAGTTTCAGTGAATTTATAATAAGTAATTATAATAAATAAAAATAGCCTGCACATCATGGAGTCTTTCATTTCATTAATAATAATTAGCTCTCATAAAATCTCCAAGATTATAGGCTATTTATACCTTACAGTGTAGGTTAAACAAAGCCAAGGAAGGTCATGACTTGATTAAAGTAATAAACTCAGCGACAGAGTAAGGAACTGAATTTGGCCACAAGACTTTAGTCATGTTGGGCTCTGGGATTCTAGGCAAGTACACGCATTGCATCATAAAACTACTGAAGATGAAATTATTTAATCCAGATTTTATTATTTAACTGTAACAACCTGTGATATTATTTTATGAAGACTGCTAAATAATTCAAGTTTTTGAGGCTGCATATACTTTCCCTTGTTGCCAGCACTTAATGTGACTAGGAGTGCATGAAGAGAAAGGGAAAAAGAACTCTGTTTTCTTACAGTTAAAGGACTTACTGGGGTGTAACTCTGCAATGAATACACATGATTTTTGGGTTTTAACCACAGTACTGTATGGGAGCAAGGGGTGGGTTGGCAACCATCTGGAAATAGAAAACCATCTTATTAAAATGTAATTAGATTTCTATGGAAAAAACTCCAGCATTTTGAAGAGCATGCAAAAGGCAAGCAATTGTTAAAAGTCTCTTTAGACTCAAGTGACAGCAAATCAGCATATTAATAACTACCTCTAAATTGCTGATCCTTGCCTTTCACTTTGAGTCCTGTGACCCTTCCCAGCTCCCAACTCTGGCAGGCAGACTCAGAGCCATTCCCCTCCTCAATTACGGCAGGGCGAGCACACAGGTCAGGGCTCGGTACAGGATGTGCTCCAATTGCCTCTTCAGGAAGGTTAAACAAGTAATAGACTCTGATGCCCAAGGTCTGTGTAGCCTCATTACCTTCAGCAAGGACGCCACAGATTTGGCAACACCAACGTGCCCACGTGATGTCTGGCCAAGGGTATGCAAAGCGCTGTCTCAGCGTGGCTGCAGCTCTTGGCAGGGCCATGAACACCCCCCTGCACTGCCAGCCCCATCCAGCAGGACTGGTGAGGGCATAACAAACCGTGTTAATCCCTTTAAACACACAAATAATTCACTGAGTTTGCTGAGCCTGTTCGGATGCTGAAATAGATGGATATATGAAGACTTACAAGATCAGGGCAAATCTCTGACAGAGACCACAGAGCTTAAAGAAATTGGTGGCAATAGAAACATGGGTTGAGGAAAGTTGAATTCAACCAGCAAATAATATAGTGGATTAAAGATGTAAAAGCATGGAGACAAGAAGGTGTTGAAAAGAAAATATAACAGATAGGTTAATAAGAGACATAAGACCTAAAAGAGGATCTCCTGTGAGTTGGGCAGGTGGTTGAAAATACAGAATTGCTATTCTTGTCTACTTTAGAAAATTTCATAAGTGCAGATGATGTAACTCAATCCAGTTGTTCCCCACGGAGGAACAAAGCCTCCATGTCAGCGAGAATGAAGCAGCCAGAGAGCAAGGAATCCAAAAAGCTTTCCTTGATGCCCAAAATACTGCCTAAGGAGCAAACACTTCACTTGCTTCCCACCATCCTGGACTTCTGCACTTACCGATGCCATTGGTGTTATCACTGAGCTGGTGGGCACCTCTGTGGTGACCCGACCTGCAGCTGGGAGAGCAGGCACTTCTCACTTCACATAACATGACAAAATGCCAGCCAGGAGCATCTGGTACCCTTACACACCCCACACCTCTGAAAGCAGCACAGGGCATTTCAGCCATATTAGGAGGCAATTTACTTCCACTCCAGAGCCTGCAAACATCTTCAAAGCTATGCCAATGCATGACTTCTTCACTCTAAACTGAATTATCTTCAAAAGCATGAGCTTAATGGGCCTGATCTTTGCAGCATGTCAGTCATAAGTGATAGCAGCATTTCTGCTACATGCTTACAGCCATGCTTGACGTGAACAGCGTGAACTGCTGAAATAAATTAAATAATAAACCAAAAGCCCATTAGGGCATTTTAACAGATTGAGAAGGGACTGGCAGGAAGAAGCAGAGATGATGGACCCATTCCAGTGGTTCAGTCGAGAACTATTCCCCTCATTTCTCCCTGCTGCAAACTTACTTCTCAATTTAGTTAGCTTTAACTTCTAAGAGAAAAATATTTTCATATACAGGCACTTCTGGAAAGAGAATGAGAGAAATTTGTTTTCAGTGAACCTCCAGGAAAGCAAAATTATTTATCCTCGGTGGTTTCAAACTACTGATTGGTTTGGCTCATATGTGGTTTATGTTGCATAAAAAATATTTCCCCTTAATCCTCAGTTCTGTCACAATGGTTTTAAATAAACTCATACCGCAGAGCCATTTCTGCTATGTCAACATCTGTTTTGTTTTTTTAAGGGGGATACCACTGGAGAGCAAATGCAGTCCATTTGCAGCCCTATGCACTGAGAAAAAAATCAGAGTAATAAATCCCTCCTAGATATAACGTGTGCCTTCTACCATCTCTGCAGCATTTAAAATGGACACAAACATATGAATAAAACAGCAAATAACAGGACACTGCCAGATAAAGGCTTTCAAATTATAATATTGATTCCCATGAAGAGAGGAAATGCAGGATTTCCTTTTCAACTCCCGCTATTCCTTTTTATTACCACCAGTCATCACCACCAAACTGGAATTAAACACTTGGGGCCAACCTGTGGGATGACATTTTAATGTAGTTCTGTTGATATAAAAAGAACTGCTGGCACGAAAATAAAAATAAAAGGCCACCTATTCTTGTAATGATAAACACAATATCACGAATTCAATTGAAAGGCAGGCAAGTTTAAGAGGCTGAAAGAAAATAACTTTTTAAGGCATAAGTCAAGCGTTAAATGTACAGCTTGGGGAGGGAACTGCCCTTTCTGCTGCCACAGGGTCCTGTTGGGAGACTGAACAAGGGCTGCTAACGGGATATTCAGTGCGACAGTCTCTGTCTTCTGGCTTTGTATCTCCACCCACAAGAGCGTGTCTGTATCCCAGCAGCTCAGCATATGGCACTCAGAAGCATATGGAAGCTATATTCTTTAACTACATTTCTCCTAAATTGAAAGCAAACAGCAGACACTTGTTCTATAAACTTTTAGCTGGTGACATCAAATGTTTGCACGCTGTCAAATCGCAGAGGCGCTGAAGGTCCTTCATTCCATCACCACCAAAGGGCCATGGCAACACCAAACTGGGGGAACTCAGGTGCTCTCAGGTGCACAGGCCTGACTTGGAAGGGCATTAGAGATGGTCATAACAAAAGGAGGTGTATTGAGAATGAAATATTATAGGCACAGCACTGCATCCAATAAGCAAAGATAACATAAATATAGTTCCTTTTAAGTAAAAATCCAATTACAGACAGCCTCGGTAATTATATTCATTTACCAAAGTTATAATCAATTCTCCTTTAAAAATGCATTTCAACAGATTCCAAAGGGTAAATAAAGAGTGAGAGTATCAAATGTGAACCAGTAAAATTATATTGTACCGTGGCACTTTCAATTTGGGAAAGCTAAATTAGTCTTTTCAAAACTCTGGAATTAAATGTCATTAGAACATCTGAAAACAATGACTGATAATTCCAAGAAGGTACACTCAGGCCAAACAAACTAAAGCTATGCAGTAGTGCAAATCAAATGGCTGGAATAACTACAGGAACAACAGGATGAGCTATGAGAGCTCTAACACCCAAGAGGTGTAGGCACAACAAGGTAATGATCTTCCCTGGCTTCAAACTGCCAGGATGTGTGAAAAATCAAAGCCAGTGCACAAACTCAAAGAAATTATTTTAATATAGCATTTTTTCCCCTTCTCATTGCTCAGGAAAAGTCTCCTTTTGTGTTGCATAATTATTCCTGGTATCCCAGTCTAATACAATAATGTATAATTTCTTACACATATCACTAACGACATGTGAAAAAGAAGTTAAGGGGCAACATATTCCCCAAAAAAAAGAAGAAAATAATTTAAGAATTCAGACTTGCTGACTCTAAGAATAGCCTCATAACTCATGGTGACCTCATTTATTTTCTGTATTGATGCTCCTTTACACTTAGGAGTTTCTTCAAAATCCCATGTGGAACATTTATATTATTCTTGGTATGTTAACACAATCTCTAATTATAGAAGACAAGAAGCAGACATGATAGAAGACATAAGGCTCTGCTAAGACTCAGGTTTAAGTCTAAGGTGCTGATTCTATAAGGACGTAACTACAGACTCCACTCCAGCCCTGTGGCAGCCCCTTTGGAAGCAGCAGCGCTCCCTGCAAGGAAATGTGTCCAATGTCTGGACTGACACAACCAAACCATAAGATAAACACTAAAAGTCAACCTGAAAAGAACAAACTATTCCAGGAAGGGTATCACAGACATAAATCTAGTAAAAATAGCTAAGGAAAAGCTGGACAACTAGTTATGCAGCAGGAAAACTGTCTCTGAGGTCACCAGTTTCTGATTTTGTAATTATTAATGATATTGAAAGTAGTGCTAAAGGGCTAACAAATGTCACCAAGCAAACAGAGGGCTGGATAAACACAGATCCCACCAACGTGCTCTACAAACAAACAAAGGGAGCCTGAGATGAGGTTGGGATGCAATAAAGATGGTAAATATCAGCTGAAAAGATAAAGGAAAGCAACTGAAATGATTTGCATGAGAAGGGGTCAGAGAAGAAATGGGCAGAAAAGTTGGGTACACAGGGCATGAGCATGGAGAAGAGGTTATAGGAGGGGAAAAGGGAGAAGTCTGGGATACAATTGGAAGGAAAGGAAAAAAAGCATGCACAACTGAGAAGATCCTTCTCAAGTTAAAGGTCCGTATTTTAGCTGCTCTTTAGGTTGGTTTCTCTTTGCAGCCTTTCCACAGCAGGACATGGACATGGGGTAAAAACCAGGTTAAAGTAGACACAGGAGCTGTAGGAGGAGTCCCAGCTGCAGCTTTGTGAGGGCCAACCTCCAGTGCAGCCTCTGCCATTTAATGCCTTCAGCTGGACTCACCTCTTTCTGTTCCATCTAAAGTAACTCCTGAAAGTGCAATTTTTCTTTGATATTTATGGATGAGGTGATCTATCATTTGGCTTGGAATACAGGACTAGACTTGCTGTAAGAGCTGAACTGTATGTGTCAGTTTTGCCAGGTTGTGTGACTTGATGTTTTATTCTTCCTCATCTGTGAGCTGAACCTCTGTTTGAAGGGAAGCAGGAGAGAAATATATGGCTATAAAGGCCGTTCCTTCTCCCACCCACACGCTGAATGCAGAACACAGGATTGATACTTTAATGTTGAGCATTATTTTCATACAAGGGGTTTCTTATTGCGATTCACACTCTGCCTGGCCAGAAAGACAAAATAATATGAGTTTTTAATGTTTCAAATTTACTCTGGCCAGAGAATAACTGCAATCTGAGTGCTTCTACATTATGCAATCAGTCTAAAGAAGCTTTCACAATTTTTCCCTTTTTTCCCTAACATTATTATATGTTTTGAATTGCTTTTACTTTCATTTTCTATTAAAAAGAAAATCAATGGAAGTGCATTAGATGATTAATGATAGAAATTATGCTCCTTTCAGAGAACATAAAATACAAAAATATGCTGATATTTTTCATTTCTGTGGCCCACAATTACTAAAATCACTCTAGTTCAATTTCTTTGCAGCTCCTATCATTGAGTTATACTTAAGATGAATTATTTATTCCACAACTTGAAAATAAAACTAAGACATCCTGTTATAAACACTCACATTGAGAGGACAGTAAATACAGAGAATCAAGCATGCCAAGTAGCACAAGAGAGAGAAAATGGAAAACAAAAACAACATTTCCAGTATTTCTAGTAAATCAAGTTGGAAAATCACTTGGCTGTTTAAGCAAGCACTGACTTTCTTTTGAAAGCTCTGCCTCAGTTACACATTCCTTGGACACAGTTTCTAGTGACAGCTGGATGAACCCAGAATCTCTTGAGTTCTGTTTTATTCCAAAAAGGTCCAGGTTTTGGTCCTCTCTCACAATGGCAGCGGAGAGTTCAACACTGCAGCCAAATCCCATGGCAAACCCAACCTTGGGAATGTCTCAAAAGACAACTCTGTAAACTTGCCCATTTCAGCCTGAATTTTTTTGATATTGGGTTTGATAAAATCATCCACTTGTAACAACTTTCAGGTAATTGGCCATTCAAAAACATTGTATTATGTGGGTTTAGGGGAATACATGTGGAATCTTGCTCTGGAATGCACTGACATTTCATTCCATCTCCCCCTTTGCAGTGAAACACCAAAACTAAATCCAGAACACACCAACAGGTGGGGGTTGGTCTCTTCTCCCAGGCACTCAGCAATAGGACAAGGGGGCACGGGGGGCTCAAGCTCTGCCAGGGGAAATTGAAGTTGGAGAGCAGAAAAAACTTCTTTGCAGAGAGAGTGCTCAGGCATTGGAATGGGCTGCCCAGAGAGGGGGTGGATTCCCCATTCCTGGAGGTTTTTAAACTGAGCTTGGCCGTGGCACTGAGTGCCATGATCTGTTAAAGGGACTGGAGTTGGCCCAAAGGTTGGACTTGATGATCTTGGAGGTCTTTTCCAACCCAATCTATTCTATGATTCACAACTGCCTCAACATTCTATGTAAAACACTGTGGTCCAAAGGAACACCTAAAGACCTCAATCTGCCCTTCCTCCTCAGCTCCCCAGTCCCCAGCTCTGGCTCTTCTCATTTTGGTATTCAAAATTCTCTCTGCTCTTGGCCCCTTCTCAGGGAGCAGCACTGCAGACATACACAGGCCCTTCAACAACTTTCCCCCTCATTCTCATCTATATTCCTCTCACTGAAACTGCTCTGAAAGTTTGCTAAAGTACCAATGGATTTTGCAGATATGGTCCTGCATAAAACTTTCCACTAAACTATCACTTTTCCAAAGAACAGATAAGAATGCTAAATGCTTTGAGGTCTGAAGTCTGGCTACTCATCCCCAGCCTAAAACTGATAAAACAACTAAAATTACTTTGACTGAAGCTAATAGAAACACATGCTCAAATAATTCACGTTATCTAAATTAAGTATCTTTCAGCCATCATATAACATTGTCCACCTCATGAGAGAAAATAAAGATACTGGACTTGAGATTGAAGGGTCAGCACAGTCTTAAGTACAGTAAAGACACTGTACTTAGATTAAAGGTGAGAGAGGTAGAAACAGATTGTGAAAAATTTCCCACCCACAACCTTGAAAAATTAAATGTTTGAGGCTTTTCAGGAGATTTACCCAGTAGGAAAACTAAGTACACAGATTGGAATCCCAGTAAGAGCAAAGTCACACTCTGATGTGTGGGAGTTCCATACATATATACGTAATGTATAAATTATACATCCAGAAAGGCTTTTTATACTTCTTCCTAAACAGTCCTACTGTGCAAGGGAAAAGTGTTTGGCAGAAACCCCACCTCAGGGCAGCAGTTCTTTGGAAAGGGAAAAAAAAAGAGGACAAACAAAATTATTAAAAAAAAAAAGACACCCAAATTTGCCAAAAGAGACCAACTGTCCAAGACAGTGAAGGGTATATTTCTAAGCTGTGCATAGAAAAGACACTGATTCCCATAAGAAGTGGTACCTCCCCTGGGTCATGCTAAATGAACTTTTTGAGTGTGTGAGTGAATCAGATCCAATAGGTTCACCTCTTCAGAATAATAAAAATAATTACACCCATCTTTCCTTAGGTTTGCTGTTCAGACCATTCTCACTGCCAGTCTATTCCTTTTTACTCTTCTTTTGAACCCAACAGATCTTAAGGGACTATTTGCTTTCTCCTTCCAGTCTCTTAAAAACAAGGCAGAAGATCAGAGGAGATGCAAAGGGAAATATCTTACAGGATGTTATGTTTTCCATACAGTGATCTTCTCTTTATTTTTTACAGGCAGGAAAAAAAAAGAAACATTTCTTACTTAGCTGCTTCTACTTATCTTAAATTTGCACTAAGTTGCTATAATGGAGGGGGGTTTATAAAGCAGATTGCATTCCTACTGAAACCATGGGAAAACTCACACTTATTTCAATAGGAAAACAGACCCTATTACACTTCCTTTTTAATGATTCTTCTATGAATGAAACATTTGTTTGCAAACATTTGTTTCTAAAGCAATTACACAATCCAAACATCGATGATCACAGTAGGATCGCTCATCTATAACAGATACAATGTTTGGACACAACAACTTCTCTCTTGTGATTTCCTTACCATTGGTTCAGATCATATAATTTATGGTTTATTTAACTGAATAAAGCAATCAAATGAATTTTTTTAAAAAATACAACAAAAACTAAATTGCATCAGAGCTAGAAATACTTTCCACCCTGCTGGAAGATTATTGGTATTTTTAGCAAACCTTCATGTGCTTCATTCTAGCCAACCCCGGGGTAGAGCTGGCTGGGACACTCCAACACATTTCCTTTTACTACAGTCTTTCCAGTAAAAACCCTTTTAATCTTGCCTATAATAGAATTACCAGTTTGATGCTCATCTTATACCCTCTTTTCACCTGAGAAGTTTTGTTCATCTTTGCTGGAGCTCCGAGCAGTTTCTCCCATAAAATTGCTCTGTGTGTGAATCTTTCTTGATGCAGAAGGTTTCTGCCAACTGTCATTACAACATCAAAGGTTTAAATTGAGGAGCACTTACAGCAGAGGAAGGTCATCTTTGGAAATGAACTTGGAATAAAATTTTACAGAAGTGGAGGTGGCTGTTCATACTCTGCCAGTGCAGCAACTTTATTTATCACCACCTTCCTCCTCCTGTAAGAGCACAAATACCCTCCACACCCCTGGGAAGTCCTCAGTGTCCACACAGAGCACGAGGAGCTGTGCTCACCTCTGGAGGAGCAGGACCCAGCCATGCAGGGCATCATTAAGGAGCACATCAGTAACTCAGACCTGAGGCTGCCTCAGTGACACGAAGCCCAGAGGAGCATCTGACCCTTTCTTCCCTGGAAAGGGAACAAAGTCTACGTCCAATTATGCTCAGCACTACCAAGTCCCTTAAAACCAAGAGGACAGAACCAGAGGGACTTCCAAAATTTCCCAAAGCTGTTAATTATTTCTTCCACTTTAGGTGAGTTATTTAGGAAATAAAATTCAATGTAAAACCAACTCAGTACTTTGAAAATTCATCAAGATTCACATCACATTTCCTTTTCAGAGGCAAGAACTGATATTTGGAATTTTAAGTGTGTATTTCAAAGAAACAGTAAATAGCAGCTTTTTAATTCATCAGAAGCTCAAAGGAAAGGGAACTTTCCATATAAATGTGCTGTACTTGGGAGACTAAGTCTTGCAGTAGCTGTAATCAAAGTGTAAATACAGCATAGCAGGAATTCATAGTAATTTGTGTCTATGAGCAAGTTTGACAAGGCACAGCCAAATAAATTCAGATTGTACAGCTCCAGAGAACTGGGAGATTCCCTAAGCTACTGCCCTGGCATTTTGCCTTTCCGAGATCACTCATCACATCAGACCTTTGTCTCAATTTCTCTTTGTCTTGTCCTATTTGAAGGCCCACGCTCCAGGGTTATATCTTATCAGTTAATTAACTTTTAGAATAGAAACAGCAGAAATGACTATATAAACTTTTGCTCCTATATATCAAAGCCAATGTCAGCCAGTGTGGTTCCTGTGTACCTAATCCAGGAGACTTATAATAAAACCTCATCTTCCACTTACAGCCTGAGGCAATAGTGGGTCTTGCAAAGAGACATGTGAAGTGATGGGCTTTAGTAGAGCAGTAACGTTGTTCAACAGTTTAAATATTGGCCTAGCTACGAAACTTTATGCCAGAAGGTTCTGGCATTACATTATTAAATGCCAATATTTCATCCACGGTTTTCACTTACTCAGAATAATGCATAATTCATTTGAGGGGAACAAAAATGCCATTTGAGATCCCTTTTCCCCAGACACAAAGAACAAACCCTCGAAGCTAACACTGGTCTTCAGTAGGTCAAGGCCACACCAGGGAGAAATATAGGGGTTGTGTATGTAATAAATACCAGTCCTTCACTATAAATTAGTGAGCAATTTAGCAACAACGCACTGGAGGCTACAAAAAACGTTGCCTTCATTCAGGCCTGTAAGGGAACTGGAACCAGGAATAAAGGAGAAATTGGTTAAGCTGGAAAGTTTGAATCAAGAAATAAGGAAGAGGAAGATCGTTGGAAGCAACTTTGATTTTTATTTTACTGCTCCTCACCTAAAATCAGCAGATCTCATGGATGTGTGTTAAAAAAACATGGGTAAGAGGGAACTGAACAAGGGCCAGTGTTGAAAATAATTTTGCCCATAGTTCAAAATGACTATGGCCCAGCAGTGAAAAGGATGACACACAGAAAAAGAATAAAGAATCTGGATAGGAATTGTAGCCTGAGAGGCTGGAAGTGTCCAGCTCAACTCCAAGACTCCTGTCATCCCAGAGAAGTTGTGTGATCTGCCATCAAGATATATATTTATATATGAGTTACAATTTACTGCCATTCACAATTTTTTTAATTTGTTTTTTATAAGTGCAGGGTTAAACCCATAGAGGTTTATTAAGGCATTTTCTCAAGAAAGTTTCAGTAAGAACAGTTTTTAAAAGTCAAGCAAACTTCTTATCATTTCTTTTCAATAAAATGCAAGAGAAGACACCACAGATTTAGATTACCATATCAGTACTTTGATTTACTCACCTTTTCAACACAAAGACAGGCAATTCCCATATATAGCTCTATTCCAAAGCTGTGACCTTGACTTTTACCAAAAGTTCAATTGCATGGATATTGTTTTTGAGGCAAGATGAAGGAAGAAAGGAGTTCTCACAGATAAGACAATGAACTGTCAAATGCAGCTGATGAAATACAACTGTTTCAAACAGATGATCCAATTTAATATGTGCTGACCGTCAATTCAAAAATTATGACTAGGTCATTCTGGAGCACACAGACTACAAAGCTTGAATTACTTATTTGTTTGCCTCATAAAGCATTAGTGTGGGAACCAAAGACATCTTCAAAGCCTTCCATGTAAGGATCAACAGTACCAAAATAATCCTAAATTAAACACTACAGATTGAAGTTTTATGGTTAACGACATACACAAAATTAGACTTTGACAAAAGGTAAAGAAAAAGCTATTGAAAAATATTATTGGTAAAGTTACTGATTACACCAAGATAAGAAAAAAATAAGTTGTTCTCTAGTTGTTGAAAATAAATAATAAATAAATTCATAAAATGGCTATTTTAACTATTAACCCACTGTGCAGGTAATCATACAACTGTAAAAACATGGTGAAGCTTAAAAAAAAGCACCCCAAACCACATTATCTGTGGAGAATTGTGTACCCATTTAAAAAAGAAAATAATATTTTCTTCTCTACTCAATAAGTTTTTTCTAATAAAAAGAAAAAAAAGATGAGCTGTCAATAGTGATGTGTCTGCTATCAACAAATGAGAAGTCTTGATAAGACTACAATGTTTTCCAATATAATAAACACAAAACAAAAACCCCTGAGAATCACATGGCACTTGGCAGAGATTCTTGTATTCTACGTTGTCCACTATAAAAGAAGCTCATTTCACAAAGCTGTACAAAATTATTCCAAAAAAATAAGTGTATACTGGAGTGTACACAGGTTACATTTAAGTTAAAGAGGCAAGACTGACAGTCCTCTCCCAAAGTAAATAAGGAGCAAAGATTGTGAAGAAGTGAGGAATTGCTTAACTTTAATGTTTCAAATGCTTATCTACCTTTCTATCATATTTGTTTAAAATGAAGTTTAATACACATTCCATTATGGTTACAATGGGACTCTTCAGTAACAACCCCAAACAAACATGTTATACAGAATCACCTTCCAAAATCAAATTATTCTTTATCAACACAAAATCTGCTACACCTACAAAAACACTGAACAAATAGCAAACAACAGACATCTGCTACAAGTATTAAACAAATCTTTCCAGAGTAACTTAACTAAGGAAATGAAGGAATAGGACCTGATTTTTGTCCCCCACAAGAAGCTGCCCAGTGCACCCACCCCATGTGAAATGCAGAGCCAGTGCCCAGTGAGTCCCTGCATCCCCCTCCTGAGTGGGGACAGCTCCTCCATCACCTTCTCCTCACACTTCAGCTTAGAGAACTAAGACCTCACAATAAGGATATACTTACCCACCAGAGCCCTAAAATCAGATGCAAAATGTTTACACAATTACCACAATAACATGCATTTTTCATTGAAACCATGTTGTACCCAATATTTAACAGGTTGATTCACATGACTGGAATAGTGATGCAAAAGGGGTGCAGCTCCTCTGAAAGAACATATAAATGATGGATGATATTTTTTATTTTATTTACATATTAAATATCTTTTCTGACTTTGGAATAATCTTTAGAGAACAACTGGCAACATCTGGCTTGTCAGAGTGGAGACTAAACTCTACTTAGAGCATAAGCCATGAGGAGGAACCAATGGAGAACAGCTCACTAACACATTCATATAAATATATGTGCATTAAAACTAAGAAAGGCGTCCTGGAAGACTGGGCTGTAGGGAAAAGAAAATTCACAAAAGGTACAGTTCAGGAAAAAAAGAGAAAAGCCCAAGTGAAAGCTCTCCTGCCAGGGAATGGGCACAAAGATGGTGGGGAAAAACTGGACCATGAGAGATCAGCTGCTCAGTCAAAACTTATTCACTGCCCTTGAACAAAAAAAAAAAAAAAAAAGAAGGTGCAAATTAGGTCAGGTTCCTAAGGATTAGCAGAAGACTGCAGCACAAGCATGCAAAATCAGAATTACAAACAGGCATTAAAGGTAACAAAGGATCCTCCTGCAGATGTGGTAACAACCAGGCACTGTCCACTCTCTCATCCACCTCAAAAACTGGCCCAAGCTTGGCCAACCCTTCACTGAGAGGGTCAGCTGCAGTTCCAGGAGTGTTTCCTTACAGGGAAAGGGCTATCAGGGGTCAGCTGCCCATTTCAAATGTCTGTCCTAATGAATCCTGGCTCTAACAAACTCAGAGAAACTGATCTTCATGTGCCAGAAGTGAGCATCAGCTTATTTTTGATTAGTAGAAAAATACCTGAATAAGTCATCATCTAGCAGAGACAACTATCAAAAAAAAAAAGAAAAAAGAAAAAAGTTAAATACATCAACTTTCTTTCTGTAATAGATTGATGGACATAGGGATAGAAAATTAAGAAGTGTAGCCTCATTTTAAAATAGCTTGTTTCCTCGAGGAAAAAAAAATCCTCAAAATGCTCAGCATCGTGAATGCTAAAAGGCTTTCTTAATAATTAAATTATATTGCATCAAAAACCACATGCCTCCAGCAGTCTGACTCGGATGTGTGCACTCTAAACATGGGTAACTGGGTAAGCAAAGATTGGGTGGAGTTGATACAAAAACATACAGTATGTTTAGCACTAAAGAAAACCTCTAAAATGGAATAGAGCCTTTTGCTTTATGATAATCTCCACTGGTTTATTACTGACTTTTGTTATTGTATCTGAATACAATTTGATTTTATGAGATCTTAAATATTACCTTTATAAACATTTCATGGGATGTTGACTCTCTATCTGCAAATTGCTTATTTGCTTATTGTATCTGCTCATTGATGCCACTGCAATAGCTTATTTTTGCATTAACTTCTTTGTTGAGTCTATTTTATCTTCTGAGAAAACCCTGAGATGAAATTTTTAATAAGAAATCCTTAAAAAAAAAAAGAAATAACTGTAACTGGTAAAGACATTTTACCTTACAGTGTTCTGTTTGCCACATAATTCAATCAGGGAGTTTATGCCAGTAACTGCAATTTCAAGAAAATACTTTGTTTATCATTTAATCAATATGATTTGAGCAACCCAGAAAGGTTTTTAAATAGTAAGCCAAATTCTGTACAAGTTTCAGAGTTTTGCTCAGTAAATGCTCTCCACATATCATTTCTTTTGCTTCCACCTTTCTGAGTGGGCAAATTCAACACCAACGAAAACCTGTGGCTGAACTCCATCAATGCAACACATATTAAGTGGTTTGCAAGCAATGGAAGAAGACTGGGAGAAAATACCCCAGGACCACTGAGTTAGAATCAAAGAATAGAATCATAGAATCGATTGGGTTGGAAAAGACCTCCGAGATCATCAAGTCCAACCCTTGGGCCAACTCCAGTCCCTTTACCAGATCATGGCACTCAGTGCCACGGCCAAGCTCAGCTGAAAAACCTCCAGGGATGGGGAATCCACCCCCTCTCTGGGCAGCCCATTCCAATCCCTGAGCACTCTCTCTGCAAAGAAGTTTTTTTTGATACCCAACTTAAATTTCCCCTGGAGGAGCTTGAGCCCGTGCCCCCTTGTCCTATTGCTGAGTGCCTGGGAGAAGAGACCAACCTCCACCTGGCTAGAACTTCCCTTCAGGTAGTTCCAGACAGTGCTGAGGTCACCTCTGAGCCTCCTCTTCTCCAGCACAAACACCCCCAGCTCCCTCAGCCTCTCCCCACAGCACTTGTGCTCCACTCCCTTCACCAGCCTTGTTGCACTTCTCTGGCCCCGCTCCAGCCCCTCAATATCCTTCCTGAACTGAGGGGCCCAGAACTGAACACAACACTCAAGGTGTGGCCTCCCCAAGGCAGAGTCCAGGGGAAGGGTCACTGCCCTGGGCCTGCTGGCCACGCTAGTTTGGATCCAGGCCAGGATCCCACTTGCCTTCTTGGCCACCTGGGCACACTCTTGGCTCATGTTGAGCTTCCTGTCCCTCAGTCCCCCCAGGTCCCTTTCTGCCTGGCTGCTCTCCAGCCACTCTGTCCCCATCAGCCTACTTGACAGGTTAGTGCTAAGTGACAGCTGTCCTTCCTCAAGTGCAAACCCAAACATTTACTTTCTAGAAAGCACATATCAAATTTTACTCAACTAAAGCCCAAGAATTAAGTGTATCTGACTTCTGAAAACACATCAGACGATCATTTCACTCAGAGTACAAATGTAATACTTGCCAAACCACAGGACCAACTGCAAACTGCTAATAAGTTTCATTATTATTAAGTTTGCCCCTTGGAAACATCAGCAATTAGGGTCAAATGAAATTCCATAATCCTTCTAAATTTCTTTTGAGCTTCCCTTGACTATTTACATTTACCTGTGAAATTGATCTCCCCAGGAAAGACAGGCACCTTTGGAAGGCTTCAGATAAGACAATTTGAGCAGACACATTTTGCCCTGTTTCTCATCAAAGCACTGAAAATTGGAAAGTTTATGCTTTCATACCGGATTTGCAGAGTATTAACATTTAAATAAGCTTAAAAAAAGGGCCAGATAGATACATGATCTAAAAACAAAAGTGAATAAAAGCAGCCATCTTCCTATAAATGTTACAATTAATCACTGTGATGAGCAGGAAGAAGGCAATCCAACCCGCCACACCACAGAGCTGATGGAGTTTTTCTCTTCATACACCACAGAAGTTAATTATTATGTGCAGATGTGCTCAGATTACCTGAAAATTTACACCCCATGAAACTAGGCATTGAAGATATCTATTTATTTTAAAGCACAAATTTGTCCCTGTTTGCTTGGAGGTTTGCTCACACACAACCACATCCATCTCACAGGCAGTGCTTGCGATGTGCTCCACTAAGCAAACATTTCAGAGTGGTACCAAAAAAGCACCTGCTGGCCAGAGCAACTTCTTACAACCAGGGTGCCTCTAATTTGTCCCACAAATCCCCCAGTGTCCCCTGAAGAAGCCCTGCTGTGACCACACTGTGTGTTCTGGGGGTTAAAGCCCAACAGAACAGAACCTCCTAAACTCTCCCAAGAGTTCACATTTGCAGGCAGCTGCTCTGCTCTGCAGACCAATTTCTGCTTGATTTTCCCAGATACTGTTAATAAGTGCCTATTACTGAGATGCCCTCCCAGAGCACGAGGGAGAAACCCAGCTCGTGGGCAGCAAGGGCAGTGGCTGTGGAAGCCTCGTGTTCCCATCACACAGCCGTGGCTGGGAATGCTGCCCCGGCACATCCTCCATCCCCCAGGGATGTGCTGATCTCCCTCACCCTGAATTAAAGGGATGCTGAAGGAATGGCCTTCGACAAGCCCATTACATTTTAATAGGGCTGTTGGAGTCCCTGGCACTGCCTGCTCCAGTCCAGGCGCTCACTTTGCCTACACAAAGACCAGGATAAAAGCAAAGACACAGACAGTTAATATCCAAAACACAGTAGAAAAGACAGAACCTGGAGAAATTTCCATCACCCTGGGGCACATCACAAAAAACCAAATACACAACTGTGGGGCTGAAACTTCAGTGAACTGTCAAAAAGAAACAATAGCACTGACCAGAATTTATCAGAAAAGCAGTAAAGAGTAACATTTGCTACAAGGCTTCACATCCAAGATCCAAATTTGACATTACAAAATACCCTACTTCAGGAAAACTCTGTCAAATATCAGAATATATTATTCCAAACTTCCCTTATTTCACCAAGCCAATATCAGCAATCCTTTAATAAATGATGCAAGCACCTGGCAAACCCAGAGGCTGCCAGCAAAAAAATTGACTTGAGAAAAATCTTTGTTAGAAGGTGACATTTTTTTCATTACTATCTATTGCCATCAAGGTATAGAGATGGCTTTTTCTTGTGTGTAGTAATTTTATTCCAGGGGAATTCCAATTTTTTGGATGAAGTTTCCCTTGATTTATTATAAATAAAGAAGACAAAATCCTCTCCTGAGTCTTTTCAGAGGCAAATCAATGACAATACTGTTAAGGAAAGTGGAGAAGGGGTGTTTCCAAGAGGAAAAATGTTTGGATGTATTATAACTGCAATCATCAGACTTGTTTTAGAAAGTGCTAAAGATGCTCTTCAGTATTTTCAGTGTTTCTGAAACAGTGGCAACAGAAAAGAGCACCCCTGGACACTTAAAGTAAATGTAAAATATTGACCTGTTCACAGTCACCTGCTGCATTCTCACAAGTGCAAACACTTCATAAGCACCCCTGTCACTTCCAGTTACTCTACTGTCAACTTTAGTGCACCTGTTTGAAAGAAAGATGCTGGGAATTCTGAAAGACAGTTTGAGTCAAGATTACTCATTTATTCTGAAACTGAAATCTCATGTATTAAACCTCTACTGGCGACATAAAGGGATTGGAGTAACATTAAAATACAAATTCAGAGTCAACGAACATGACATCAGGATTGCTTTGGCACCTTTGTGGTGTGTCACATTTAAAAAAAAAATCCTGTGCTTCAAGATTTACAGTAAGCCCTACTGATGAGCTCTGCCATTTAGGATGTTAATATTCATGCTGAGTATTAGTTCTTAATTATTGAAAGAAATGTGACTCAATAATTTCCAGTAAGAAGTGCTTTCTGACTAATGTAGAATAAGGGAAAACACAAACTGCAACTTTTATCAAGCTCCTTGGAAGGAAATTGCCCAGACAGGCCAAACATTAGCAGTCTGACAATGAACAATATATGCCATAAATCAAACTCTGCATTCCTTTCAACATCTCCATTTTCCTTTCTCTGGCAGTTGGGTTTGTTTGTTGGTTGTTTTTTTCTGTTTGTTATTTTTTGGGAAGTTTTTTTGTTTGTTTGTTGATTTTTTTTGGTGGGAGGGGGAAGGGGGAAGTCCAAACAAGTGATGGAGCCCTTTAATATTTCATTGATTTAAGCAGGAGGAGCATTTCAACCTAGAACTGTCCATTTCTCAAACTAAATCCCTTTGGTACCAAAGTACTGTAAGAATAAACAATGAGTCTTCATCCTCCCAGGTAATGAGACCATTATGGACAAGAAAGGCATTATTTGGGTAAAGACTGAGAGAGTAACATCTCTAGGGTTTTCCTGACAACTAAGAGTATAAAAGCTTTTTAATAAACTTGCTTATTTTTGGTCATGCTTCAAGCTTTCCCATTTAAAATGTCTATTTGAAGAAAAGTTCTCCTCAAGGCCATTTTCCAGAGAACCTGGATCTTATCCTGCTCAGCTCAGATGAATTTTTTAACAATTTCCCCATGAACCACAGCAGCTTTGGCATGAATTGTCTTTGGGGTTGTAAACAGCACAACGGTGACAAGGAGGAAATTAAAATTTTATAAAAGCAAAAGTAGATCTAAATCAGTAGTGAATGGGCCTGCTTGCACACAGAGAGGTGAACAAGAGGGATGTGAAAGTGTTATATAAAATAGCAAACAAAAAAGGAGACCAACTAGGACACAAATGTCTCAAGAACAAAGGATGAGTCAATTAAATTGAATATCATCAAGAAACTACTACAGTTTACTCACTGCAGGGTTACCCCATTGAACTGAGGTACGTCAGACACATACACGGGCCAAAAGATTAGGAAAAACATGAAAAAATCAGGTATTTTTACAGCTGGTTGCAGTGACAGTTACATGAATGCATATAAAATATTAAGGATGAGAAACCCTTGTGTTTCAGGCTCCAAGTGAATGAAACAGAGTTTTGGGATGGAATGGCTCCTGTGCTTCTGATAAAGAGCACACAAGTCTGTGTGATCAGCTCTACTCACAACCCGTGGCCACAGAAGAGATTTCTGTTCTTGTCTGTAACACCCTCTGCACAAACCATGACGTGTGACCACCCAGGCCTCCTGCTCACATAATATAAATTTCTCAAGATTTGTATGAAAAGTCTGAATCAACTGCTCATAACTAAGATTTTAAATCACTGGAAGTTGGTGGTAAAAACAAGTCATAATTGGAAGGGCCTGTCTCCAGTTTGAGGGAGAGATTGCTCTTCATTATGTCTCTCATTATGCCTTTCATCCTCCTCAGTCACAGCACAGTTTGGTTCTCCTTGGACCTCTTTCATCTACTATACTCTGTTTAATGACAATCCATCATTTAAAGAAGGACCCCAAAAATGACTTTCGCCAATGATAGTTGCTTAGATCGTACAGACTACACACCAGATAAAAGAAATCTTGGGAGGACCAAAGAGAGCTAAACTTAATCAGAGGGATGAAAGACAAAATGAAAATCTATCTCCCCTTACATTTAAAAAGGAGTTTCCTTCAGATATGATGATCTTGACTCTCTCTCTGTACCTGTTAAATATGGTGTGAGTACTGTCAGATCCTGTGGGACTTTTATGATTGAGATGCTCTGGCAATTCCTGTAAATTGTACACATTTGGATGGTGCTGCCTTTGACTTTGAGGTGACTGGGCCACTTCCTATTGATCTAAAACCTTCTTTCTCCCCTTCTTCCCTCTTTCCTCCTAATCAAGGCAGAAATACATAGCGTGGAAAGCTTTGATGTCCCTCTGCTTTACTCCTCATTATTTTGATCTTTCAACAATCCCTCTATTGGTACATGCCCGTATCGTGCATTTTCAGTGTTCCTGCCTTATGGCTTCAAAAGACTATTCTCCTTGATTAGGCTTTTTATTTTTTTCCCCCCAGAAAACAAATGCTGTGTGTGGTACTAAGATGTTGGTATTTGTTTTGTTTATCAGATAAGAAAAGTATATAGTTAAGCTAGAGAGCCTTCCTGCTGCCTCCTACAGAGTGCAGTCTCCTGTCCTGCTTTTGAAGGAAATCAAATATATGTCATTTATCTGATGCAGTCTTCATCACCTTTATTTTACAGGAAGTCTACAGATCATTGAGTTGCCTTTGGATAAAATGCTGCACTGTAGATTGCTGTCAGCACGAATTCTCTAAGAGTCTCCTCAATTTTTATGTTGCTGGCATAAGGCTACAGTGACAGGAATGACTTGGAGTCTCTCTTGCTATTAGTTAGTGTCTATGAAGCAATGTCATGCCAATTCTCCTACCACCTATGAAATACTCCTTGAACAGCTCTACCTGAGGTGGAAGCTGGGCAGACCCAGGCTGAAATATAGTTTTAAGCATCCTGTGATGCCTGCTGACACCCCCATTAAAAACAGGAGGGCAGTCCACCATCAGTCTTGTGTGAACAACCTGTCACTGGAAAATCAGTATCAATCTTTCTTCCCCCTGTCCTATCAACTAACACCCAAAGGAAGAAAAATTGGTCTACGAGAACACATTACCTGGAGATCAGTGGGATGTAATAGAATATGAGGATGAATTTCCATGCCCCAGTGCAGTGCCCAGCTGCAGACCCCAGCCATACACACAGCTACACACACTCCTCTGCTACAGCACCAGGAGGATTTCTATATGAGCAGGTGATTTTATTTCTCATAAATTAAACTGCAGGAGTATCAAAGGCAGCCAAAATGCTCCGAGAGATTGACCCATCACACCTCACACAGCCTCATCTGTCCCCTCCCCTCCTCTCCTGCTCCCAGTCAATTCTAATCTTACAAAACAAAATTAATCCCATGGAAAATCAGTCTGGGAGAGGATATCTGCTTCATGCCACTGGTGCAGGGAAGGCTAAGAATACACACATAACATTAGTATTGCACTTTTGTCTACTTCTCCTTAATTTTTCTTTGTTTTCCCCTTTGTGAAACACAAATTTTTGCATGAAACTAATCTAGTATCAAATCCACAGTTAAATCCAGGCTTTGGGAAGTAAGGATCAAAGCCTACAGGTAAACTGATGGATGTTAGACACAATCTAGACTTGTGTAATCACACATCCATACTGCAGTGATCAGTCTCTCCAGCTCCTGTGTGCAAATATACATAGCTCCTAGAGAATGAAGATTAGTTTTAAATGCAAAAGCAATGGTAAAGTTTCTTTAAGTTCAAGAGATTTTAATTTGTTCACTGCTATTCACCAGAGGTAGACTCCTAAATACCTTATTTCTTTCTATTAATGAAATTTGGGTATTTTGCAAAAAGGTTTCTAATCTATTCTGAATCTCTTGACAAACCAGGAATTAGAATTACCCAAGAGAAAGTTTTGGTGGTTTTATTTGATCTGAATTGTTTGTCATTACTTACAGTGGCAGAAGGTGTTATGGAACAAAACTAAAAGGGAGGATTAGCTGATAAATATATTCTGTTTTAGGAAACAGAAGAATAAATTTTGGGAACTTGGAGATAAGAAGGAAAATGTACATAACACATGATTTTATGATGAGTGCTTTGTTACAACAGTATAATGCCACTCACACACAGTCCATAATCCCAGTCTGTCCTCTACAGGACTATTGCCCACTTTCTACAGTGCAAATCCTCCACATTCTTTCCTTTCAGGAAAATTTCACTTTTCTGATTTCAGAGCATGCTCAAATTTATCCAACATGTATTTTTGGTCTGCCTTTCAAAGCACTCACCATTTGCAATTACCCAGCAGTGTTACAGATGTACTCCCTAGTTCATCATCCACGCTGTTAGTGCAAACACTGCAGACAGTCCAGAACACATGTGCCCTGTGGGGAGCCATCTGAAACAGCCTTCCTGGCTGACAGCAAACAACTGACAACTGAGCTTGGAGGGAATTTTTTCAATAAGTTGCACAAGTGCCTCACCCTGCATTTCCCTAGGTCATCCTTTCAGATTGTCATGTGGGACTGCACTCAATGTCTTGCTGAAGTCAACAGAATATTACCTGTGCTGCTTTCCACTTACCTTATTGCCTGAACTCCAGCCCACTGCCTCATCAAGGAAAGAAATCAGACTATCAAAGACAAGTAATGGTAAATCAGTTCTGGTTTGGTTGTTTCTTATCACCTTATAAACCTTAGTGTTTATAAGCAAAAAGAGACAGAGACAGGAGGGTAACAAAACAGGTAGCACATCTCTCATGAATCTGCAATATGATGTAGAGGGACTCCACCTCTAAAGCACCAGAGAAGCCCCAGGCAGCCAAGGCTGATAAACAGGCTGAGGGGCTCTTCATCCTGCACAGGCAATCTCTCCCAACCCTCAACCCCATCCCAGACAAACTTTGCTTCATAAACTTCCTTTTTAAATATACCACGAATGAGACTCAGCTCCTGTCTTTACCTTGGTAATTATTCTTCCCCTCAGTTCTTTGCTCCCAATGCCACCAGCTGCCAGGCAGGTGTCTCACAGACCATGGCTCTGGCTGGGACCAGCCAAGTTCACCTCGCTGAGCTCCATTTGTGCCACCCAGGACTGGCACCATCAGGAAAAACCCTGACAAACTAATAATCCCCCAGCACCACTCAGAGCAAGGCTCAAGGTGCCATTGTCCTAGCAGACAAAGTTAATGCTGGAGGGAGCTGCTGCTGACAGGTGAGCTGCTATCAGTTGGACAGATTTATACACAGCACTGCAGCGCAGAGCACAGCTCAGAAAATATCACCACAGAACTGAGGCACTCCAGTCTTTGCCACGTTTACCATCAGAAATGTACTCCTTGTAAACCTTACGTTATCATGTTGCCTTTAGCCTGTAAATTATCACAGGATTCTAATATGTACTTCCTGAAATTGGTAATTCTCTGCAAAAGCATTCTGCATCTCAAATTACAATGAATACATCTGTTAATTTAGCTAATCAGCAGTTCTATTAACTACCTGCAGAAGAGGGAATAAGAACTGTTGGGTGACTATCTTGTGAGAAAAAAAAAAAGTAACACTGATGCTTTTTTGATGGCACAACTCATTATAAATAGGTTACCATAAAATAATTGCAGGAGAAACAACAGCAATGTATATGGCCATTAGTGATTGATAATACACAAGATAATACAGCTTAGGGATGCCTGTTTGAAGTGTTTTTCTAGATGCAATGCTAAGAGGCTCTATCTAAACTCATCCCTTCATCTTGCTTAATATGCACACATTATCTTAGGCACTATTATGTTTGTGATCACAGTACTGCCTATATTTTATATAAGATTTTACTGGAACTATCGCTGCATTTAGGTACACTCAGAAAACTTAGATAGCAGATTGTTACCATTTTTTTCCTCAGGATGACAAGCTCTTGGTCTGAATCTGAGTCTAAAATCAGTCTTGTCCCTATAGCTATCAGGAAGCTGCAGAGCAAGAGACAGAAACCTGCAATGAAGGAGACAGGAATCTTAAATTACTTGAGTCCAGTGCTGCCTGCATTCCACTTTTTCCCTGTCAATTTATACATCAACTTTTCAGCTGAAATAGGTTATATTTAACACTAACCATCTTAGCTAAGTCCACGTGGTGTGAATTTACAATACAGCTAAAGAAGGAGATACATCACACGTGGTGTGATATTAGAGCACACCAGAATAAATATGCTCCTGATACACCCAATGGGGCTGCCCAGGGTTGATCCACCTGTGACCCCCAGTGAGCCAGGGAGAGTGCCCTTCTCCAGAGCAGAGGAGTAGCTTCTCATTACTGCATTGGTGGGTCTGTTGTTGTTTTCCTGTGCACAAATCAATAAGTTATCTCTAAAAATATTTACTGCTCTGTGTCACAGTATTTCTGTATTCTTGCAACAGGGAGCTACAGCTCTGAGATGGACTTACTGTCTCATTACAAGGGGGAGATTGGTCAAATCTCCCAAATGAATCAAAGCAGAGTAGAAGGAACAGGAGAAATAAGGCATGACATGTTCTATTGCTGCAGCTTCTCCTTGCTTTTAGAAGGTAACTACTCTTTTCATAATCATGTTGTCAGTGTATTTCCAAGACTAGTTTTTAAAGCAGAGTCTCATTAAACCAGTCTGGTCTTTAATACGTGTCTATTTCCTTTATCAATGATGTTTGAAGCAGCCTTCAAAGACACTTGCTTAAAACAGGCTTTCCATCTGCTAATTAAACCTTAACAATCCCTTGTAATGAACAACACATTTTTTTTCCAAAAAATGTGTATGTCTAAGGTGGCTGCTCATGTCAGCACTGAAAGGAGAGGTCATTTCTGAAGGATCCTTCTGAAGGATCACAAACATCTGAGAACAATAAAGTCATTGAATGGCACCTGAAGCAGAAGCAATTCTCATGAAATCACAGAATGGTTTGGGTTGAAGTGACCTTTAAGATCATCTTGTTCCTTCTACCAGACCAGGTTGCTCAAAGACCCATCCAACCTGGCCTTGAACACGTCCAGGGATGGGGCAGCCACAGTTTCTCTAGGAAACCTGTGCCGGTGTCTCACCACTCTCACAGTAAATAACTTCTTCCTAATTTTTAATCTATCTCCTGCCCTGTATCATTTTGAAGCCATTGACCCTTGCCCTATCACTACATGCCCTTGTCCAAAGTCCCTCTCCAGAACTCCTGGAGCCCCTTTAAGTACTGCAAGGGGCTCTAAGGTCTTCCCAGAGCCTTCTCTTCTCCAAGCTAAACAACCTCAACTCTCTCAGCCTGTCTCCTTAGCAGAGGTGCTCCAGCTTTCTGTGCACCTCTGTGGTTTCCTCTGGATGCGCTCCAACAGGTCCACATCTTTTTCATGCTGAGAACCACAGAGCTGGATGCAGCACTGCAGGTGGGGTCTCACCAGAGTGGAGCAGACGAGGGAATCACCTCCCTGGACCTGCTGCCCACAGTGCCTTGGATGCAGCCCAGGACACGGCTGGGTGTCTGGGCTGCAAACTCACATTGCTGCGTCGTGTTGATCTTCTCACCAACCAACACCCCCAAGTCCTTCTCCACAGAGCTACTCTGGATTCATTCTCCAGCCAGACTGTACCTGTACTTGGGATTGCTCCCACCCACGTGCAGGACCTTTTCTCACAGTCTTGTAATCTCCTAGTAAATTAGTCCCCTATCAGGAAAATGACAGCTGCCCAGCAGGTTTGTAAAGCTTTTTCATTTACTGTTAGAAGTGTTGTCTACTGTCAAGCAACAGTAACATCCCCACCCTGTTTTACTCGAGTGCCCTAGCTCAGGGGCTTTTTGCAAATCACACCTTAATTAAGCTTAAATAATAACTATATTCATTAGTTCTAAAGGCTACTTTTCTCCTTCTCATGTGACTGTTTCTGAGTTAGTCCACTGAGGCTGGTATAAAAATTGAAAGGCTATTGTAATTAGTGCAATATCTTTCCAAGATGAAACCATAAAAAATCAAGCTTCAGCCAGCTGTCATCTCTTTGGCTATTCTGCTTATTATTCACAGACAAATTGTGATATCTTCTGCATATTACACAGCACGTTTACATGCAATTTCAGTGAAAACACTCATGGAACAAGATCTGTAAGTGTCTATCTCAGAATCTAACCAAGAGAAAGAATGGAGCTTGAATGTCATTTCAGACCTAATTTTCCCTCAGCAGAGTCATTGTTCTAAATAGGTACACATAAACACACTCTGTTTTTCTTTAGAAATAATTTATATGAATTCAATGTCCTTATATAATTGGCTGGATATGACAGTCACTGAAAAGTAAAATCCTCTTTTCTTACATGATAGTCAGCGTATGGACAGAAAAAAAAAAGCTAAAAATGGATGCTCCAAGGAAAAGTGAGACTGATTATCTTCAGTGGTAAAGGGTAATTGCTGTTATATGGTAAAAAGAAACTAAGCAAATTCATATGAATACTCTTTGGAGAAGGAGAACTTACTGGCTAAAGACACTGGTACATTATGTGAGCCAATTACTGTGTGGAGTGGTGATGATCCCTGAAATCCAAGCTCATTTGCAGGATGCCTGAATACTGCAGGAAAGCATCTATTCTAATACCTGGGGTCCTTCTACTGATGGCACAGATTCCCCTGGAAAAACCCACAGACTCAGAGACTCAGACAAGGCCACTTAGAATGGAGGGACCTCTGAAGATCCAATGCCTGCTCTAAGCAGGACTGACCTCAAAGTTAGAAAAAGCTTCTCAAGACCTTATCAGGTTGAGTTTTCAGTATCTCCAAGGAATCTACAGTCTATCTAAGCAATCTGGGAGTTTCTCTCACTCCAGTCTAACTGTTATCCTCTGTCATTCCACTGTGCACCTCTAGAAGTGTGGCTCCCTGTGAACTCCACACTAGACACTTCTCCAGGCTGAACAAACCCAAATCCCCACCCTCACCTCACATTATTTCAAAAATAATTCCAAAGACCCCCTTCATGGTGAAGAACGAGAGGATCAGAAGTCCTCCAGTGTCAAGGTTTATAAGCTGAAGCCACCCTGCAAGGTATGTGAGCAAACACCTCCCTTGGCTACATGGCTGTCCCCTGCCACTTCCCAGCCCCTCTTCACACACAGGACCTGCTCCTGAGGAGCTCAAGAAGTAGCAAGGCAAGGTATTAACAGCAGCTTTAGGAAAGTTTCTCTTACTCAACACTTCCATAGATGAGACACAGAATTGCTGAACATCCAGCAGCTTCTTTTTTGGACACAATATGGTCAGTTGGCAGCTTGGCTTCAGCTGCCTTCTCTGTGGAGATCACTCCCCTTGTTCATACAAAATATCTTTTAAAATCTTCTCCCACTGGTTTCCTCTGAAGACTCATTTTCCTGAGGACCCACTCACCTTCAATAATACCTGGCAGACTAGTTCTATCACTACATGTAATTATGAAAACCAAAGCTGTTACAAAAGCTACAGTTAATTACAAGAAATGAACGTGGCACTGAAACAATTTTGGCTTAAACCCACCGAGGTATGAGATGTTTTTCATGATTACACCAGAACTGCACATAGCCTATGTAATTACTGGAGGGTTCTCCACAGAGTAAAAGTGAGATACTCCTCTATTATACTTCTAATTCTATCAGAGTAAGACGAATAAAAAGTTCATGCACCTTCTAGATCATAAAGACCATCCCTTCACACTGAGGCTGAGGAATACAATTTACAGATTTGAAAACCCTGTGGAAAGGTTTGTGGTCAAAATGTAGTTAAATATATTTACTTCTCTGAGTTTTAGTTTAAAACACATTTCTTCTTTCAGATACATCCCACATACTGTCAGAACTTTTCTTTTGTTTCCTTTGTTTCCAGATTATATAAGAAATTCACTTCATCTTTAAAGAATAGCTTCTACCATTGTGAAGGAGTAAATTATTATGTCAAGTTTCCTCAGTTAGCATACCTGTAGAGCAATTTTTTTTTTCAATAAAAATAACCTTTTGTTAAAGGTTTCATTAGATTTCCCAAGAGACTGATAACAGCCACATCTCCAGCCATCTGCAGGCACCACTGCAGACTCTGATCACATACTCTGAACAGTGACATTCTTCTCAACACTTCTGTTCAGACAATGGGATCACTGTAATTTCTAAGTGCTTAATTACGCCAAGGGCAGGAGCCCAAAGCCTTTACTACACTGAACTTCTCCAACAGTCTTAACGAAAATCAGGCCTCAGGCAAGTCATTAGTAAAATTTAAAATCATGGGGAAATTATCCTTTCTGTTTTTAGCACCAAGAACGGATTACTTCATAGAGGCCTACAGATAATTCTTTTAAAGCCCACATGCTTCAGCTTTAGGCAGAAGAGCATGTTAGTGAAGGTACTTGAACACTAAGCATAAATCTCCTCCTGTACTTCAAACAAACCATCGTGTCAGTGGTACTTCAACGCTCTGTACAATGGATCTACTTCCCAAAACACTCTACTCTATAGAGTATTTCAGCAAGCTTCCTAAAAGAGCAAAGACCCTCCTGAAATGCCACACCCCAACACCTTAAATACTCAGAGATTGGATGGAGGAAGCTCACCCCTTGACTGCAAGCCGTGTCCACACACCTCGCTCTGCCCTGGCCCAGCCTGTCTCACCGAGTCTGGCACCAGCACGCAGGGACTCCAGCGGTGGGTCTTCCACCTGCCACAGCAAAAGGTGAACAGGTAAGTGGTTAAAACCAGACACCGCATCCAGGCAAAAACCTGCAGATACTAATGATGATTCACTATAAAGACTTAAGGGAAAAACAAGTAAAAAAGCTGCAATTCGATGCCAGGTTCACCTTCTAGAAAGCCACATCCTCCTCCAACAACATTCCACTTTCTCACTTTTGCAGGGCATGGTTCAAAGTAACAAAAGATACACAGGAAGTATCTCCAGTGGGGTTTGAAATCAGGCTCTCCCCCTGCCAGTCTGTTCTCACACAGCTGATGGTGTTCCCACTCTGCCTCCTGTGCTCATACATGTGCCAGCTAAGAGCACCAGAGAGCAGCTTTCCATGGTGAGCAGAGTGGTGTGATCCTGCCTGGCACCACCTCCAGCTCCCCACTGTGCTCCGAGACCACCTCCCATGGGATGTGTGGGCTGCAGAGTTACATGCAAAGATATAATGCTTTTCTGTTTACTAATATTGCACAGTAACAGATGGGCCACAGAATTTTAATGAGGAGTGGTGAGTAACTGCCCTATTGTACTGTTTGTCTAATCAGTAATTTTTAAGTGAGTATTATCCACTGGTGTGAGAGTATCAGGGGAAGAGACGAGTTTCTGCAATAAGCATACAATTATGATTAAGGCAGTTGAGCTCCTGTGGTCCCAAAATAGCTTATATTTATTTTTAGATACAATGAGGGAGGAGTTGCCAGTAAGAGCTTCCTTACACATATCAAACCCTGAGGTTGGCATTTCTGGGAGCTGTGTGTATTGCTGCTTGTTCTGATGATGTCAGATCTACTGAAATCCCCAGTCTGAACTCTGCTTTTACATATATTGCAAGGCACATTATTTGTATTAACTGTGCATTTTCCAGTATTATGTCATTTTCTGGCAAGAACTGTGCAGAGCAATGGAGAAGTGGACACCCATCAGAGGCAGGACCCGAGCTAACAGTTTTTACCTATACACTGGACAGATGGGAGTATCTTCACATTCCCTTTCCTCATACAAGGTGTCTGGACAAGCCTGTCCCCCGTTGGCAGAATCCTGAATGATAATCCTGTACCGAGACTGCTTAACTGCAGTGGAATTGCCTGTAAAACAAAGAGAAAAGTTGCCATCCAGACACAGCTGGACCCCAAGTTAGTCATCCAGCTGCCTTGGTTATAGCCATGCTTTGTGTTTCATATGTATTTTGAAACTGTGAGCACTCCAGCTCTATCCAAGCAGAAAAGGAATGGTTGGATCAAAAGCTACCATTACTTGCTTTAAAGTTACCAGTTGTTCAGCAGAACAGCACCTGGAAGGTTGATAAATCTACAGCCTAAGAGATGCATCAAAAAATGTCAACTTAACAGAACATCAAATCAAAGAAGAAAATAAATTAAAAAAAGAAAATAAATAAAAAAGAAAATAAACAAATAAGAAAATAAGCATTTTCACTGGAGAAAAGCATAAAAAATGAAACAAACAGTCAAAATGGAAGAGGTTTTTTTCTGAAAACACATTCTTCTGGTCTCAGGCTGCTCCCAGTAACTCATCTTTATAGCTCTAGAAATTACAGATGATAACTTCCTGATGGGAAAACCACTGCACCCAACAGAGGCTAACTCTCTACTTAACCCATGTTGATGCAAGATCAATCCATCTAGAAACACAGTTCATAAAATCCTCACTACAGAATGCAGTAGGAAAGAAAAGAACAAGACTTATTTATGTATCTCTACAGCTAAAACAAACACAGTCCTTGGCTGTGTAAGTGGTAAGTACAAACTGAGAGCTGGTTTAACCACTTCTTTGGGTGCTCTATTCATACTCCAAGAAGAGATACTAGAAGATTAAAGAAGTATCTCAGCAGAACTCCATAAATGATTCCACATCAGGTAGACAGCTTTAAATAAATAAGTCCTCAAATTTGTCCAAAAGAGGAAAGCAGTGTGCCAATTAGCACATTTTAAGTTTTATTTTTCCAGCTCAGGATAGGGGCAAAGCTGCAATAGCAAGACTGCAATGCATTACAGCAGAAGGAAAAGCTAGGAAAAGTCACACCATGAATACAAAGTACAAGTGCGGGTCCAATAGAAGTACTGGCTTTAAAAATACCTGACATCCCTGCAAAGACACCTGGGACCTGGCAGGAGGCTGCTCACCATGGCTGCTGGCCTGGGGCTGGGTAAGCACACCCAGGGCAATCCATCTCCTGTTTCTTTCACTCTCTGAGCTTCTACAGCAGTCTCCTTTCAGATCCCTGATTTGGTGCTTGTGAAGCCTCACAAAGAGCCTTTTCCTAAAATCTAGCCCAAGTCAGCACTCCTGTAAATTAAGCTAAACCTGTTTTATCTTCTGTCTACTACATGAAAAAGAGTTTATTCCTGACACCTGATGCATAACCTCTATGAAATTGCAAGGGCTTGTATCTGCTCCAAGTCCTCCCCTCTCTAAACTAACCAAACAAGTTCTTCATAGGTTCTGTTCAATTACCTCTCATTGCTCCCTTCCTTACAACACTGTGACCATGGAATCCCACCTGTAGCCTCACCAGGGCAAAGTACAGTGACACCTTTGGTGTCTCACAAACAACATGACCACGAGTCTGACAGGCCCAGGATGGGTTTTAGCATTTCACATTGTTGACTTTCATTCATTTTGTAGTCCATTGTATCTCCAGAGGTGTCTGAGGCAGTACTGATGTCTTCACATCCCATTCTGTCTTTGTGCAATCAGTTGGTCCTTCCCAAGTCACATTTTGAGAATTTTCTCAACTATTCCACTATAACTTAATGTATTGTCTATTATGTTTACTACCTCTTTAAGCTCTGCACCATCCACTGGTGTTATCCTTCAGGCACACAAGCTGTTAAGACAAATCTCCCAAGGAACTGGGGCCAGAAGGCCCGATTCTGCAGGACTTCACTTGGCCCATGTTCCAGTTTGATCACAAATAGTGGGCATCTATCAGCTGACTGGCCAGAAGCAGCTTTGCAGAGGACATGGGAGTCCTGACAGACAAGCTGACCATGAGGCAGAAATGTGACCTTGCAGCAAAGAAGGGCCACAGCATCCTGGAAGAGCTGCATTAGGAAGAGAATCATCGATGAGGGAGGTGATCCTTGCCCTCTGCTCAGCCCTGGTGAGACATCTGGGTGCTGCACCCTGTTCTGGGCTCAGAAAGATATGGGCACACTGGAGAGAATGGCTACAATGACTATTTAGGGACTGGAGCATCTGACACACAAGAAGAAACAGCTCGAAGGATGTTATCCATGTGTATCAATAAGGGATGGCAGACAGCAAAGGAGACAGAGACCATTTGCACAGTGATACCCACTGTGAGATTTTTCAAGCAGCTGAGTACACATTTAAGAGTAATTTAATTCAAGTCACCATTCCTCAGCTTCCTGATAAAAGTTTAATGTGTTAAAAATCTACCACTTGCCTTAATTAGAGCAGCTATGCTGTCAAAAGAAAAAGATTAAATTTATTGGGAACAATTTGTTTGAAATAAATTCCTACTACCCAGTTTATTACAATCTGATTCTTGAAATGTTTGTATCTTCAATAGTAACTTGTTTTTGTGGCTTTCTACATAATGAAGTGAGGATGAGTAATCTACATTTTTCTTGACATTTCTTTTTGAGGAGGTAGGGCCGAGGGAGAGAGTGTTGATTTGGTTTGTCTTGGTACTACTGCGGTGTAGTTAGTTCCTAAAGACTTTAAAATTTCTCACCCAGAAGACAGTCACTAAATGCTCTGGCATTACTTATTTCTTCCTTCTTATTTACTCAGCCCCACTGACATGGGAATGCCTACTCTGTGGAAATACTTACTCTTCAGTCTGCTCTTCTCCTGGCTGCAGACAGGAAACAACAGCAGCAACTGCATATTCCTCATGTTGTGTTCCCCTCATTTCTCAGAAACCACTGGACATATATTTCATTCAGTTTCCCTTTAGTTTTAATCCCTCTACATAGTTCTTGTTATCTAATATACTCTAGCTTAGTTGGTATCCTCAATTTCTTGTTTCTAATCTTTGTGAAACAATTGGACAATCCAAAAGCAAACAAGACCCTGAACAACTCCAATGGTAAGGCAAAACAGGGCTCCTCTACCTGTTTTCTCCTCATTTTTTGAAGCCTGAACTTGCAAGTCCTATGCAGAACTAGACATGCCTTGCTCCCCTGTGCTACTGGCTTGTTATTAACAACATTTCAGGACAGAAATCACGGTCCAGTAGTACTTCAAGCCCTTCGTACAGGCTTTCTTGGCAGCTTCCAGACCTTTTGTACTCCTGCCTGCATAGAAAACGTTCCCAAGAGGTGCAGCCACCAACCCTTGCAGTATGTTGAAGACTGTCTTTTTTTTTTTTAATGTCTTGCTGATATTGCCATCCTTCCCTTCTAAGAATCGTGAACTCTATCACTTTGTGACAATTTTCATTCAAATTATCTACCACCATTAGAATCTTAGCCATTTCCTTCCTATTAATCAGAACCAAATCTAAATGAGCTTCCCACAGTAATTTTCTCCACCTCAAGAAACTAAATTATCCTCAACATTTATTGCCCGTTACTCAAACCCCATTTTCAAAATTGAATTTCCTCATTGGCTTTTCTATAGTGTTCCTCACAAATGTTAATGAGCATAATTTTTATATTTCATTTAGAATTGCTATAGCCTGATTTTTCCTGAGTATTAGCATAGTGTAGGACTGTCTTTTTAAAACTGAGCTTCAGCTGGTTTCAAGCAAGGCTATGATGGCTTGCCCTCATGAAACAAAGTCAAGGCTGAAGATCTAAGGACCATCTTAACTTCCATGCCCTTGACTTTGCAATTCAGATAGTGCTGTTTGAGAGTTTCAGGGGTGCCTTCTCCAACTCCCTGTGCCATCTACCTACACCCTTCTCCCTTACACACCAAGCCATTCAACTCCTACCAATCTGTGCTTCTCATTCCTTCCTGGATCTCGAATCTTTCATTCCTCTGTGTTTGACTCCCAGGGCTTCCCTAGTCCTCTGTCCATTCTCAGGTGGGGCACAAAATCCTTGCTCACTACTGGAGCAGGTGCTGTATTTGGTCCAGCTTCTACAGGAAACATCCAGCGTCACACTCTGCTCCCGACCAGATGGAAAGGCAGAGTCTGGCCAGCACAAGACTCTGTACATAAAAATAAGGAGAGATTTTCACTGAATTCTGAGAATTTAGTCACTAAAAGCAGAGCTGCCTCCAGTATTTTTGTACAGGTAAGGGCTTTTGAAGGGGTAAGTCTTTAACTTTGACCAACTCTGGCCAGGTGTTCGTTTCTGGGAACTGAAGTGGCAGATGCTGGACTGTCTGACACAAGGCAGAAGTCCTTGGAATTTCTTATTGTGGTAGACCATGCATTTTATCCACTTCAACACATCTCGTTTCAAACCTGATTTAAGGCATGGAGAAAGAAATAGGACAGTTACTACCAAACATTTCATGTAAACTTGTTTAGAGAATTAAGCAACTGTGAAATTTCTAACCTTCCTCCTGGACAGGCAATGCCCAGAAAAGGAGAGGTACTTACAGGTATCATCTATTTTCAGGAGGAAGATGAAAACTGTTATTTATTGTTAGTTGTTTGATTTTTTTTAATCTCTCTGTTTTAAATCTATGCTGCCAGACTAGAGAGCACTTCATCCATGCTGAAAGCAGTTACCTCTCCAGGCCACCTTTGCCACCAGGAAAGCAGGTGACAGAGAAATATCTACATGCTGCTCACTGAGACCACTTCGCACTCCCAAACCACCCTATTGATTCTTTGATTGTTGTTTCGATCCACCCTCAAAGACCCATTAAAACAGATAACATTACTGCAGCAGACAGTTGTCACCTTTAAGTATGTGAAATGGCAGAGAATCAATAACTTACAACCACCTCCCTGTCCCTGCCTCCCCAACAGGTGCTTGGATTCAATGGCACTTCTTTGGTGAATTATGCTGTCTGTCCATCTGTTGCTGCCCTCAGTTCATTGCTGTCTACTCTTCTGAGGCAGGAGATAATCTTTTGCCAGAAGATAGACGGTTGTCTGATGACATTTAAAAGCAGGGAAAATGTCAACTTTTTTATTGTTAGATAGTAAAATTGGATGTATTTTCTCAGATAAACTACAAACAGCTCAACTGGTAAAGTTCTGTGTAAAGCTGATTTAGTGATTACATGTTTGTCTAAGTTGGTACACAATTAATTTTAAATCTGCCAGGCAATACCTGTTCCTTCTTGATCTGCTTAGTAATTCACCATCTGTATATTGCTTTCATTAAATACAACTTTTTTATAAAAAATATAACACCCCTCACAACTCATGTATGTATAGTGGCTTTGAAACTTCATTATTGTGCTGAGGTTTTAATTGTGCAGTGCAAATTAAAAAAAAAAATCTTGCATGCAGCCATATCAATAACAGATTTAGCAAAAAGCAAACTCCCCCATCTAAGAAGTTTTAATTTAGAATTATATTAAAATGATAACACTGCCAATGAGGTTAAATAATTAATTTCTTCTCATTTTAATTGTAGACTATTATTTAATAAACAAAGTAATTTACCAGGTAATTTATTCAACTGCTTCATAGGCAGCTCATTTAAACTCTAAAAATAAATTGCTAATTAAAACAGGACTCACTGTTTTAGAAATCAACTCATTTTCCTGTAAAATCTAACAAGGACTGTGCTACAGCATCCACTGAGAATCTTTGAAGGGCAAGGCAACTATCAACAATAATGAAACATTCTGATAACTGAGAAGACTTATCTGAACAATTAATGAAACACAAAATTTGTCACAAAACCCAACACTAGATCATTATAAAGAAACCTTGCTGAACACTTCTTGTCCTAACCAACCAGATCAAAGAGATGTATGGTCCTTGACAAAGCACAAAGCACAGGAGTTACTTGCATGACCTCGTACGTACACCTGGGTTGGTCAAGAGAAAAACACAAAAAAACCCCATAATGAAGCAATTCCAGGTATAGTTATACAACACTGGGGTCTTGGAGTTCTGACTTTGAAGGCAGAAACCCAGAAGGAATTTATTCCAGGCAGAGAGAATTTACATCTCCAAATCCCTACATGAGGATCCCACCTGCCTGAAAACATCAGCGTCAACTCAAAAGTCCAAACTCCTCAAGTCCAAAATTCACACATGTGAACATCTTAAAACTTTTAGAGTTATGCAAACTACAACTACCATAAGTTTCTAGGCCAATTCTCCAATTTTCCCCCAAATTTTGACTTCTTAAAGGCTTACCAGGTTGACAGTCTGTTGGGCAGCGAGTCCACTCACTGAAAGGTGTAACGAGACAGTCCTTCCTGCAGGGGAGGAGACACGGGCGCGCGGCCTCAGGTCGGGTGGACTCTGGACATCTATTGATTCAAACCAAACACAGGATATAGTAAAAAAAAAAAATCAAAATATGGAGAAAGGTCTTCTTAAGACTTTCACAGGGCTGTGAGCATACTGCCATGCCAAAGGTATTGCTCCTGGTCACACCATGTCTCATTTTTAATTCTCCTTTGCGCTCACATAGCCCAGCTGAATTTAACACATTTCAAGGATTAAAAAAAAAAGAATGATAAATGTTTTAAAATTGTGGAGCTCAGCTTGATGACTACAGGCTAAAGGTAGCTCTGTCTATGACACCAAAAATACAGAGCCCACTGGAGCAAAACAGATATATTTATTACCAAAGAAAGCGAGTAGTTAAATTTATGAAGTAATCCTGTTTTAGCAGAACATGCAACAGCTTTCAAACCACTTGCTACTGGCTGTAAGGACTGATGTGCTATTCCTCCATGTTCAACCCCTAGGAAACACAAAAATAGCTTCAAGTGATCTTTGACTGAGGCCTTGATAGTTATTTTAGAAGTTGTACAATACAGTACAGTAAGAGCCCTGTGGTTTTCTTCATTTGTGTTTAAATCCTAAACAAAAACATGTCACAGATATTCTAATACAAGTTTCAAACAGTTAATGTGTAAAAACTCAGAGAGTGTAATAGGAACAATATTCTGGGATCATCCAGATCTTGCATATCAAGTGGGTAAACAGGAAGAGAATTATTCTTTTGTATTTTTTATTAATTTCTATTTAAAAAAAAAACCACTCAAAAATCCTTAGAAACACATGCAACCCAAAATGAGGCCATTTGGATGAGGAATATTCCACTAATCCCTATGAGAATCGAAAAAAAAATTAAAATCATGATTTTGCTACTTAAGCATTTACTTACCCCTTCAGCTCCATTTCCTCTTACGCCATCCCAAAAGTGGAGGGGGCAAACAACTATTTTAGACATTATACAGCTCTATAAACAATATGGTAAATTAGCTAAAGTTCCAGCATATCAAGATATAAATGAATATTAGATTTCTTTCCTTTTACTTAATTAATCTCATTAACCTCAAGAATTTTAATTAACTTTACTGAAATCAACAGTCTGCTTATATGAACAGGATTGTTTTGAGAGCTACAATAAGAAATGAAACTCAGTTGTAAGTCTCTAGACTCATTAATGGTGCAAAAATAATTAGCAACGTCTTGATTTTTCGATATTAGGGGAAACATCTGTGCTACTTATTTTCCTCATTTAGTAAAGCAAAGCCAAATTCAGGATATTTGTACTGCAGAATACATAATTTCATCGTGTTGCTATCACATTATAGAAGCTATAGAAACCAAATGAACAATATAAATCACACATGTGGTTCTGCCTTATTGGGGTGTAAATATAATGCAAAATCTATTTACTTTTGCTACTTTATTGGAGCACTGCTAATAACGTATTGATGAACATTTTATTCAGAAATACTTTACATTTTCCTCACACCTGTCCTTCAGGAAAAATATGTGCAGAAAGCTGTAAATTAGAACAACAGAGGAGCTACAGGAAAAAATCTCCAGCACCAAAAGCATGTATTTTGCTGGGATTTACATGGAAAGCTGGAAAGGGCTACCTATTTGGATTTGTTACATATTAGGACCCCTCTCATGGTACTGATGGGGCAGCACTTGGAGAATTAGTCCTGAAATGAAATTATTTTCAATGCTGAAGATTCCATACACGAGCTGAAAACACCTTTACATGACATGTGTTGTATAAATAATCACTAATAACTCTTCTCTTAATACCTTTTAGATGTGACCTGGCCAGAACTGCTCTTCATGCAAAAGACTTTCCTTGTCTGTATTCCCACCCCACAGGGGGCTTCTCTGCTCCAGGCTATGGTCGTGTTGAGCGCAGTCACCAGGACGTCTTCGGAGCAGGAGCTCCAGGGAGATGTTTCCCAGAAAAAATGCACACAAGGATGGTCATTGCAGGCACGGTGTTCCTGCAGGGCTCGGTCAGGGGGACAGGCTTTTCCACCTGGAAAGGATCAAGAGAACACCATATTTTATCCTATGGTATGTGGCAAAAGGAAGACATGGGAGAATAGGAAAAAAAAAATGTCAGGTTTGCAAAATATCTTCTCTTTTTCCCCCATTTAAATAAATAAATAAATAAGGCTTAAAGAAAGCTGTTGACCTTTATGGCTGCAATAACAACTGCCTAAAATATTGTTTCCCCATTAAACTAGCCTTGCATAAAATTGTATTCCAATGCATAATGGAAACAGAAACTGGCAAAGAATATTTCTGTGTTACCCTATTGATAACTCCTACACACAGCCAAGCTAATTCCGTTTAAATGCCAGTATCACTCAGCAAACATGCAATTAGGTTTAAAGACAAATTAAGCATTATTTTTATGTTCATTCTCCTTGCTAATCTCCCAAGGAGGAACATCTCCATCTCATATTTGGTCTCCATTCACACGTTGCCTTAAAGACTTGAGCTGTAGAGAAGCTGAACCACAATGACAGAGGAACACATCAAACAATATCCACATCTGAAAATCAAGGAGGGGAAACTTGAAAGACAGATATGGAGTATGAAATGAAGCATTTACTTTTCTGAAGCCTTTACTTTTCTGAAGCACCATCCCTCAAACTCATGTCCAAAGATTTTGCTAAGCTGCTGCACTTTGTCAGCAATTGGTGATAAATCCACAAAGTACACAAGTTTGAACAGCCTCCCCAGAAACTCCAATGCTCCAGCCAGCAGCCTGAATTTATCCCATAAAAGCAGATGTTTGTAGCTCAAAAGCTATGGAGTAATGCAGTGAAATTTTACAGTAAGCACTGCCATTTTTGGAAGAAAGAAGTAAAAATTACTAAAATCAAAACCATCCTCTTCCAGGAGGGAGAATCTGGCAATTTGGCACATTCCCAAAGTGCTGCAGGTTTTGGAAGAACTGTAGAGTTGGGGCCAGATACCAGGAGGTTCAGAGCACCTTTACACCCTGCTAAAATCAACAGGAGATGAAGGTATATTGCTTCTCTTAGGGATGCCTTGCAGGACTGACCCTCTCAAAATAAGGTATGACCCCAAATGGCCACAATGAATAGCAGTGAGAAAAGAGAGAGAGAGAAATCCCTTGACATGCTGATCTGGATTATCTTGTCACATTACCATTTGTCTTTTCACAAAAGTGGGCTGTTCCACCCAGTGTTCAGTCTCGGAAATGTTAAGTATGATGGCAGAGTAGAAAAATGCCCCAGGTGACTTATTTCCTGAGGATTTTGACTTGGCAGGAAAAATGCAGGCCAGTTATTGTTCCTGTGTGTTTGAGCACAAGTTGAAAAAAAAAAAAAAGGTACAGCGAGCAAATGGCAAAATGCCTGGTGCATTAGGGGAAAAAAATAAAAATCAAAAGAAAATATCTAACTTAAATTTTGAACTTCCCAGGGAAAAAATAAGGTGTCTTTTTTTCAAAAACACCCATGTTAAGGAAGCTGTCCTGAACAAGGTGAGTAGGAATGAGGCACTTTTAACCAACCTGGCAGTCTGCCTGCAATGCTGCAAGCAGGAGATACTGTTTATAAAGAGAACAAGAACCTGGCCACTTTCTGAAGTTCCTTGATGGCTTTTACACAAGGAAAGCAGGACAAGACATCTCTACCTGGCCATTCCAGAAGCCATATCCAGGCTTTTTATGGACATGATGTCCATGAGTTCCTCCAATTCACTGTACACCTGCTGGGAATGCCTGCTCCACAGTCTCCCCTTGCACCAACTTTCAGAAGTTTGTTGCATAAAAAATTATGTTTTAAAACCTGATTTAAACCAAGTCCCTCTAATGTCATCAACAGCTTCCTGGTTATCATCTCCTGGGAGCTGGTGAAGAGCTTGGAGAAAATGTCCCAAGGGTTTGAACCCAAGATGGTGTCCAGAAGAGCTCAGACAGCAGAGCCACAGCTAAAACTGCCTCCACTGGGACACAGAGGACAAATGAAACGGCCCTTGCAAAGGTACCACAGCTCTGCAGAGGTGGTGGCCCAGCTGGGAGCTGGGTATGAAAGGTCCAGAGAAAGCAGGTAACTTAACAACACCTTGGTATTGCAGTGATAATGGCATTAAACCCACTTTCACTCTCCAAAATTTCAATCACTGTCTGCACACAGATGTGTAACTGCACAGCAAACCATTACACCCACTGCTAAAGATGCACAGAAAAACTTGGGCTGTTTGATTTTAACAGTTAATTATTCCTTCCTGAGAAATTTAAAGCATTCATTTTAAAGTAGGCTCTTTTTAGTTCAGTGTCTTTCAGGTTGAGATGACTGTGCTTCTGTATTTCCAGAATTCACTTTGTCACAATTTCACTTTCATAATTCCATGTTTATCTGTTACTTGCATTTCATTACTTCCATGGAAAATATGAAGCCAACTGTATTTTTCATTTTAATTACTCTCTAGCTCATAGACTGTTTTAGTAGTAGTTGTTATCATTCACCAAACAATTATTTGCATCATGAAAGGCCACAATTTTCTTCACAAGTGCTTATAAGAATGTTTATGTGAATACAGACCTTTCACACTAGTAAGGGTTTGCAAGATCAAGTCCTTACATTGTCCAAGAAAGAGTGGGTGGCTTTATTGATAATTTACAAAATAGCACTTAAGAGAGCTTGTCCTAGACTAGATTTGCATGTGAAAGTGTTTTCTTGCAGCATTAACTGCACATAGTTCTGGCAATAGAAGGTATTTTGTGTCAACAAGGCTTTAGTCTGTTAGACCTCTTCACATTTTATGATTTTTTATGGACTTGATTCAAGACCTTTCAAACCCGGTGTGATAAACCAACACAAACTAATTACCATATGTGCAACTGTAGCTGGAAGACTGAAGTTCTAACAGAAAACAGTTTGTGTAAATAGATGTATCAGTGAGGTTGATATGTAAAAATCCAGACACATGAGATGTCCATGAAGATCCAGAGGAATCACATCTATTCATCAAGAGCTATTTACTTGCTACATCAGAAAAACATGGAGCTCAACACATTCTAGGTCTGCATTAATAAAATAAAATAAAAAGGCCCTTTTCCACTTCCTCACTTTTCCCAGCTCACTGTTTTTAAATCACTGGTACTGTGTTCCTAGATGAAGACACAGGATGAGTCTGTGTCACGCAGCGATTTTATAGGCAGAGGATGCAGCTCTCCTGAAGCAAATTCACACCCAGACTGGCCCTCAACAGGCAGCAACTGAGAGGCTGAGGTAAATAATTTTGAACTGTGACAGAACTTCTCTAAGTGACACATTAACTCCAGCCCAGAAAGGTCTCATTGTTGCCAGGTACGATGCATGGACAAGCAATAACTATTACTCTCATTGCTGCAGAGCTAAGATTAGCTCTGATCTGAACACAGTTTGGCTGCACAATGCAAGTTAGTTCATTAGGGGAACAAACAGTGATTAATCCAAAAATGTTTACCACTCACCCTCGGCTGGAAGGGCCAAGATGGACCTACTCCTGCTCTGAGTGCCCTCCACATTTTTACTGGAGCACGAGTGGGAACACGAGGACCACGGGGACCACTCGCTGATGACACAGTCCATGGCACAAGGGACCTCACAAGCCACAACTTCGGGATGGGGCAGCTCCGAGCAGAGGTGATGTGGCACTTCTTCACCTGGAGCAAACAGAACAAGACAGATGTGGAAGGAGGCACAGCTTGGTTCAACACCCAGAGTCTGCATCAAACAGACTAACTTTATGCCAAACACCCGCCTGGCCACAGAGGAATATGCTACAAAAGAGAATGTGGTCATGCTTCAGGCTTGAAAGTGTAATACTTCAACAGCTAACTTAAATATTTATTCAGAAAAGCAAAGAAGAAAAAAAAATTGTTTCAAGGTCAGTGTGTGTCACATCTTAGCTGCAGTCCACTTTATGAAGGAGGCAAGCAAAAGGAATGAGATACTTCACAGATTCACAGAATTCAATCAATAGAAAGCTGTAATATCAACTCTCAATAGAGCTAATGATGATTGCCCCATATTTTCTAGCAATCTCTACCTACAGAACCTGTTTTCCACAATATAAATCGTGCATGTCCCCAAAGAAGTCAGATTTCTTTTTTCTGTAGCCAGAGAAGTATCTGACAGGTGTTTTGGTCCTTTCCCTGCAACCTTACCAGAATGAACCACTCTTATTTCTGACTCTCGCTTCTCATCCAAAAACTAAGAGATCCAAAATTATAAATCAGTTGGACCACCTGCATTGAAGGGAGAAATACTTGCTTAGTGAGATGAACCAAGGGACCTGGACCAAAGCACATCTCCTGATGAGAAGCATCTTTGCAAAAGCCCTTTCAACAAGAAGGTAGGACACTGGAGACTAGTGAGGAAAAATCTCTCAACCACAACAACCACTGGCAGAACAAGCAGCAAAAGAAAGCCCATGAGGGATGTCATGTGGAATACAACATAGAGAACCATTGTTTCTAAAATGGAAAATAAAATACACTTTTGCGTTTTTAAATAATAAGCAAAAATTCCTCATAAAATTTAATAATGACTTAGAATTTACAAGGGCACTGTAATTCACAAAAAATTCATAAAACGTAACTCTTTCAGAACTGAATTACACCTAATATCTTACAAATATGTTTTAGGTAATGAACAGTCATGACTGACTTTGTTTCACTGTTCTATTGCTTAGTATTTCTGGATCCTCATGAATTTTCAGCTGTATATATCTGGAATTTCTGGAAGCTCAACTCTATCTGTTTATAACCAACAAGGTCACACCGAACGTTGCCTCCTCTTTCGCTCTCATAATAGTTACAAAGCTCTCCTTTGAGGTTTCTTTAATTATAAGCCAAGGAAAAAAAAACACAACAACTATTCAAGCTCAATTATATTTAAGAAAAAAAATTAAAATTTATAATGGCAATAACTGGCTCTTTCACCTCACACTACAGGAATGGGCTCTGTAACAAGGCGGCCCGGGATGCAATTATAACTGGGAGGGTAGAAAACTGTGCTGCTTTTGCAAGGCCCCACACATCCAAGTGAGTAAATAAGAGAGGCAGGCTGTGAGCACATAAAGCTGTCAGCAGCATGGCGGTATTATCTGCAGTTGCATCCCTAAATGAAGACAGGCTCATCGCCCTCGAGGCACAAATAAAACTTTTCAAGCGTATTATGAGAAGGAATGGCAGATCCAGCAGGCAATCAGACTGCAAGATATGGTTAAAAATACTTTATTTTTATACTCCCTTCCCTCTGTACACACCTCTGCTCACCAGGAAAGGCTCAGCATGCCCAGCCTTTGCACCACACTCCCTACAGGCAGCCCCCATCTCTCGGTGCTGTGACTGGCACTCCTGCAAACCAAGCTCAATCTGTCACTCCCTCTGACTAGCCCAGATTCAGCACTGCTGCTGTGGCTGCTCACGTAACACTGAGAACTATCTTCAGAGAAAGACAATGTAAAACCACCAAATAAACCTGCAAGCCTTATTCCAGCTGTCTTCCCGAGCCACTTTAGTGTCAAAATCCCTGCTAACGTTTTGACAGCTTGTCTGTAAGGCAGCAGATAACAGAGGGCAGGAGTGATTGTAGCAGTCAATGGTACAGTAGCATCAAGAGATTATATGCTTTGGTGGAGTGGGGTGAAACATCTGTCCTCCTCTGCCACCACTGACACTCACAGGGAAGCACGTGGACAGCCAGCAACAGGCTTCAGAACCAGAAGGGATGGAAAGGGACCCTGTCCCTGCAAACAGAGCCCCCACCCCTCCATCTGTACCACAGGTTATCTCTGGTGCATCAGGACTCTATGGAAAGAGAGCACCACGAAGTTCACCTAATTCTGAATATAGCTCCATTTTCCACCAATCAAGACTGTGCTACAGGTGGAAAACCTACTTGTTCAAAGCCAGAAGAGCCTTTCCACTTATTTAACCTGAAGTTACAAAGCTCAAGCGACTCCATTCAAAAGACAGGTGGCCTCCTCCTCCCAGGAGCTCAGGTGCCACGTACTTTGGAGCAACCACCCTGTGGGAAAAGCAAGCAAAGGAGCAAAACACACTTTCACCCTCTTTCCTCCATGATTCCTTTCCACACTGGATTTACTGCAGGTGACAGCAACAGCAACACTGCAGACAGAGGCTGCCAATTCCCAGTTCCTCGGCACAGAAGGGAAGCTCTGCATTTGGATATAAAGAGTTTACCACCAGGTGCATGGAGGTACAATTCAACACTCACTTTGATTTACTTTATAGCTGTATTTGCTGTGTTCAGGTTTAATTATTGCCGTCTATTACTGCAGAAGGGGAATGTTCTTCTATACCAGCCTCCTGGCTGAGGATTCGCAGAAAACTACTGTATACTACAAAGGGAGGCAATAATCTTTCATTTTCCAGGAAAAATACTAGTACAGGAAAAACCTGAAGCGTGCTTTATACATTGTCACAGATTTACAGGGAATATGAAACTCTCCAGAGCTTCCAAAGTGTCTACTCAGGACCTTGAAGGTGTAATTCTTGTTTCAGATATGCTGAATAATCTTTCCAGATATTTCTATAATCTTTGCACACACAAGTCTGTTCTAAGGGCTGGAGGGGATCCACCCAAGTGTACTGAGGGAGCTGGCAGGAGGCCTCACTGAGGCACTCTCCATCATTTACCAGAAGTCCTGGCTATCTGGGAAAGTTCCAGGTGACTGGAGGTTGGCAAATGCAACACTCAGCTAAAAGAAGGGCTGGAATGAGAATCCAGGGAACTTCAGGCCTGCAGCCTGACCTTGGTACTAGAGCAAGTCATGGAGCAGATCATCTGGAGTGCCATCACATGGCATGACAGGACAAACAGGGGATCATTCCAAAACAGAGTGGTTTTATGGAAGGCAGCTCCTGCTTGACCAAACCGACCTTATTCTATGACAAGGTGACCAACTTAGTGGATGAGGTAAAGGCTGTGGATGTGTCTAAGTGGACTGTAGCAAAGCCTTTAACACCACTCCCCACCACATTCTCCTGGAGAAACCAGTTGCTCATGACTTGGATGGATGCACTGGGCACTGGGCTGGACATCCAGGCCCAGAGACGGTGGGGAATGGAGTCACATCCAGCTGAGGGCCAGTCACCAGTGGTGTCTCCCAAGGCTCAGTACTGGGACCAGTTCTGTTTAACATCTTTATGGATGATCTGGACAAAGGGATTGGGTGCACCCTCAGCAAGTTTGACACCAACTTGGGTTGGAGCGTTGATCTGCTGGATGGTAGGAAGGCTCTGCAGAAGGATGTGGACAAGCTGGATGGAGTGGCCTGATGGAAAAGGAGCTGGGGATGTTGGTCAACAGCTGGCCGAGAGCAAGAACATAACTGCACACCATCACCCACGAGGCACAGCTCACACAATCCAACCTCTGAAGTGCCTGAGGTGTAAGAATTGACACAGCACCCTCAGCCTCCCAGGAGCCAAAGCCATCCCTCTCACATGCTCTTTATTTCATGCCTTAAGCACAGATTGCTCTCAGCCTTGCTGAATGCCTGCTTTCCTAAAAAGCTATAGTTGAGAAAGATGTTACACTTTTCTATTCAAAGTGTTTTATTGCAAGCATCCTGACCAGCTCTAATGGCATTTTTTTAAAACTGATTGCCCTATACTTGAATAGTTTAGTGATAATAAAGCTAAATATCCAAGATATACTCATCAGATAGTATTTTATAGGAAAGATTTAATCCCTTTTATTCCAAGTTAAGATGTAATAATTACAAAAGAGAAGACAAGCATGGCATTTTTGTAAACATAAAGGTGCTCATTACCTCCAGTCCCTCATCTGAATTCTTTAACAAGGTACCAGAGAAGCTACCTGGAAAAGTACCATTCTGAGTGGAATGTTTAATTAGCCCAAAAAGCAAACTAAATTCTTCCCAACAAGGGAAACAAAACAGGGAATGACCTGAAACACCTAGTGGACTAAAGAGGGATTTTTGCAGCAACTCAATTTTTTTCTCATTACCTTTACCATTCCAGGTGGAGAAGCCACTCCCGTGGGCCTGAATAACATGCTCCAGGGTGAGGAAAGTTTCATATGGAATCAGTCCAGTATTAAACTGCATCTATTTTACACACTGACTTGCAGCTCTGGTGCATTACTCTCACTTTTCCCAGTGACCTGTTGTGCCCATCTCCTGTGGCACAGTTTTTAATTACTCCTGCCAAAGACACCCCTCCTCTGGCTCTGAAAAAAGGGAATGTCAACTGGGCAGGATGCAACTAAGGCAGCAAAAATACAAATCCCATCAGGCAGCAGGAATCGAAATATCAACTCAATGACAAACCAAGTATTCTCCTTTTGTCATTCAATACTATACCATGCTCATTTTTGAGTAGCAAAAATTGCAAAGTTACTCTGAAGATTTCAGGTCTGCACACATGTGGAATCTCAAGTGACTTCCATGACTGGAGAAGGCTCAAGGCAAAGGAATTGCATTTCAGACTGTTCTGCGTTGCCATGTAGGAGTTCAGAATATTTATTTTTTGCACAAGACTGCTGCAGAAATGCTGCATATTTAATGACAATTACCAGTTTGCCATCAATATTTCTCCTTGTAGCATTTCAAATTATTCAGTGGAAATAATGAAGCTGTCATCTAAAATACTATACGTATCGTAAAATTTTATGTCCCACTTAAATCTCAGAAAAGAATGACAATAAACTTTGATTAAATACTTGCCTGTAACAGAGTAAGATGTCAACAGGCAGCAGTAAATCCAGAGGAATTCCTATTGACTGTATGCCAGCTTGCTAAGAGCAAGTGCACTCAGAGAGCTGTGTGCTGGCAGCATCCTGGCCCAGGCATATCATCAGCTACCCAAAATAGTGCATTTAAACGCAATAAAAATCAAATTACAATGAGAGAAATTTCTTATAACCATCTTGAATGTCTTCATCTCACCACAACACCATGGATTTTTTTTTCCCCATGCTCCACAATCAGCTTTAGAGATATCTTAGGGCATCCAAGATGCCGTGCCCAGTCGCCTCCAGCAGATGAACCTCACTGAAATCCCAGGCTCCTGGTTGACTTTTCTGAATGCCAGTCAACAGGTAAGAACAGGGGAGAGGAGCAGTGTCAGTTTGTCAGGGAGAGCAGCGGCATATGGAATAAAGTTAATTGCAGTGGTCCATCACTATTACCAGAACCCCGTGGAGGGGAAGGGGAATGCAAAAGCAATGAAGATAAATGGAGGTCAAGAGCATGAAAGGTGAAGCTGGGAAATAGAACGAGCCATTCACAACAGACAGGAGGAAACAAACACAAATAAAACCAGGACATTCTCAAGGAGCAAAAGAAAACAAGAATGGATGAGACAATCATTAAGGCTTTGAGTCAAAAGAGTTGGTTAAAACACAAGTATGAGAAAGAACGTGTTAGATTAAGGAACACATTTTTAATTGCATAATGCACAGCGAAGAAAAAGGAAATAACTCAGGAGTGTAAGGAAATAGGGAAGTAAAACAAAAAAGTACAAAAAGGGACAGAGGGAATGAGAATAGATACAAAAAAGAAATTTATGTCTGGAAATATGTTCCAAAATTGTCATAAAATCAGAAGTCTTGCCCAAATCCATGCACCCCTGGCACGATCCTGTCCCCTACTATGTCCAAGCAATCATTACAGAGGGCATGAGAAAAGGATGAGTGTGGAAAAAAGCAGTATTTGGTTTTGTTTCCCAGATATCCTCCACAGCAATTTGAACTGTTTGCCCAGAGTTGTTTTCTCCCTTTATGCAAACGCACATATGAAAACTGATTTGGGACTCCAAGGAGGCTCCAAGAAGGCCCAGCACAGGAGAGGCACATCAGGGAGCAGCTGCCAGGCCTGCAGAGAAGGTCCCAGAGCACGCCTGGGGGCTGTTACACACCCAAGGTTACCAACACACCTGCACGGGGTTCCCTGCACAGAGATCCACCCCGCTGTGTTTCTTCTCCCACGTGGAAAGACAACTTGTCATTTAAAGGAATTTGCTGCACATTCACCTGCTGAGCTCAGGCACAGAAGCAGAATTAGTTCTACCTTGTGGCTGTTTGCACAGCCCCTCCTGAATTAAAGAGAAATTGCTCACGTGGCAGCTGAAAGTAAACGTGAGTTCACTGAATCCCCAGAGACAAGCAGGGAAAGTCAGGCTGCTGCTTCTAATAATTAACACAGTGCAGCAATCTGGAAACATAAAGTCTAAGAACTTAACAGAATCCACATTAGTGTGCTGGGGTTTCTTAAGACTCTCTCTTCGCACGTTCTTCCGTTTTTTGCCATTATCCCTCCTCCTTGTAAATGAGGGAATCTACACAGGTGGGTTGATCAGGACTGATTGCAATTAAGATTTATTGTTGAAATTGCTGCTATGGTGTAATTGAAGCAGGTGTCCCTCTATTTCCTTCCCTGTATTGCTTTGTTCCAAATGCTAATCAACACAAAATACTGTAGAAAGCAATTACACAAGTAAGTCAAATGCATTAAAATATTATAAAATATACATACATTTTCAAATCTCTCAGAAAAAAGTATTAGTGGACTTGTTTATTCCAATAATGTACAGAGTCCTCTTCATATTATAATCTTTGCAGTGGGGTAGAATAATTTTAGTGGGAGAATTCAGGCATTTTAGTTTAGAAGAAAGAGGGTGGCATTTTATTTCCAATGCATCACAACCATAACTTTCCAAACATTTTATTTTTGGGGCCATCTTCACTCTCAAAACTCAAAAGAAAAATTATAAGGGGCTTATTACAAAGGGCAAACTCATTGTGTTCTCACACAGCAAGTGACCCAAAAAAGAAAAGCTGCTTGTTCACACATGGAAAAGTGCAATGCTTTTACACCTACTGGTTTATTAGGCTGATTTTTATTTCAGATTATGCTACTCATCATTAATGATACGCCTTCCTGCCTTGCTCACAGCCATCAAAGCCTATGACTGACTGCTATCCAAGCCATATTCCCAAAATAAGTTGGCAATTGGACATCTATTGGGAATAGCAGAGTCTTTTTCTCTTCCAGCCCCAGAAATCACCCCAGAAGTGAGTTTGTATTAACATGGGACCCTGAAAAATTGTAAACAACAATGTGGCAAATGAGGTTGATCTAAGTTGGCAAAAGTCTTGTTTTCAGATACAGTAAATGCTAATGATAATAAATAATCCCAAATACCATCTGGTCTCTTTAAAAAACATCTTTCGCCAAGTCTGCAATTGAATCTCTACAAAAAGAGGATCAATGAAAAAGAAAATGAAAACAGTAAATTAAAATTAGATTTATGCCAACTACTTAAAACTAAGAGCTCATTTAGAAGCAGTTAACACAAAAATGTGTTCTAGTTCAGCTGCAGAGTCTGGCCTAATCCCATAAAGCAAAACTCTGAGAGCTCCCACAGTCCATCAGGAAATGTTCAGGATTTGCAGGACCAAATACTAGGCTATTTTTTATTTTTATTATTACTACCATCTTTTCCAATTTTGTCTCTAATTGATTCACAAATCTCAGAACAGAGCTTTTAAAAATTGCAATAAAGAAGAAGATACACCCAGTATCACAGATGAGCATCAGTCAAGGGTCCAGATGAATGTCTGAGATGTGTTCTTGACCAAAACAACACAACAGCAAACCATGACCTTCAGTTATTGAGGAAAACTCCCCAGTGTACACACAGGGCCAGCCAAGTATCACCTATGCATCCCAAGTGCATGAGACATTTCTCAGCTGGCTTCAGTTACTTCTGGCTAATGTACCCTGACCTCTGCTTGAACCATTTTTACATAATAAAGCTGTGAATTTCAGACAGAGTGTTTAATTTCCACTGTATTTTGCATAGATCATTTAGTACTTAAAATGGGTATAAATCAAATGGAGGAAACACAATATTAACAATATTTTCTGTGTGCTTCCACTTTGCCCATGAAGTGGAACTTTAATTACATCATTAATAACGAGGCCTGCATTTCCAGTCAGTAGTGCATCATTCCTCTAGTGCCATTTAAACTGCATTTGGTCTCTAAACTGCTCCACCCTCTGGAACTGGATCACTGATTATATTGGAGCAGCAGCCTCATCCTGCTTCCAACTCAGCTGCAACAGCACCACCTGAAGAATTTAAAGGCAGGAATCCCTTATGATGACCTACAATGGTTTATTTAGAAAAGTTTCCCGTTATTTTCTGTGTCCAGAAAGTTTATATTAAAATGCCAATTCTCTTGGGAAGAAAAAAAACCCCAAAGAATAAGAAAAACACCTCTAAAACTCTGTCGGTGTTTTGCTCAATTATTTTTTTAGAGTCCAAATTTTCTGAAAATGATTTTTTAAAAAATCTGAAAGACTGCATCTGTGACTACACTTTTTGCTGGGGAAAAAAAGGATAATTTCCTTATTTGTTCTGAAGTAGGGGGAAAAAAAAGTAAAAAAAAGTATGAACCCCAAAGGACCTGAATAGATACCAACTAGTCATTTCCTAACAGGTTTTTCAGCTCCTGTTGGAGAGCCACAATTTTAACTTTGCTACTAGATTAAAGAAAAAACACAGAATCGGTAAATGAAATCAAATGAAAGCACCTCAGCCCCTTTTTAACCACCCTGAAGTGTCGAGGCTGTCAGGAGACATTTGGACATGCTTCTCACACATAAAAACGGAAATACAAAAAACAGAGAATATCTGGATGAAATTTGGTTTTCTGCCACTAAATTTCTTTGTGTGAAAAAAGCAATAACCTCTCCACAACTCGGAAAATATTTCTGTTCTGATTATTCAGCTATTAAAATAGGAAAGTGTCATTTTATGACAATTGCTTTCGGCAGGAGATATTTTACACTTATATTCGCAAGGAATAGGAACATAAGGAAGAACAATATTAAAACCTTCAGCGTTAATCTGTATTTTCAAAGCTAAGCACATTTTGACAAACTTTCTAATAGACACTGCTCAAAATTCATAACATATATGAGCATGATTACATTACTCTAATTCATTTTTTCTCCTCTCATGCGCAGCAATAAAATTTTACCTTTGAACTTACATTTATTACAACTTTTACTCTATGGAGGACATGCAGGCACAGAAATATAATAAAGCTCTGCTAATTCCATACATTATTGAAATCATAACAGGGCAAATGGTATCTTACTGTCTTCATGCATACTTAAAATTTCAATTCAAAACCCATTTCATTAAAAGGTCTGGTTAACCAACAGTATATGCTTTTTATAAATTTGAAAATTAATGTAGCAGAATTATATATTCAGAAAAAAAGTATGTAATACTAGTGTTTGTTTAGGTGTTGCAAGCAAAAACTTAATAGATGCTAAATAATTAAGTGCTCCATCCACAGACTCCTCTAAGCACTATGAAAAGGAAGAGAAGGGAAATGCTAGAAAATAATATCTGTTCACCCATAGGTTGCTGTAAATTGGGTCTAATACCAGCACTACAAACTCCACTGATTTCCCCAAATTTGGAAGTGTACAGCTATGCGGGATCACTTCAAACTTAAGGAAAGCACAGAGGGGTGAAAGCACAGAAGGAATTTAGACTGGGAGGATCAGGGGTCACAGGGAAAACAAATGACACGTGGCCAAGGCAAACAGCAGGACTAACACACAGGAGAATTCTGGGTATCTCATAACTTGGTGGACAGTAACTGGTACAGCAATACAAGTCAGAAAGGGAGCAGCTCAAGTCATCCTGTACATGACCAAGTGCAAAAGTTGGCTCAAACTGCAAGTGCAACATTGGCACAAGCTCCTCTGTCCTGCAAAGGTCACTCCACGCATTAGCTCTGGCTGCACTGATGAGCAGCTGAGATAACAGCAGCTCACACACCCCCAGAGTCCCTGGGAACAGGGACACAGGGATGACTTTGTGCACACCATGTCCTCATCACATTTCTGGTAATTGTTCAGTCACAGATAAGGCACGAAGAGGGAAAAAGCAGCAGAACAGATTCCTCTGAAAACATTAACAGAAACAACTTAACCACCTTTACATTTGGCACCGAGGCATCAAAAATGATAGCTATTATTATTGCTGTAATTACATGGCTGGGACTCAGAGGAATTGCATTTTGCTTCCCTGGAAACACGGCCATGTGTCTGACAGCTCCTAAACCCACAGGAGCAGATCTCCCCACCAAGGACAGTTTGCAGAACTGAACATCTGCAGCCACTCTGCCAGGAACGGTCCAAAGGGCTCCCAAATCCATGGAGTCCATCACCCTCATCCTCCTGGAGGCAGAGTATGCCAGTTTGATTGCCACAGACATCGACAGGATTGTACCAGGAGAGTTCTGAAAACTCCCCAGCCAGGACTGCTCCCAGCCCTGAACTTGGGTTTCTCTAATCCCAAACCTCCAAGGGGCACCAACATTGTGACAGTCTGTGCCCACCACACCTCTGTCCCTACACAAGCCACCACTGAGGACTAAGCCTGAGACTTCCATATCTAAACCCTTGTCATGCAAAATCTGTCTGTGAGTCAGCAGTGGTCACATCCATCCTCCTGAGCCAGCTCCAAGGGAGAAATGCAAAGGAATAAAGACACTGAGCCAGTTAAACCTTTTGACCTTGCCAGACTAGACTGAGGAAACATGTGAGGGCCGTATTTTAAATCCAGCACACAGATGTATGAAGTTGCCTAGATAGATTTCCCAGAATTTAGCAGGACTCCATGCATGATACCAAGCTCTCAAGCTTTGACCAAATTTAGGCTACTGAGCCATTCCGTGCCACAGCAAGCCCAGATGGGCCAAGTCAAACCTACCTTTGCATGCAATCCCATTAACAAGCAGCAAAGCAGGGGGCAGTTTACCACAGCAAACTGTGGTGTTGTGTCTCTCTTACACAAAGGTGAACTTCCAATATCAGCTACCTCTGCTGTAGAGCCCAAATTTGACAAAAATCCTTCAGAAATCTTGTCTCAACCACATTTGGATTAGAGAGGGACACTCACTTGTTAAAAAGTAAGGAGAAAGGTTTTTCTTGGAAATCAGATAAGCAGAGCAAGATTTTTACCTGCTCTCAAGCAGTGAGTTGGAATATATTCCACCACACTTTAAAGTCACCTCACTGGCAACATAACCTCCCAACATATTGAAAGCCAGCAGGAAGTGTTGAATTAATACATATATGCTAACAAGCACTCCTACAGCCATGAATGTTTAATCCAGTTTTTCACAAGCTGACACTGTACCCCACGGCTGCTCTGTGGTTTTCAAGCCCTGAGACAAGGGAAGGACTAGAGGGTGTAGAGCAGGGAACCACAGAGGAGCAGTCAGAGGGGAAAAGTCTCAGCAGAAGGCCTGGAGCAGAACACTGTCACAGCAAGGGAGGCAAGGCAGGGATGTCAACATCTGGAGTGGGATGGAGGAGGGAGAGAAGGGAGGAAAAGTCAGGGTCGGCCTTCAGTAGTTGTGGGGGTACATTTGGGTGATGTGTAGGATACTTCCCAGCAATACATCAGGTGTTTCCACTCGTGCTGTGTGTACAGAGATACAAACAGAAGGAGCTCTCAGAGATAGTGTAATACTGGCTGACTGCACAGGGTAACTTATTGCACACCAACCAACTACTGGAAAAAAGGAACTTCTACACATCTTTGGGGTCTTACCCATACATCTTCATGTTCTGGACCGTGACAAATGATTGGATAACAACTCTTACTTCCCTTGTCATCATCCATCTTCTTAGGAGGCTTATTTCTTCAAATCCTGATGATGAACCTCTGTAGTCACTTATCTGAGCAGTGAAAATTTATTGCCTTTACTAGAAAATGAAATTCTCCTCCAGGAGAACTGCAATGGACATAAAAGGGCAAATTTCCACCCTGGAGTATATGGATGCATTTTCTTTCTCTTTAGTGGAAACTATATACATTTACCCAATGTCAGGATTTGGACCAAAGGGTATCTCCTGTGTTAATAAGAATGGCTAATTTCCAATTAAATAAGCTTACAGATCATAGAGATGCCCTAATGAGAAAAAAAAAATGATGAGGCCCCATACTAATCCTGCTTTCACTGCACATATTTAACAGGGCTGCCAAAGCAAAGTCTCCAAAATACTTACTAATTACATTGGATTGCCTCCAGCCACTGTCACTGCCAGGCAATGGGCAAAGTTTGCAACAAACCAGACCCTCTAAGAGTTCAAAGATGCCATTATTATTTTGGGAAAGCCTTGAAGAGGTCAAGAGATAAGAGGATTGTGGAACAAAGTACTGCAGGGCAGATTTGGACAGAGAATAGTCTGTGGACTTCATGAACAGCTGTAGAAAAATATTTTGGCACAGCTGGGAGCAGCTCCCAAACTGGTAAGCTGCAAAAGTGCTGACTTGCACTAACTCCATGGCACTCATGTGGGAATTAAATATATGCCCTCTCCAGCAATTACAGAACCTGTAGAACAGACTAGAGAGTTAAAACAAAAGGGGTATAAGTCTATAAACTGAGCTGAAAGAATCCATACATGTCTTCAGTTTTATATGTTCGGTGGCAAGGTCTGTACTCCAAGAGTGGTTGTTCCCAACACAGGCAGAGTCCAAACACCAAAGGATGACTGAAAGATCTGCTAGCACATCAGTGAAGAGAATCAGGTTCCTAGTTTTGTCCAAACAATGACGAGCACTAGCAAATCTGTGCAAGTGGCATGTGATCCTCATCACAAACAGTGCCAGGAACATCCTTTCCAGCCTTCACATCAGGTTTCATTTAGCCATTAATTAGTTGAAGCCAAGAACCTCCATTACAGCTTCATAGTGCAAGAAGGGCTGGAAGAACTGCAGGTGCCCAGAGTGACACCATAAATATTGATCACAGTGCTCCTTCCACTGCATCAGCCACAAAGCACACAATGGTCCTCAAGGGAGAGGAAAAGGCAGATCCAATTTTAATCACCCTGCCATATTACAACTCAAACCTCATGGAATATTATTTTAATTACTGCTCCTTGCTCATGCCAACTAAAAAAAAATAAAAAAAAATTTTCTCTACAGAGCCAAAACTCTGAGCTTGCAGAAAGGTGCAACTACACTATGTGTAAACAACACCCAAGCGAGCTCTCCAATCAGCAAGAGCATTTTTTGGGCCCAGTACCTCACCCTGGGCTCGCCAGAAACACAAGTCACTAACCAGCAAAACTTGGTGCTACCACAGCTGTTTCTGAGCTACAAACTGGTGTCTGGCAGCGATGGGGCCCTGCAGACTGAGTGGTTTATTCAGACTCACCTACCATGGTGGGCTGACCCTGGCTGGGCACCAGGTGCCCACCAAAGCCCCCTCTCACTGCCCTTCTCAGCCCTGCTGGAGGAGAAAATATAACTAAAGGCTCATGAGAGAGATAAGGGCAGGGAGAGATCACTCAGCTGTTACAGTCATGGGCAAAACACACTCGACTCAGGGAGATTAGTTTAATTTATTACTAGGATAATGAGAAATAAAACCAAATCTTAAAGCACCTTCCCATCCTTCCCTTCTTCCTGGGCTTAACTTCAGTCCCGATTTTCTCTCCCAGAAGCCACCCCTGTAGCCCCCCTGCTATCAAATCCTTGCCACACAAACCCAATACACCTGCACAGTACAGTACATAAATCCTAAACCACTTAACCTTCAAAAATATATGTCTGGGAATACTGCCAGTGAATATTTGACAGGGATTACAGTAAATGTATTAGTTGTCACTGAAAATTAAAATATGGATTTCAATTGAAACTCTGTATAAGAGGGACTTTTCCCCCCAAAATCCGTTAGTTAGCAGCCATGCTGAACGAAGGGGAGTTGTACAGTCAGCTCAGACTATGCAGGGCAAGCTGATGTATTTTAAAAGCTACATTTTTATCTACTGAAATAAATATTTCACTTTTTTATTTTTCTACTTTAATCAGAATATAACCTCATTAAATGACAGTGTGTGAAAAGAACATATAAACTAGAAAGAAAATATAAAAAAAAATCTGAATAAATTAATGTTTATTGCTTTTAGACTTTGATATTCTGGTCTTTACTACTTAAATGCAGTTTAAATGTATTACTTGCCACGGCCTTTACGTTAAACCCAGTAAGTCTGCAGTTTGTGATAAAATTCCTTATCTCTCTCTTTCTGAACCTACGCAGAGATCCAAGGTTAATTTGCAGATAATATTACTTCATGAAATAATTATCTTAGTCTCTAGTACTTAAAATAACTAAATTCAAGGAAGACAGTTTATAAAAATGAAGCTGTTAGGGCTGCAGGATGGAGGCTGCTCCCACCAACACACATCCCCACGCTGGCAGCGCCCTCAGTGGGAGACACAGCCTGGGCCCCCCAGTCTGGAGCAGCCACTCACAGGGATTCAGGGCAGGGATGCTCCAAGTTGATGCCCATGAAGGAAGGGGAGCCACCCCCAGGCAACTTCATCCTCCAAGCCCCCAAATGCCAATGGCAAGGCAGCCTGCCAGCCCCTTCACAACCCCAGCACTTGCTGAAAAATGGCTCTCTTGAGCCATTCTTCCTCATTCTGCTAATTTTTGCAAGCATCCTCCTATTAAACTATACAAATACATTAATTTAGTAAACATCCCATTAACCAGGTCAGCGTGCAGTATTCACAACTTATTACAGAGCAACACCAAATCAGTCACACAAGCAATTATGCAACTGTAGAGCAGACAACTCACTTCAATCTTAATATGGGGCTGGGGATGTAGATGCCAATGTTCATTCACATGACTCATTCATTTCCAAGCATTGTATTCCATTTGTTTCACCCTCACTCACGCAGCACTCATGTCTTTTGATCTCTAAGCTTTGGGAGCTGTCAGAAAATATGAGCTCAATGCTCCACCCTTCACATCAGGGATTGTTTTAATGAATTTAGGGGTATTTCTAAGCTCCTATTGTCTGGGGGCTGTCAGAGAAGCTGGGCTAGATATTTAAAACTGAGACCTAAATAAGTATTTAAAAAACAAAAAAAGGCAACAAGCATTAAAGATTTGAAGATCTTTCCAGAACTATTTAAAATAGGTGGTTGTAGAGAAGAGAAATCAGAGCTAAGATTCTGGGATGCTGTAGTTACAACAGGGGGAAAAATAAGTGCCTGCTCAAATCCCAGCTTTATTTGAAGACATACATTTATTGAAGCATCTTGGGAAAACAGGATGCCATATAATATTAACAAACAAGAATATGCTCTGTCAACCACATGCAGTACCACAGACATTTGAAGACCTAAATAAATAATGTATTAGAAAACCTATGCTAGGCTGAATTAATGCAGACTCCGATGATATAAATGAACGGCAGTAGTGGAATTATTTTCCTGGGATTTAAGTCGTATATAACATTAAAAGTAAAGGCCTTGAAATACTTATTGATAGGCAAGAAACTGCTATCTTTAGATCTATGCATGCTCAGGGAGCACTCTGCCCAACTTACAGTCTCAGAGAGTTTCCAAGAGAGTTACCAAATCACTCAGCTTTATTTGTAAACACCATGAAATAGAACAAAACACCCTCTTGGCTCTGGTCTCCTTTGACACAGCACTAAGTGCACAACAAACAGTGCTGACTTGGTATTAAACTTGGGAAATCTCCTCAAACGGGAGCAGGGGGTGATGGGAATTTTGCATCTGATCAGAAAAAGTAGAAGAATTGGAACTTACAGGATCGTCTTGGTTTTTACAAGACCCAACTCCCCCTGCTGTGGGAATGGTCCAGGTGGACCTGACACCACTTGGAAGTGACTTTGTCCCTCCAGCAGAGCATCCTGGGCTCAGCCAGTCCCAGCAAACCCCCTGCTCACTTGCTTTGGCAGATAAATATTCTCCTTTCTTCCAAACAGTCACTTTTCAAACTCCAGCAGCCTCTCACTGGATGCAGTGCCTGAATCCCCATGGACACCTCCAGCCACAGGACCAAGCCAGGACTGGTTTTCCCTCCTCAGCAATATGAAAGGAAAAACGTACCACTGTTTACATGCAGAGCTGCTGCCCCAGTGCACAGGGGGGTGTTGGCTCATTCTTCTCCTCCTTTCTCTTTCTGGGCTTGGTAATTACCAGGACAACGTGAGGATTCATTAGTAGCAACACCATCAGGCAACTGATGGCAAAATATAGACCACAGCTCTCAGAAAGGAGCTGAGCAAATTCCTGCCTACAGTCCACGCCTCCATTGGAATTTCTAAATAATGGAAGGATACACTGAAATTATACACTATGAGGAGGCCAGGTTTCAAACTGCAAAATGCATCCCAACAATCCATGACAATTCTGTTCCTAAAGAAACTCCACCTGATATATATTTTTTGTTCACAAACCTTGTTCTGACATTAGCAAGCTGCCTAAAGATACAAACTGAACAAGCTGTTTATTTAGAAAGGAACCATGAAACATCTTATCCTGTTACTTATTTAACTCTCCTAAACAAAGGCAGTACCTAATTTGAGGCAATTACAGCCATGTTTCATACAGACAGAAAGAAAAACACCACACAATGGAAGTTTAAATTGTTCTCAATCTCCTCATAGAGCTAATCTTTCTCGATTCACTAATTCACATTCACTCCAGCACTTCACAAAAGCTCCCATTTATTAAATACCACATTCAATTCGTAGATAAACAATTCGATAATGTAATCTACACTTAAAATAACAGCTCAGCTTCAAAGTTTGGGGGGGAATTAGGAGTCTGCCCTTTTTGTGGCTGTTTTGAGCATCATTTCTTGTCACAACTTCAGAGCTCAAGTCCTGTAATCAAGGTCCACTGGACCTGTGTCTCCACAAGGCAGGATCACTGTGAGGACTGAATGCTGTCCCACAGAACACAGTGAATTCAGTGGGAAATCTGCCAGTTGGAGGATGTTAAAGAGCATTCATGGCTGTTTTCCCTGCTCTGCAATTTCTCTACTGTTTTATCACATGCTCTTCTCTTTCCATTACGACCACCTGACTAATCACAAATTGCTGCCTAATGAAGAGTGCTGGCATTACAATACTTAATTAGAATTAAGAGGAAGATTTACTTTAAAATCCTGACAGACCAATATGCCCCAGAGCCAATCTCAGCAGTGCAGAACTACCCCAAAATTTCCATGTCCCAAATTCTTAATTAAAAGTTTGTCAAAACTTCTTATTTTGCGGGTGAAGCCTTCCCCTCCAGAATCCATTAACCTCCAAATAAGTCACTAAATTGTTTTTAAATCAGCTCTACTTCATAAATAGCTTGATAAAAAGAAACTTAAGAGTACAAGACTTATCTTTCATTCCCACTCTACAGCCTTCAGAGCTACTGTACAGAGGTGGCTCTCACAATCACTCCTGTCCAGCACACAACGTGCAGCACCGAAGGAATTTCTGCTACAGAAAAAGCCTTCCGTAGGGCCACCCAGCAGGGAAGGATTAGATTACACAAAAAAAAGCCCCTGTTTTTTTCCTCCACTAAAGGGCTGTGGTCAGGGATCAATGTGAGAAGCTGTCTATTGAAGTTAGACTCAAATTATTCCTGTATTTAAACCCTGGGAGCAGGCTGCTCCTGACTGGGAGCACAGCACACAACAGAGCCCAGGGGCAGCTCCCCCATCCTGCCTGAGGAACAGGGAGCAGAGACCTCATGGCTGCAGGATGCTCCCAGCCTTTGCTTCTGCATCTCCCCTCTCCCTCAGTCCAAAGCCTCCTGAAGAGTGAGCTGGAGGAAGCCCCCAGCCCCACACCCCCTTGGCTTCTTACACGTACTCACTCTGTGCAAGGTCTCAGTCTCCTTTCTGCACAACCAGATTTAGTTTATTTCTACTTCATACAGAACTTAACTGGCTTATTCTGAAACATTTCTTTCTTTCATGAGTTATGAGTTGGACTCTGTCCCACTAAGCCTCACATACAGAATGCAATAGAACACAGCCAGTTTCTTTACCCTAATGTTCTCCTGTTTAATTTAAACCTCCTATACTGTTGACTAGTTCTCTTAGGAAAAAAAGTCTTGGCTACAATAATATTAAACTGTAAACTGGACAGTCTTCTGTCTGTTAAGAATATGAAAAATACCACATGAATTAAAAACTATTTCCTGGCTTGTTTTAGTCTAGCATCCTAAGGAAATCTGGATTTGCCATCGTGCTGTTAATCCATCTGCTGAACACCAGAGAATTTTGGAACCTTTCATTAATGTAAATAAAATTTGACAGAGGGGATGGTCTCTAAGATTCAAATGCCTACTTCAACTACCTGCTGAGTGTTGGAGAAAGTCAGAAGCCACTGCTACCACTGAGGGAAGTCATCCTGCTGCTGGATGGACATGGGCTGGTCAAACACCAGTGCCCGAAAGAGGATAAATGTTATGAGTTTACAGAGCACGAAACTTTGTCCATTCACATTTCTTTGGATGCTCAAATTAAGGGCTCAAACCTGCAAAACCTGTGCTGGGCTTTCTTGCAGATTAGCTACAGGGTTCTTCATAAAACTTGTGTGAATGGTGTCATGTAAGTATAGCTGAATATCTGGTTAAAAACAAATGGTTTAAGGACAGTACTAATGCAAAAAACTTTGAACTAGGGAATCTCAAATAGATGTTATGAGTAGGGAACTAGACCCCGAGGAAGTTTTGAGGTCACAGCTGTGTAAATAAGCTCTAAAAGCACCATCTCAATACCAGGTGAAAACACAACTGATTTAAATGCTATAAATAGCCATTTTCAGAGAGTCCCTTTATTTGTATCCAAACTGACAAGGATGGAACTAAAGCACCAAAATGCCTTAGAGACTCCACTTGGGATGAGGATAAAAAGACACCATAATATTCCTTAAGACACTGTGTGTTTGAGAGACATTGCACAAATGTTACCTAATCATAATCAGGGAGTGAGAAATGTTGTCTTAATATCTACATGTGCTAAACATTTCCTTCACTAGTAGAAAACCAGTGAAATTCTTAACCCCTTTTGGAAAGAACACATTTAATCCTAAAAATCAGAACCCTTATGGATGAGATTAACCCTCACTGTCACAGCTTCCACCTGCTCCTCCTGGTTCCCTCAGCCCCTTTGGGTCACAGATTCAGAATCCTGTCCTTAGTAATACTTTTCAAAAGGATCCTTCCAGTCTTCTTCCTCTTCCATCCACATAAGTTAATCTTGCAACTTGTCATCAACCTGCCTTTCTAACACAGTTCAAGAGGGATCCTGCTTTGCTCACATCTCCCCTTTCGGCATCAGGGTTTCCTAAAAAATTTAATAACTCTACAAAAAGAATACGAACTCCACATGTATGTGAAGTTCTGCTTAGTTTAAAGAAAACAGCCAAGCAGGGATTTTATGCTTCGTGCTCCATTTCACTGAGAAAACAAGAATTATATTGGTACAAACAGTTCTTTTTCAATTTTTTTTTTACTAAAACAACTTGGTATTTTTGTCTACAATAGGGGCAAAACCAAACAAAACTACTATACAATTTCTTACAAAATTAACTATAAATACTTCTGTGGTTATAAAATACAATACAGGAACTTCATTTCAGTTTCATAATCAAAAGGTTAGAAAGAATCAAACTCAATAAAGGTTCCCTGGACACTAAAAACCAGTTTATAAATAGTTTTCAACTATACATATGCACAAGCCCAGGACATAAATGCTAATCCTTCTATACAGTTTCTTCAAACCACTTGCACCAAAGTAACAGACCTCCAGGTCACACAAACATGCCATGCTCTTTGGGTAACCTTTACCACAAGCTCAGATCAACTTGGGTCAGACTTACTCCATAACATTTAAAACATAAAGGGCAATACAGATCTTGCCGTTATAACCAATGTTCATATTTCTCTTAAAGTTATAATTCCCATTTCTGAAAGGGCTACCTTGAACCTTTGTTCCAAACCTACAGGTATTTGAAGCCCAGGTTAATTTTCAAAACCATCATCACCTGTTTCTCCCTCTCACTAGTGCAGGTGGGAGCTGGATCTTTGGAAATCCGTCTCCTCTCTGCTGAAACAGCCACAGGGAAGAAGCAGCCTTTGCCTTCACCATTTTGACACTACTATGAAGTCTTGGGAAACATCTTTATGAGTCATCAGGTATTAAAAAGGAGCACTAGATACTGAAAAGGATTGTGGTTTTGCAGAGCAATTCATTTGAGGATATTCTGCACTGACCACAAGCACACTCTAGGCTAGTATGGAAATAATATCTTCACAGGTAGCTGTAATACCCAGTACTGACAAGCACAGGAAGGATGAAAGTTGGCTATATCCCTAATCAACTCCACTCTATCTCCATCTGCCAAATACCAGGACCTAAAATTACCACTGGGTACCAACTGGAGCTGCCTTCTGGATGAGTGACACAAGACATTTGAAAAAGCACTGTCACAGTTTAGCTGGAAATCATGCAACATATTTGCATTCAGAGACAAAGAAAATGAATCAGAGTATGCTTGAGTTTATCCTCTCAGTTCAAGCCCACAAATTTCCACCTTTCCAGCATGAGATATTTCAGCCTGTACTTTAGTGCAATATTCCTGACTCCAAGACAGATATTTACACAAACATAGCTACTACAAGAGTTGTTTATAGACTTTTCAGTTTCTGTCTTACTTGACTTGTAGGCCACACATTTGCTCTAATCTTGACTGAAGTAAAAGTGTTAAAGTGTGACTAAGCAAAGCAAGCTCTAACTTTTCAGCAGCTTACCTTAAAATTAGCCTAAAGCTGATCTTCCACTTCTTTTGCAGACATTGGTTTCAATAGAGGATGTGAAGACAGTAAATTCCCTTGAACTCATGGCAGTGTCTGTCCTCAGATTGCCTGTGCACCAGTCCTAGGGCAGGGCACAATCTGCATTTTGTCTTTCTAAATGCTTCCAGCAGGAGACATCAAATCTTTGGCACAGCACCAGCTGCTGTGAGGTAAGGCTTGATGGAGGTAACTAAATCCAGTCCACCTGGCTCATTAGCAGCCAGCCTGCTCCAAGAGCACATCAATCTTTATGACTACAAGAAAAACAGGTCTCAAATCTAGTGAACAAACCACACACCATCCTTCAGGATTCCTCAAGCACTCATAATACTCATCAGCCTTGCAACATCCACCTTCCACCATGGCTGCTAAATGAGAAATATGGGTCCTATCTAATTGTCAGAAAGCTTTGCTTTCAGGATTTAGGATTAGCTTTTAGGATTTGTGCCTGTAACAGGAATACATACTGGTTTGGGATCAGCAGCTCCAGTGACAGGATACGGTGGGATACACTCAGGAACTCAGAGGAGGAATGAGCAGTGCAGTGTAAAAGGCTGAGCCCCACCATGGTAACTGAACCTGCAGGCTTGGAAGAGCTGGTGCCTGTTGGATTTTATGGATTCTAAATGCAAGTGTGTGAAGTAAAGGTATAATTTTATCATTCTCCACAAAATAATTCCAATTCTAAGAGCTGTAAAGTTGCTTCTCCTCCAGTTTGCATGTACATGACGAGTTCACAGCTCTGTGTATTAATCATCCCCTCCTCAGGCACAACTCTCACTGCCAGCTCTGCCCTGCTAATGCTGACAGAACACAGATCTGACCAGAGAAGTGTATCAGTCTGTCTTTTTGAACCTCAATGACTCAAGAAGCTGAGACAAAACAGCTCCTAATCCATTGATCAGCTTTTTAACTTTTAACTGGACTCTGTTCTCTCACTCCTGTGTGTCACTTGGAGCAGGATCTCCTCCTGCCCTGCTCGGGATGTCACAGCCCTCACAGGCACTGAAGAAAAATTGATTTTCATTATTCCATTTGTTAAGGTCAGCTTAAACACTGGTGCATTTCCACATTAACTTGAAAACAAATATTTTAATTTTACAAATAAAACCACTTCTTGTATTTTCCAAGAGTTTCTGTTTCTAAAATAAGGAATTAACAAAATCTAAGCTTATGCTACTCTTACAGGAGAAACAAAATCTCAGAGTACCATTAGATATGGTGTTGTGTCACGGGACACAACGTATCAACGGAGATTCAAGATCTTATTCTGATATGTCACTTCAGACTCATTTTCGATAAACTCAACACAGTCTTTTCTCTGAGAAATTCCACAGACTCTGCAAATTCATTTTAAATCATTAACCCATTGCAAAATGAAAATTCATGAATTCTACCCAGGTAAGAACTCGGCTTTGCTAAGACTGGAACCCATGATCTTAAAGGTCTTTTCCAACCTAAGTGATTCCATGATTCATGTTAAAGCAGGACTTGTCAGATCACTTCATGCCCTCCAAAAGGAACAGCCCTTCTTGGGGACCACAGAACCTCCTGGGATGGAGCTGGGAGCACAGACAGGTAGCTGAGGACACCACTGTTAATATTCTACCCCCAAAGAGTCTTCAGGTTCTGCAAGTGCAGAGCTTCACTGTCAACCTGTGGCAGAACACGATATTGGATCTTAAAATAACACTGCTTTGATTACCTTCCTTCCCTTTACTCTTCAATTCCAACAGGAATTCAGTGTCTGCTCTGTCAATCGAGACATGTGAATAATGGATTTCTGTTCGGGCACTGAACCAAAAAAATAAAAGAAAAAAGGAAAAAAGGGGAAAAGGAAGAAGAAAATGTAACTGTTTAAAGTAATCTGAAGAGAGACTGAGGGTGGATTTAGGAAAAAAGTAATTTCAAGATAAGGCAGAATGTTTTCTTAATATGAAAGGAGTATTTTGCTTTTCTGTTAATAACCTCTTAAAAATATTTTGATTTTTTAATTTTATGAGAGTTCAAAAAAAAACCCCAAACATTAACCCTTTAATCTAAAAATTGCTGAAAGAAAATACTTTGATTCTGAAATACTGTTCTCCAGTTTTACAAATAAACAGGAATTTGGGAATACGTGTATTTCAATCAAAAGGTGCACTTTTTCAGTGAACTTACTGACACTTAAAAACAAAAACCCTCTAGTTTTCTTGGCAGGGGCCAATCTAGATACCAACTGCCTAGAACCAAAGAGATGGCATAGAGCAATAAAGCAAAACTGTTGTGCTGAAGTTTGTCACCAGCATTGCCAGAACACCATCAGCAGTGCTTGTATAAAGGTTTTCTGCTTGAAACCAAAAGCAGCCACAGTCCTTAAAGTTTAGTGGACAGTCTTATTTTGTGGGTTTCTTCTACTCATCAACCTCTGCAAATATGCCCTGGGGTCTTGGGGGTTTGGGTTGGGTTGTTTCTTCTTCTGGCATCACAGTGCTGAAATGAGGACGACTGACTTTTCCCTCCACAGGATTTCTGTTCCTGCCTCTCCTCACAGCCCCATGTCTGGAGGCTCAGGGATGCCCCAGCTCTCACAACTCCTGCAGCTTGAAGCCAACAGCTTATTCCACTGAGACTGCTTAAAGGAAACATCTTGCCACCATAACAGCCACAACAGTAGAGTTTTATTTCTAAGCACTGACCTTGGCAGGTTTTCTGTAGCAGCTCTGAGTCCCAAGACCTGCCTGACATTATTCATTTATCACATTTGGCTGGGAAGGGTGCACAGAAACCCCCAAAGCTTCTGGGAGAACCAGGTGAGGCAGAAGCTGCTGAAGATGGTGTTCCTTCTGTGACAGGTCCCAGTGCCAGTCCTTTGGGTGCTACAGGAGAAGAGGCAGCAGCGTTTGCCTGGGCCCCTCTGGGCTCTGCTCCTCTGGGCTCAGCATCTGCACCTCCCCAGCACTGCATGGACTGGGCTTGGATAAGCAACAGAGAGATCATTCAGCACTGCTATAAATACTGTCCTCACAAAGGAAGACAACTCTACAAGTTTGGATTGCCAGGTTGGAAGGTGCACCGAAGAACCTGATCCAGAGGGTGACATCCATGTCCATGGTGGAGGGTGTGAGGGTGTGTTTGGAATTAGATGACCCTCAAGGTCCCTTCCAGCCCAAACCATTCTCTGATTCTATGAATTTTAACTCCCACAAACCAGAGAAACCCTGACACCCAAGCTGACACTTACAGAAAGGCAAATACTCAGCAGCTTTTGAGCTGTGACTGGATTTGTTAACCAGGAGTAGAGTAAAACAGCCCAAATCCAGAAAAATCACACAACCTTTGCATTAAACCTTGTTGCTGATCTAATAATTTCTGATTAAAACAATTAAGCCTTTGGGTATGAATTATTTCCTATTTTTGATTAGTTAGACACTATGCTGTTCACTGTCACAGAGAAAATGCCTTTCCTACTAATAATTCTTCTGGTAGGAATCAGAACAAGCAGAAGCAAATTAATAAATGATGACATGGGAATTACAACAAAATAGATTGACAACTTGTGGGTATGATTCTGAATAATAATATTTTACAATCTATTCATGAGCACTGTTAATAGGTGAGAATTCATTTATGGTACTGTCAGAAACATTTATAAAATGCTTGGGAAAGGAATTGTTACTTTTATGAGTCATGCTTGTTATTTCATGAATTTATTGTTATAGTTCCCCTTATGTATGTTCTCCTTGCCATAAAGACTACTCTGCTCACAAGCTGCATAAGGGGCATTTCTGAAAACACACAGTTTGGTTTGACATTTGTCTTGCTTCAAACTTATTTTCTATCATTATTGCAGCCTAAAACAGATATGGAAAATAACAATAAAAAGGGTGCCCAAATTCCTTCAGCAGACTGAATCCAACAACACTTACTTTAAAATATATGTTAATATATTTCTTAGCACTTAAACAACTGTGCAGCTACCTTTGAAGGCACAGCTGGACTCACCATACTCCAAGTGCTTGCACGTCTCACAAGGACAGAAGAAGCAGAGCACACAAAAGGTGATTATGATCATTGTTTTCAAAAAACATGAAATGAAATACATTTTGGCTACTGCCCAATTGCACTTGAAAATGACAATGTTCGTGTTTTGTGAACTGGAAAGTTTTCAGAGTTGTTTTCACCTGGTCAATGCACAGCACTGTTTGTAGGTTCTAATCAACACTGCCCAAAATCAAATGGCAAATACTTGCAACCATCTGATCAAGAATACATCACAACAGGCAATTATTCAATTCCTTCCTGAACAACTGAAAACAACTCAAAAAAATCACAAATAATTCGAGTAGTCTATGAATATAAAAAAAGAGTTTTCACATAAATTCTTCGATCTGAATTATAGATCCATGTACCCAATGATACACTTACACCATTCAATTTTTATTATTTTCCTATACTGTTCTTTTGGCTTCACAGACTTTCCCAAAAATATCCATTTTCCTTCATTAGCTAAATAAAAAAGCACTTTGCTGAAAAATTTTGTTTGGAAAAAACATGCAATAGAGGTCTTTTCCCATTCTACCCATTACTTCCCATTGCATTTCTACACATTATTTAATTTCATTTGATTTATTACACCACTGTCTTTTGTTGATAGAGAAGAAGAGCACTCGAGGGATATAGACCAGACAGCAAGAGCATCTCACACGCATCATATACATGTTCAGTAACTTATTAACAGAGATTAGAGACACGGCTAGTGGGAGCAGACACCTAACAATGACAAAGTAATGAGATTATTACTGTCTTCTCATTACTCCTCATCTATGCTAAAGTACCGCAAATCACAAATTACAGACTCCAGCTACTCCATAAAAAAACTGCCGTACACAGTATGTGCTCTGTGGAGGCCACTTCATTATCATAGATTATCCTATTTAAGAAACAAAAGTCATTTCTGTACCTCTAGATCGAGCAGAAGTACAAGTGCTACATCACTGAAATTTGTATTAGTCCTTGCAAAGATATTGCTTTGACAGGGAAGCCTTCAGAGAAACCCTGGAAACCAGAGTCACACCCACCTGAGACTTGCTCCCACCTGTCCAAGCTTCAGCTCAGAGCAGCAGTTTGTTACCTGGCTCAGTAGCACAAAATCTCACCAGAGAAAATGGCTTTTTAACACAGAAAGAAAGGACACTAAAGGGTATTCAAAGGAGAGGTCTCAGCTGGAGGGAGATGTTTGTTGGTCACTCCTCCCTTCTCACCTTTCCTATGGCACAACCTCGCACCACGAGTGTGCAACAGATGGGGCAAGGGAGGAAGACAATGGGGTGGCCAAAAGTTGGGCAGAGAAGGGCTAATGCCTTGTTATCTTCATTTGCTGTCTATCAACACATTTCAGAGAGAAAGATGCAGGTCCAAGCTCCACCTTGCCTGAGGGAAGTTTAGTCCAACAGGGTCCCACAGGCTCTGCTGGCAGCAGCAAAGTCCTCTGCCGTGGGAGAGGACTATAAAACATGGCCAGCTCCCCTCCACTGCAATCCCTGTAATCAAAGCTCATTTTTGGCAAGATAAGAAACAGTCTCCTCATGACAAAGGCCTCACATCTCTGAGCTGGGAGGGCAGCACAGAACAGCCCAGTGTCACCCAGCAGAGCACAGGCTGGTGAAGGACTCTGGTCCGGCCACGCTGGGCACGGAGAAAGAAGGGAGGGTGGGCAAGGGCAAGAGCCAGGATGCCAAGCTCTTCTGCAGCGTGGCTGACACAAACAGCACTGAGACCAACTCCTTCTCAGGAGGAGTCAACCAACACACTGCAGCAAGGACAGGAGAGCATCATGCCAAGAAGTCTGGCATTTATGGGAAAATGAAGGTATTTTGCAGGCAGGGACGCAGAGAAGACCCAAAGCACCCTAATGAACATCCCCCAGGCCCAAATGAAGTGCTGTTAAGATGATGATACACCAGATTTTGTCATTTAACAGGGTCCAAAAAATTTTTTTTCATCTGTGTAGGCTTTCAGTGGGAATACTGAGCAACAATGCCAGGCATGGATGACAGAATGACTGGATAAATTACTGGATTTTAGGAGACAGAACTGAATTCTACAAAAGATGCTTAACTAAATGAAAACACCAGCACACAACACAGATACCCTAAATGCTTTCAGCAGGGCCCTTCCCTGCACAGAATATTGAACACGTGTACAATGCTAAGCATGAGCCCAGGCCTTATGCTATTTTACCCAAAATTGATACATTTGTTCTACACAATTCCCTCCTGTCCTCTTACTACCAACTAACCAGCTATTCCAGGTAAAACACATTATGCAAGTCTGACACCTACTTCAACTTTTATCCAAAAAAGAGACTACTTCTCTCGAAGGAAATTTAGCTAAGGCAATATTACAACAGGAAATAAGGTTATGAACAAAGCAACCAATGGTACTGGATTGTGGGAAGAATAAACAATTTGATTTTTTTTCCAGCTTCTACTCTAAGGACTCTTCCAGACCTCTTTTACTCAATCAAAAAATCAGAAAGCCTTAAAGTAGCATCAAGCAGTGCTTCTAACCTGACTAGAGATCTGGATACTTCCTTGTGAAACCTCCTCAGTTTTAACTGGCCGCTGATCATGTCTAGTGACAATGTTTGCCTCGGGGTGGCAGGGTAGGAAGAATGTCCCAATGTATATTTTTGTAACTAGAACATGCACAGAGTAATTTAAATGGAAAGGGTATTGAGAGACCTCCAATACCTTGGTGAACAACTGAGTGAAGAAGTGACACTTCAAAGGCCAGGCTCTGAAGGATCACAGCCATGGAGAACAGCTTGATCAGAGCTCTGTCAAGGAGCATCTGCATGGACCAGGCTTTGCTTCCCAGTCACAAGTTGGTGCAAGGGCATGGATGTTGGCAGAGCTCTAGCACTGGGAAGAACATGGTGCTTCATGGCAACACCATCCCCCTGCACACTTCCTGCAGGCCTGGACCCACAGTTATGATCACACATCAGGAGAGACCACTCAGACAAGATTCACAGTCAGCTCTTTGCTGACTCCACTATATTCTGGCTGTGTCATTTTATAACAGTTGAAGATTTCTTTTTTTTTTTTCCCCCATTCTCAAAAACTTACAAGGAAACCACACAGAATTAAATGTATTTCAGGAGAACCTGTTCTCTTCAGACAAAGCAGCCATCATTTCTTTTTGTCAGGTTCTTATACCTCATGAATGACACACTATTTTAACCACTTGCCAATTAACCCCTCTTGTTATCGACTTGAAATTGTTTCCTGTGATGAGTCTCAGCATCACATAAAAGAAGAATTCTCCATTTCAGACACAATACCAGGCTCTGAAGTTCCACAATTTTGCCACTTTTGAGATGATTGCACAGTCTTGCTGTTACTAAGGACTGCAAAATTGTGCTCCATGTAATTGAATCTAAAGATCTGACAACACTGACCTTATCAAGAAGTGGAACCTTTGGCTGAGGTTCAAACCACACACAAGAAATAAGATCTTGCTGGTTGTTTGTAAACGTCATATAAAAATGTACTTATTCATTATTAGCAACTTGTACACTGAACACTCTGCAGGGCTCAAACTGCTGCCAAGTGAAGGATTACTCTGTACAATCACTTTAGTTACATCTTAGTCTTGTGTTAATTTTGGCAGCACAGCCAAGCATCCCTTCTCATGACTGTAACAGGGTTATAGCAATGAGATAAACATTCAGACCACACAGTAAAAACAGAGGAGAGAAGAAATGCTAAAGGCTGGATTAATATTTTGAATGCCCATAATGCTGCTGACCTCAGTGACAATCCTACTTCAGTTCAAGATGAGCAAGAAGGAGGATTTTAGGGAGAACCAGAACAGAACACTGGTATCTCACTTTTGTGGTGATAAGGCCAGGAATGACAACACATGACCTGCACTGGTGAGTCATCTCCTTTAGGATAAAGTAAGAGAAGGCTCCAGGCAAAATCCCATGTCCTGTCAGCACAGGGCTCTCATAAGCAATACAGCCAACTCAACAATCTCAGACTTCCATAAAAATTCAGTAAGAAGCTTTGTAAATACTTGCAAATGCTCTGCAGCAATGTGTCATTGTTAGAAGGAGGCACCAAAACCCACAGAGCTTTTGATCCCATCCCCCTGCTCACCTTCCCTGCTCCTGCAGACAGATTTCAGGACACGGTGGCCAGGCCCACAGTTCCCATGGTCAGTCACACATATTCCTTCTGAAACCACCCACTGGTAGCACATTGGATCTTCACAAGGAATAGACTCCACTAAATGAGGACAATCTGCCAGGGTGCCCACTGGATCCACGATCACTTGCCTGTGTCTCATCCTAAAGCCTGGAAAAGCAGAACTGAATTAACTGGACCACAGTAAAAAATATTTATACAACCATCTCGTAGCAAGAGAATATACAGGGCACCTGGAACTGGGGGATATAAAGACAAAAAAAGAGTCCAACAATTACAAACTGGATTGACTGGGATGGCACTTGGCTGTGTGTGCCCACAGCCTGGGCATGCAAAATGTAACAGTGCATAAAGAATTCTAGCACCCCCCATTTTTCACATTTCTTTTTCCCTTTCATCAACATGAGATGGAAATACACACGTCAAAATATAGAAATTTACCAGTGATGCATATATTAATGCAATAAGAGCATTAAGATAAAAAGAGAGGAACAGTTAAGGAACTGAAGATATAAAGAACATCTATATTCTGCCTGGGAATCCTTTAATGAAAAGACTTGTTTTGAGACACAGCAGAGCAGTTTACTAAGAAATTAGTATTCTGCTTTATGAAGGTGTAAGGTTTTCTGATACATAATGCATATCAGACCTCTTTGAAATGACATCCTATTAAACTGGAAGATTCAAATGTAAAGTGGAAGAAAAAGGTTACAGAAATAATCATAGAATTGATTATATAATCTACCTCCTTCTGAATAAAGCCAAAAGTCATGTTGCTATACAAAATGCAAAACTAATACACAACCTCCTTTCAGCATATCCTGTTATGTAAATAACAGAATTCCAAGAAAAAAAAAAGCAGAAAAAAATACATGGTGGTCTTTCCTCCCACAGTCTCAGAGCAGGGGCAAATACACTCCCTTAGTAGAGGCCCCATGGAAATGCTTGGGCCATGAAACAGAAAATTAAAACATTGCAGAGAACGTAACAGATCAAACTTCTGCAGTTCTCAAATGAGCAAAAAGAAATTATTCAGACCTATTTAAGCATTAAATGCTTTTGCAAGTATTTATAATTAAAAATGTATTTTTTATTATTTCTCTTTTCATTTTAAAAATTTGACCAGTTCAAGTCATTTCACAAGCTTAGGCAGTGTTCAGAAAAGGGTAATTTCCAAACAATAACATCCATTCCCTGATATGAACCCCAAGAGTCATCTTGCCAGCTCAGAGCCTTAGGAATCTGAACGTGTTGTAGCAACAAACACATACAACAGTCAATTAAAATCCAGGGGAGGTTAAATTATATTTGTATATTCTTCTTCAGGAGTTTAAACCAAACCCAGAAGAATGAGAACAACCTCTTGGGTCAGCCTGCCTCCAGATTTCAGGGCTGTGGGATGCACCTGAGTCCTGACACATTCCAGCCTGCGCTCCAGGCACGCAGTGGGACTTCCAAGGGGGATCAGAGAGGAACAGCCTGGCAGCTGCAGCCCAAGGAATCCTCCTTTTTCACAAGTGCAGTGCAGGATAAAAGGATCTGAATCAGGCTGAAAAATCTTATCTTTTTTTTATTTCTCACACGAGTAACTGCAAAAAGCTTTTAAAGGTCACATTCCACTACACACATCTAAGAGCTTCATCCTATGTTAGATTAATTTTTTTAAAAAATACATTACTCTCCTGACATAGAATTTGACCCCACTGCTTTTGCAGCATTATCCATGCCCTGCTGCCCAAGGACCAGCCCAGGGCAGCCCTCACCCACCTCTGCCTCCGTGGCGGTGCTGGCAGTTCTCGTGCTGGCAGGGCCCCCACGCCGACCACAGGGACACCACGCACTCAGCTGGGCACGGCAGGTGACACACCTGGGAGCTGGAGGGGGCAGCACCCTGGCAAAGCTTCCCATCCACAGGCCTGGCCACTAGGAGAGAAAAAAGAAAAAGAAAATCAAGGCTGTAGCTTCACCCTGACCAACACACAGCGCTCCAGAAGTTTATGCTGACCTGGGTTTTTCCAAGTGTGCCAAAAACCCAGTGATTTTTCCAGGGTCTTATCTCCCAGAGCAAAAAGTTAATCCTGTGTTCAGCAAGGCATGTATGAGTTTTATCTAAATGGTCCATACTCAGCAAGCCAATTAAGACTATGCTTAGTGGTAAACAGGAGCTTTAAAATTAAATGCAATGCTGATTTTTGACAATGCTGGAGCAATAAACTGGGATCTCATCGCTCATTACAGCCAAGGAGACCTCTCTACTCCAGACTAAAGAAAAAGACATGTAAGAAGGAAATCCAAAAAGCTCAAACTGCAACTGGGAGCCAGGCAGAGGCAGGTGACTAAAACACAAGCACAGGAGAATTTCCCCATCTCCATCTGAAGAACCCAGCCCTTCGAATTTTGTTCATCTACTCCCAATAAAATTGAGCAGAGGTCTCGCTTTCTTCTCTGCAGACATGCAGAAAGCATCTTTCCTGCCTGGGAGGTGAGACACAGACTTGAGCTGCCTGCACCCAAGGCACACCTGGGCCTCCAATCCTCTTTCTCCCAGAAATGAGCTGGCTCCAAACTCTGCCAAGTACCAGTTTACTTGATACTGACAATAAATTTGGAAATTTGACTCTCTTTGTATTTTCACTTATCGTAAGAGATTTCTAGTTTCAATTAACTTCTCTCACCTTTTTATTCGGGGCAGAGGAAGGAAGGAAAAGAACAGGAAAGACTCTTCAATCTATCTTCTGAGTCATTATATGATATTGCATTTTAATTACATTATGGACTGAATTTGGCTGTCTCTTTAGATAAATCAATATCAAAGCAGTCTTTCAAAAGGCAAAGGCTTGTTTGAGTTTACTCTGCCATGGTATTACCAAGACTTCATTAATTTTTATAGCTACTGAGTTTGTTTTATCCTCATTTTTATTTTTAATTCTGTTTTTCTTTGCTTCCATGCATGGAATTGATTTGAAAAGAATTTATAAAGCCATGCCCAGTATATGAGTAATCTTTCCTTTCCCTGATATTTTACCATTTTCTTTAAAATGAATCATTTGAAGAAAAACACAAGTTCTTTTTTTCTGAACACAAGCCTTCAGTGCTCAAAATCCCCACACATTTTGATTTGCACATCCTGAAGCTGAGACTTCAGACAGTATCAGTGCTTATGATTCCAGCTCATCAGAATAACAGGATTAAACAACAGCGTGATTTAATTCTAAGCTGAAAGACAATATATTAGTAAAAAAGACCTTTTTCTGAATGACTTCTGAGACACTGTAAGGCCTTTGACATGTTCATTTAGAGATTAGAATGAGGTGGCATAAATCCAATTCACCTGAATGCTCACACTGAGAGACGTTTTCTGGAGACCTTGCAAGTGAAGTGACAAGACAGAATGAGATAAATATTAGAGTTTTAAGGATAAGAGCATTTCTTTTACCAAGAAGTCCCATGCATGGCTTAACCTGCCTTTCAGCATCAAGCTTTGCAAAACTGTATCAGTTTTTCAGAGTTCACTTGAAGAAGTGAAAGGAAATAAAATTAAGTGCAGATGATCAACCCAAGGAATGAAGTCCAGTCCCACTCTGCTCTAACTCAAGGTGCTGTTGCTGGGAATGGCTCCTTCCTCCTCACTGATTTTTAGGTTGTTCCTATACTGAATTAAACTATTTAAACATGGAAGCCACTAGATAAAGCTGGATAGCTCTCCTGCCTTGAAAACCAACCAGGGTATTTTAAAGTGATTTTGGATAAAAGGAAAACAAGAAAAATTGATTACACAAAGTTAAAGGGCCCACCAGTCATCCCACACTCGTGGAAGACTTCTTCCTGTTCTGAGGGAAATCCCTGCCTTCCTCTCCCTGCCAACCATTTCCTGCTCCTCTTTCTCCCTTGAGCTGATGCCCTATTTAATTCTAGCACTTTTCCCAGGACCTGCAACCTGCCTGTCACTGCAATAAGACTGCTGTTTACTCACCTCCTTAGGTAGTTCTTTATATTCTATAAAAGGTAAATCAGCAAACACTGTTCTAATCAAACACACAAATACATTCTAGCTCTGTGCCAGCTCGTACTCGCTCTGCACTGCCTGCAATCCTCCAGTCCAAGTCTGCAGGAATTAGACAAGAACAATAAACCCCACACTGCATTAATTAATGCACATACACCACCATCCTTTTGCAACACCCTGCAGGTACACAGAGCCACAGTTTCCAGCACAACAGCCACGGTGACTGGATGGACCAGCAGAGTCCTCTTTAAAGACTTTCACTCCTTCTCCAGTCATTTGATTAAAAATCCTGGGTTTCCATCTGTTTTATTTCAAAGCTTGATGTGATTTTTCTATGGCTATTCTTGCATACCCTAACAACTTTTTTTATTTAAATAAAGGAAAAGGTGGACTTTCTTTTCCATGAACATTTCAAATGCCAAAATTGTCACACTCTGCAGCCCCTAAATGGCACAGGGAGCCTGGCTGGGGATGTCCTATTCAGGAAAAAAACCTGACATTATGCCCATAATAGATGAACACAACTGCTAGGAATGTCTTTAGGAACAGGCCAGCCTTTTGATCTTGTTCAATAATTGACTCTATGATGGCATTTTCCTACATTCATATAGAAAAAATGCTTTTTTGTCTCATTAATTTCCTTGGAACAGTATCAGCCATCTTTTGGGGGGAAGGGGAAAGGCAGAAGCCAGGGAAGCAAAGAGTGGGAGGGGGAGGCAACATCTCTCATTCAAGTAGCAGCTTATTTATGATGCTTGTTCTTACCTTTTAAAACCCTGTGTTCTTCCCAATCTACAGAACAAACTTGAAAAAGCAATCAAGTACTAATCTGGGAGCCACTGAAACATTGCACATTTCTACAGCTGTTATATTGAATCTCTCCTTTATAAATGTGACTGCAGCTGTTCCCAGCACCACTGTCTTGCCTCAAGTTGGAATTTTACTATTTGCTGTTATTTTCAGGTTATTGCTACCAGCAGGAGATAATAAATTGGGTTCTAAAGTGTCTTGTTTCCCTATATATTTTTACTGAGGTAATGATTTGGAGGAAGAGTGGAAGAGGAAATCAGCTCTGATATGATTATTTCCATAATGTAATCTTAAGCCAATAAATAAATTATCTTTGAACACAGTCATGTGGGCAGATACTTGCAGGCACACAAACCAACACTCTGTGAAAGACAATGCTGACCAGACAGAGGGAGAAATGCACAGGATGGTATTTTGGAAGCAGGGATTCCTGTCAAATACAGTTTTTCAACTCCTCAGGAGGCAATTTTTATTTTCCCTGGGCCTTAACTACATTTCCCTTTTATAATGAAAACCCAAGTATTTTTGACATAAAAACCAAAATGAGTCATTTCTAAAAATCACTAACATACCTGGAATACACACAGAGATTATCAGGTGTGTCTCTTGCATATTGGTGCAGCCATATTTTAGATAACATTCAATTCTCAAGGAAATAAATCCAAACATTTGTCATGTCTTTTGGCAAAACTAACCCAAATTAATAATTGCCAGGGCACAAGAAAGGTCCAAAAAAGGGATGGCATATCCTTGTGAAAGTTCCTACTGCCTTTGCCAGGACTCATAAACCAAAGCCACTTGGATCAATACAGGGGGAAATGACTTGAGAAAATCACAAAGAAATGAGTTATGTTATAAAAACACCTTTGTGTGTAAAACACAATAGGGATAAACCCAGCAAAGCATTTGTAAGCAACTTCTCTAATGAAAGACTTATAACAAAACCAAAATATTACACAAGGGAGAAGTGGTGAGTGCAATTTTAGCTGCCTGGAAATGACACCGAGCCCAGCCCGTTGCATCCCTCCATGGAGGAGCCACATGCACCCCATGCCTGATGGAAAGGGTTCCTTTATGCTTTTAGGAAGAATCAATTAGTTCTGAAGTCACGAGGCACAAAGTTGAAGTCCTATTTTCAATTAAAATCTGTTTAATAGACAAGGAACAGCCTATGAATAGAAGGCTGATCACAGCATGAAAGGGGGTTACTAGTGATTGCCAAGAGCAACAACAGTTTCATGTATTTCAGAACAATAAAGATCCTCACAATTTTATTAAAGTGACACAGAAAAAAAGTATCCTTGTGTCCACATCTTCCACTGTACAACAGGACTGTGATCCCAGCAGGAATACTGTGAATTGTTTTGCTACAGCAGAATTTGTGGAGATTAACGACAGAAACTACAAAACTGGCAAAAGTTCAGAGTGAACATGGGGGTTCCCACCTGCAGCCACATGACTGAGCAGACCAGAAGTGACAACTTGTTAAGAGTGTCCAGGAAAAACAGTGGAGGCAGCAGAGACACTGGGATGACAGAGGAGGCAATGATGGGAAGGCAAAAAGGGCTCTGTGGGATGTTTGAGCCTTTTGGCTGTTCCCCAGAAAAGCTGGAAATCACTGGAAATCACCAGAGAGGGTGTGAGAAGCCACAAGGCAAACAGGGAACAAATCCCATGGATATTTCATTTCCTTTATCCCCAATGTCTCCTGTTCCAGGACCAGCCCAGCGACCTTTGGCTTCATTCTCTCCCTGCAGTGTCCCAGTTTGTGGTGTCGTCTCATACGTACAAATCCTTCTAATTTTTCATCTGGCTCAGAGTTATTGCCTGGACACAATGCAGCTCCCCAGCCCCCAACAGCAACAGGAAAAAATTACACAGAACAAACCACCACTGTTTTGAATAAAATTAATCCAGTTCCAGTGGCAGGAAATAATGACAAAAATACAGAGGCAATTAAAATCTTGGCTTTCAAGAATAAAAGCTTCAACTAAAACCCGCTATCTCACGTGAACTAACTGGACAGCATATTACTTGCAGGATACTATAGCCAACTACACAAATAAAAGTATTTACAGAGGGATAACTATTTCATGGTCATAACAAATACCTTGTTGACCAAAAAAAGGTCTGTTCTTTAGAAGGCACACTTCTTTCACTGTCAATACATTATTCTCGTCATTTTAGTTTAATTAGTTTCAAGACGTGAAAGAACTGAAAATATTACACCTCTAAAAGACATTAAGGAAAATGTTTTTTTCCTTAATGGATCCAAACTAAAATTTTTTAAATACACATTTAAGCACTACTGTCAAGCACTGCAACAATCTGAATAAAATCATTTCCTCTCCTGCTTCTAAAGGGTTTCCCCTGAAGAAGCCAGCTGTTACATATTTATTTTTCCATTATGTGAGTTGTATCTCATAAATTCTGCTCAGCATTTGGTGAGCTTACAGATCAATAACTCGGCATCCCAGAATATAAATCTGATGCAGACTTCCCTGAATATATTTCACACTTCAGAGGTGCATTTCTCATCTTTTCAAGCCAGTGCGGTCATCCCAGTGATAAATAACTAGTCTGGGATGAGAGGGATCCTTGGGGGGTGGTTCTTCCACCTGAGAATGTGGTTTCTGGGATTCAGGACAACTGAGCCCCAGGCTGAATGTCCCTGTTGCTGGACCACAAGCCAGCAGAGCAAAGCTCTTTTCACACCACTGCTGACCATCAGTTCTCTCCCTCACCATGGTCTCTGCCAAGTTTTCTCATTCCTAATATATTCCAGCCTGTTCCTTTTCAATTTCATAAACCAGACGGGGACAACAGGATTTAAACATCAAAGTTCTTAAATTCTAATTTCCGTAGAGTAAATTAATCTTCTCATTCCTGAAGCTTCACCAGCATAAATTTACAACAACAACAAAACACAACAAAAAAAGGTGTGCATTTAACACAGGGCTCATCCTCCTCACAGGGTTCATATTCACTCCACCAGTGCATAACCTGCACAGCTCCTGTGGGCAGCTTATCTCCATCGACACAGCCTTTTCCCAAGAATCATGCAGGATGGCAACAGCCAGGAATGACAACAACCTCCACAACCAACTTCAGCTTCCTGAAGAGCCGCACCTGGCACCCAAAGGGATGGTGGCACGCTCAGAGCGGGTCCTTCACTGGTATTTTTCTCTTCCCAAAACTACTTCCAGAGTTTACTGAACAGATGCCACATGTACCAATGTGAAACACTAATCCCCCAGAAGACACGCATTGGAAGGTCAGGATTCAGAGCAGAACAAAGAATTTGCAGGGATGAAAATGTGGCACCCTCATTAGGAAACACAGTCTATGGAGCAAAGAAGGTAAAACATAATATTTTAGAGCTAAAGAAGACAAAAGGGCAGAAAGAAAAGGATGAGGTTAAATAGAGAATAGTACAAGATATGAATGAAAAGAGTTCTCAAATTAATCTCTGTGCAACTCCAGAGAGGCACCAATTTCTGGGAAATAAAATACAGTGCCAAAAACATCTTCCACATGGGAATCAAGAATAGTCTGAAAAGTTCACTCATCAGATAAGAAAGAAATAGACATTTTTGTCTATCAGCAGTAGGGAGAAAGCTCAATATTTTGTGGAAAACAGGGAAGTATAAAGGCCATAAACTCATCATTTTGAGACTCGTATAAGTTGGACTTAGAATAAAGGGCAGGGGAACAGTTTCAGTTTCAGACCATTCTGTGATTCTGCCAGCAAAGTGTCTTGTAAGACAAAACTACATAAGGGAATACACACAGGGATGGATCAGAAAGAAACCATTAGACCTGGAAAGGTACTTGAGTATTTTCCAAGTCCTCAACTCTAAACAGACTAAAGGAGGTTTTGTTGCTACAGCTGGCGACACACAAGCTTACAAAATAACCCTGATGTAAGATGAACCAGGTGGAATGGCATCCTAAAAATAAAGCAAAAATTAGTACAGGCTGGGGAACTACAGTGGAGCAAGTCAGTCAAGATATTATGTCTACTAACAGGGGAGGGGTGAATATTTCTCAAAGGAAAGAGGGATATAAAATAATAGAGACTTCTGTAGAAATAGTTTTGCAGGGTAACACTAAAAGGTATCCAAAAATAATGAAGGCACAACTATCTCACATGCTTGCTATTGAAATTCAAGATCAAATAAAAATAAATATAAGGAGATAAATACGATGGAGACACTCATTAAGCAAAAAAACTATAAACAAAACTGTAGAACCTCGTACAGGTAAAATAATTTTATGTGGATTTTCAGATGGAAAATAAGAAAGATTAAAAAGATAGGAACCTGCAATGACTTGCTGGTGAGATAATAAGATACATTTTATTAGCTGAGTTTACTATGCTGGGTAAACAATAAGAGGATTCAAGGGAGAACAGCATTTCACAGAACTCCTTTCAGTCCTATAATTAAAACTTAAGCAGACAGGCTGCAAAAAACATTATAAGAAAACTCTGAAAGTGAGAGGTAAATTGGATCTCATTCAAACAAGTAAAAAGGAAAAAATGTCAAGATATATAAGGCACAAATTTTATGAAAGACTGACAGGGCAGACAGATTCCTAGTTAGAAAGCTACAGAAAATATGGAGAGAACAGCAGTGCCAGTCACCAGGGACAGCAGGTAACTAGTTCAGAGAAGAGAGGAGATGCTTCAGAACGATTTTATAAAGGCTGCCATCTCCCAGGCTACTGATAAAGAGTTACACTTTCCAGATAAATCCAAAAAGCAAAATTTAATCAGAAAACAAAAGGATGCTCCCTGGTCTTCAGAAGAGAAGGTCAAAAATTCCTGAGGAAGAAGATTAAATCTAGGAACCACATATATTTATTAACTGTTTGAACATAAACACAGACACCACTCCCACTCCAAGAGGAATTTTAATTCCCATGTTATTGGAATCATTTATTGTGATTGAGAGGAGAGTTCTACTGTCAAACAAGGAGAGAGATTTCATGAACTGCTCATTGCATAATATTCCTCCCTACTTTCACCAAATGTCTTTTTTGTTGGTACTCTGGGGATTGTTATAGTGATGCTTGCTCAGATCACTTAAAATTTATTGTGGGGAAACACTTGTCAGACAAAATTCCATAAAATCAACAGTCACAAAAATCCTATCTCTTTTTGAAAGCCCACTTACAGAAGAGAACAAAATATGTGTGTCCCATGGTAGCAGAGTCTGGCTTTGAGAATGAGTTGAGAATCTACTTTATTTAAAAGAGTTTCCACACGAGTGAGGAGGTACAAAGAAGGGTAACCACCACCACGCCCATGGTTTGTTCCAGACAGGGGATGTCCAGGCACAGGGGTCAGGGAGCTGAAGGGCAGAAAGGACACACTGGAGCTGTGCCACAGGTAGCTCATTTCCACATTCTAGGCTGCTTTTCATGCAAAATTTGTCCCCTCCTGTCATGGGTTCACCCAGGTGGGCCTAAATTTGGGGTTTTGACATTTAGACTAGGCCTGGAGCTGTCAGCTGATTCAAGCTGGGCTGAGCTGACAGCTGACTTCTACCAATAGTGGTTTATTCCATACCACATTACGACATCATTTTCCAGGGCAGTAGAATCAGTGTGGGAGTGGCTTGGTCAGTCACCCCACAGCAGTCTGGCCGAGAGGACACACACATGGAGGAGTCCTGGGAGAGACGGGGAGGACCAGGCCCAGCACTGGCCCAGCAGTCGTTTTGGGAAGCAAAATGTTTGTTGTGAGTTCTCCTCTCTCTGCTCGGGTCTGGCTCTCTAGGGACTGAGTCTGTTAAGATAATTTGGGGTTGAAATAGTGAGATTTGTGTGTGTACTGAGAAGTGAGAAATTGTTCCGTGCTGTTTGTAACTTGTGTGAGTGTATATTTGTACTTTCTTCTAATTGTCTCTTTCTTTCTGTAAAAATACATGTAGTTTTAGTATAAACGTAGTTTGAAGGTTTTTTTCCTTCTCCTCTCTTTTCTTGCCTTTCCTAAGTGTTGCGGGGGGAGGTTCTGACCCTGTACTTGGAGAGTTGGTGGTTTGCCAGCTCAAATCAAGACACCTCCTTAAAAGCAACCTCATTTCCAACATGCAGATTTGCTGCTTCCATCTCTGGGTATCAAAAGAGTAACGATAAACTCGAAGAATCAGATGACCTCTGTGTGAAAATTAAGTGTTTATGTGTTGAAACTCAATGAGATACTTTGAGAAAACACCAGGATCTGTTTAAAGCCAATCCTGTTGAAGTTCAGTCTAAATGAAGAAAAGCCTCACAGTGAGTAGAGATGTGGACTCCTTGGACAGAGCAGCTCACACTCCAAACAGTGCAGTCTCCTGACTTAGGGGTCTCTACACTGCATTCCCCACACACACAGAAACACAGACTCTGAATCACACACCCTTTACACATTTACCAGCTGCTCCCTGACAGCTCCATCTACATGGAACAACCTCAGCGTGCAAGAATATTACCAAGCACTTCAAAGACTGGAAGATCTTCTGCCTCCAAATATTCATGGCCCATGTTAAAAGCATGAGCTTCCTCCTTAAGGCCTAAAAAATACATAACTTCACTTGGATCAAGACAGGGATTTCTTAGTTAGATCACCTCTTGGGGGAGAAAGATGTGAAGTCTTATCAATGCATTTCTCAAAGTAATACCTTAGTGAGAGTTTTCCATTCCCAGTATCTTCAAGTTGGATTTTTATAATCAAAATACAGAAAGATTTCAGTAAACTTAACCTTTTGAATAACTGATATACAGGGACTCAAGAAAACAGGTGCTCCCTTTCCAAGTACACACATTTTATTAAAGGAAGAAATAGATGGGAAGACTAAGCAAATGAAAACTGGGAGAGATATCCCTGGGGGATAAAAGAGCTTTGAGCAGTATGTATAAATATATCACAGATGGTACCTGTCTCCAACTAGGATTCTACATATTTTATCCAAGAATGCTGCTGGAGAGACCACAGGACAAAATCTTCTTTCACATATGTCATTGGGCCTAGGTCCAAATTCTCATTGGAAGTAACTAGAAGAATAACAACTGTGATGGATGGTAATATCTTATTAGACTCGCTTGTTTGATTCCTGAATGATCCCTCTAAGGACACTCAAGAGGTGAAGAAGGAAAAATTACTGTACTTTTGATAGTAGCAATTAGATTCTCTATTTGCTTATACATAGAGGATTAACTTGCTCATCTTCTCCTCATCACTGAAAAATTGGTACAATAAAATATGAGATGCCCTAGTGATGAATAAAAGTATTCTGTCAGTTCAGATTGCCAGAAGAAAAAAGCCAAAAAATATGTCATCCCTTATTTATTCAGAATACAAAAATTGATCAGCTAGTAAATGAGACAGACTGAATATTACTGGATGGGGAGGGATAATAGGGAAGGCTTTCCCTCTTTCTATTTGCATGTGACCGTACTGACAGTAGATGGGATTCTCACTTTCCAAGGACTACTGTACATCTGCACTACTGCTCTGAAATTACAGTAATAATTTATACCTTCTCCAATTGCTCTGCACATTATTTTTTTTCCAGTTGTCCATATAATTTTTTTTTAAAAAAGGTTATAACTGGCAGTACAAGGAAGAGGTATCCCAGTGAGTTTGGGGGCTTTTTGTTGAGGAGAGAGCTTGCAACTTTTGAGTTGAACTGAACTTTGAACAAGGGAAAAACCTGCAGGTGATCCCACAGTGGCAAAGCAGTGCCAGATGTTTGGGAGAGGTGCAGCAGCAACCACACATGGACTGAGCAGAGATTAAAACAGGTCTGGTTTTCCATGATCCCAGAGTCTGTGCAGGATGCTGGGACACACACTGGGCATCCAGGAAACATTCACTTTCCCTCTGTAAGTAAATAAATCTACGATATCCTATTGTGTTGTTATTATCTTGCATCTCTTCTCAAAAACACATTCTGCAAGAGCACTACATGGAGTAAATAAAACAGCCTATGATGAATTATTCATTGTGAATCTGTAACTACTTATTATTCTTCTAAAAGGAATATAACTCACTTCTTGAGTCCAAAAACCTTCTGTCTGCTCAGAAGTTGTGACAATATTATTTTTGCTTTCCCCTTCAAACCACAAGAAAGATTGTACATCAGTCTGAAGCCATATCTGGAATGGGGTGTGACATCTTTTTATATCCTAAGCTAGGACTATACTGCAGATAATGCATTCAGCTACAGAGGGGCTGGGCTACCTGATATTCAAGACAGGAAGAAAAGTCAACTCCAAGCAAAATTTAGTTCCTTCATCCCTTGTAACCCTCCCAGCACAAGTGAACAACAGGACAGGCAGGAATTCATCCACGGAGGTTGTGGCTCCTGGCACTTCCACACGACACCTGCTCCCTCTGATGCCAAGTCACCCCTCCTGTGAGAGCACAGATACCAGGAGGGCATCAGCCAAAGGCTACCAATGACTACGTGTCATCCACCTCCTCCTCCCCGTTCCTCTCACTCAGAGCTCCTTAGGCAGCATCTCAGATGGCCCCACACACGTACCTTCCTTCGGCCGCTGTGTCCCAAGCTCCACAGGGATCTGCACACAGTAGACCACCCGGGTCTGGAGGCCACCTCCACAAAGCCCTGCGTGCCTCTGGTGGGGAGGGTCCTGCTGGCCAAGGAGGAGAGACACCTGGCAAGCTGTCCATTCAGAAGTTCTCCAGGCAAACCTTTGGAATAAAAGAGAACAGGTAAAATGAGTTACTACGGGTGAGGGAGTAGTACTACGGGTGTCATCTTTATTAGATGACAAAATACAACTGGTTTAATCTTTATAGGAGCACTTCCCTATTGAAAACACAGACTGTTTTGAAACATTTTGAGTGTTACATTTACATAGGTATTAGCTATTTGTCTGGAGCACTTGTGTTAAACTTCTCACAGAGAACCAATCTCCAGAGAGTTCTGAAACTAAATCATCCTGACGACACCTTTCAGCAGAGTGTAAAAAAGGAGTGAGGATTAAGAGGTTTGATCAAGTGCTAAAACTAGTTTTCAAACATGTGTCTCAAACCACCAAACCACCTCTCTCTGCCAAGAGCTGAACACCTCACTCTGAAATGCACTTAACAGCTGAAATCCTGCATATGTCAACAGAGCTCCAAACACAGGGGACATTTTCTACAGGGGACAGCTTTATAAGAGCCTGGGGTACTGCCAGTTCCTTCTAGGGACTGGCCAAGGTAGCTCACTTAACTCCAGTTCCCAGAAGTTGTGACACACAGCAAGGTCTACATGAAAAATACTTTCATTCTATAGTCCATTCACATCTGAAGAGCATTAATGGTTTGCAAGTAAGGATAAGGTTTTGGGGCACAGACAGATGAAAGCTGTACAGACAATAGTCACTGCTGTGTACCAGCTTGAATGCCAGGAAGAACTCACTAAAACCATAGGGAAAACAGTGTTGTGTATCCATGGAAAGCAAGAGTTATATGCCTGAAAATGTAGAGCACATTTCTGACACAACAGTTTCCACAGGTAGAACTTGCTTTGACTCACAGGTCACAGTATGAGGGGAGTAAACACGAGCTTGAAGTCTTTCTGAGCTTCCTGAATGCAAATCTTAGGCAATATTGTTTTTATAACCAATCTGTTCACACTTCTGCTGCTTTGTTCCTCCATTCCTCTAAATTTCATAGTTTCCTTTTTCCAGACAATCTTTGGGTTTTGTGTAATGTAAACTATGTAAAATAATTTCCTTTTCTTATCCTCACAACAAATGCTCTCTTTTCTTATAGCAGATCCACAGTTCTTAAAATTACTTATGTTTGTTGACTGCTGACTGATCACTGGAAACTCAAAACACAGTGGGGTGTCTCTGCAGGAAAAGCCTTCCACATCTTAATTCCATGTATTCTCCATGGCAAGTATTTGCTCCTGACTACAGCTACATGGCAAGAAAGCATGCATCTCAAAATTATATCAAAAATAAATAAAGTCATTTGTCTGAGCACACATCAATGTTCTCTTAACTCCTTACGTTGTAAGGACGGGCATAAAATGACTTCCAGCCACAAAGCACTTCTGAATTTTGTAACATACTCATGGAAAACATTAGTGAATACTGTCAATTACTTTTCATTTACAGGTACTGCTTGGATGAGCTGTCATGCTCTCTTAAATAACACACAGCACCATGTGCTGGATACACTCACAGAGGTTATTACCAACAGAGAAAACAATAAAGAACACACTTTTCCTAAGACAAATATCAAATACTTGAACTCCCACAACATATAAAGCACAGCCATGAATTTTATCTTCCAGTAGTTCCTAATCCAAATTTCTTGGGCCTGCAGTGTTAAATGCAACCTTCCTCTTACCATATAGACAATAAAAAGGGCTCTCCATCAAACACTGAGTGCAGACAGTTCCTCCTCCACAGCACTTCAGACATTGTGCTTTCAGGTCTGCACTTTCAAAACTTAGAGATGGAACACAAATATCTTTTTGCAGCCATGGAAATAGCTCTGTTAAGGAAGTATTTCTTAAAAAAAAAAAAAAAAAACCAAACAAACAAAAAAAAACCTGACTTAAGAAAAACTCATTGTCAATATCTGGCTTAGGAAGTCAGTTGGGAACTGTGGATCCTAAAGACTCATCTCCAGAGGTGTGAGCATCTGCTTCTCCTATTCAGCGTGAGCTGCGGGAGTTAACACCTACAGAAATTAGGCCATTGGTGATTAAAATTATGCAAAGTAACTAAATCTGAGCTCAGAGATAATTAAACTTCATCATCAGCTCCTGAATCTTGAAAAAAAAATCCCTTTAGATATTCTCCCAGAGTCAGTGGATAGTGTGCTCCACTGCTAAGCAGTCTATGAGGAACAGCCATGGGAGCTCAGGTGGTCCCTGTGCCACTGTCACAGCTCCAAGGCTCAGCCCCATCAGCCCATCTTGGTTTTTCCCAGCTGGACATGCCCTTGGCTGCCTGGAATTTTCCAGTTACAAATCCTGATCTCCAAGCATTAGTTGTTTAAAATTTTCTTTAAATATTTTCACTGCCCTTAGCAAGCCCACCACCCCAGAAACATATCCAAGGGATTACTGTCCCACTGAGTGGGAAACCCTTCCTGATGGACACAGTGACCATGGACAGCTTTGGGACAGACTCTCTGCAGGGTTTTAAGCAGTGTGGCCAATATTTGGTATTAGTTTGACCAGCTATGGATTTCACTAAATACAATGAAAATTAACATTACTTAACAGACAGAAACTGGCTGCATAATCTTTTTTATATTTAATCAGAAGCTTGTTAATAGCCATTAGTGAAAAAAAAAATGAGATTACTGGCTGGAAAATGCTTGGGGGGTGTTATAGGTTTGGCTGATGGGCCTAAATCTGGGGTTCGGAGTTCAGACCAGGCCCAGGATTGTCAGCTGACTTGAGCTGAGCTGGTTACTTGGGCAAACTCTTGCAAATTACTGGCACCATCCACAGTGAGTTTACCACACAACTGTCATTTATCCAGCTGAACTAAGATGGCCAAAGCCACCAATGAAATATAATGAGAACATGCTGTACCCACGTCAAATTCAGGGGCCAGTCCATCCAGACCATCCATTCACCATCCCCAGAGGGTGAGGAGTGAGATAACTCAGGAACTGGGATGGAAATTACACACTGGGATCAAAGCTGGTCAGTTCCAGTGTGCTCCTGTGATCCTCATTCCAAAACCTGTCACTGACCACAGTTTCAGATGTCAATAGATTTAACATCTCATTTTAACTCCTACCAGTCTCCCGTGAGACCGATGCAAACTTGGTAGAGCTGCAGTCCCAGCTGTGACCCATTTATCTCCAGGCTTCTCACTAAAACATCTCAGCCCTTCCCTTTGGCTTCCCAATAGGCTTGTTCCAGCTTTTGACAGCACTGAGGTGCAGGAGGTCCAGCTGCTTCAGAGGCTGACAGACGCCACTGATTATGCTTAGAGGACTGACAAGGTAACTTCCCAAATGGGGACCTCCAGAATCCACAGACAGTTGTATGATTCTGCTTAAGAAAACAGGCAAACAAAAACTGCAGGTTTAGGAACGATGAAGTGTGTGCTTGAGGTACCCAGGAGGGAACTTGGCCAATCAAGCTGAACAGCTTTTCACATCATAAGCAGTGCTCAGAATTTCCCTGATGAAGAGTCAGCAGTGGAAGCAGAAGATCAGATCCTGCAGATTTCTGTTCCCATCATGACAAAAGTGTGCTCTTGCACTGTGACACCTGCAGGAGAAATCACCCAGCATGGAGATGGATAACCAGAGCTTCACTGTGGATCATTCCTGATCCAACAGGAGGCAACAGCTGGAGGTCACTGCTGCCTGCCCAAGGCCAGTGAAGGTCAAAGGCCTGAAGAGCAATGTTGCTATTGTTCCCAAAGTGTAACTCCAGAGCCTACGGGAACCATTCACTGCATTTCCCCTCCAGCCTTCCCTACTTCACACTAATGCCTTATCTTTAATTTGGGCATAATGAGCCTCATTTACAAAGTGATACCATCATACCTGTATCTCAGCAGTAACCTCAAGTCTTTTTCTAAAAAATCAGGTCTTAAAACTTTCCCATTTTCCATCATTTAACTTCTGAAAGCCTTGAATTTCCACCAAAGCAAAGAGGGTTTTTTTCCTAAATCCCTGTCTTGTAACATAGCAACCACAAGCAAAATGAACGATATAAAGACATAATCATAATTCTGGAAAATCCATCTATTCCCAGCCAACATGAAAGCTACACATCAAGGATAAAAAAGATCTAAAACACTGTTCTAAAACTCATGGCTCAGTGACAGTTATGCAACAAACAAGTGCTCAGTATCTTTCAGATTTATAGTAACCTCTTGGTCTCTTTAGTCTATTGGACTTAAGCTTTTAGTGTTTAAACAGGTTTTATACCTGTATATTCCCATTCACTTTAATTGAAGTATCCCAAATTTATGTCACAATAAAAGAAAATAGAATCACCTCCTATGTGTTTAAGCTTTTTAAGCACTTAATCCTTTCAGAACAAATAACCAAAAGTAAAACAAAGCACAAAGCTCCGGAGCCTTACATGCAGTTAATGTGTTTTATTTTCTTGCATTTAAACTATTGATTATAGAAGTCACTGTAAACTTCAGCCATAAAATGAAAAACCCTTCCCATCTAACAGCAAATTTACAGCTTTGCCACCTACCTGTGATGGGACCTTTAACTTGAAGTCTTGCCATGGACACAGAGGTAATATTTAACAGAGCAGTTCTGAGGCTTAAGGTATTTTTTTTTCCTTCTGGATCCTTTTGGGAGCTGGAATAAACTTCACTCATCTCTCTCTGTTGAGTACAACTCTGCAAGTGCTACTTCTTTATCTGCTGCTTTTCCATGTTGGTGGAAACTAGACCAGGAGGCTCCAAGCCCCATCCAACCTGGACTTCAACACTTCCAGGGATGGGGCAGCCACAACTTCTCTGGGCAACCTGTGCCAGGGCCTCACCATCCTCACACAGGGAAGAATTTCTTCCAAATATTCTCCCTAATATAATAAGAATTTATTCCTAACCCCCTTCCTTCTCCTGCTCATAGATTTGTCCTGTTTCTAGTCTACATCATCCCTCATTTTCTTTGCAGTGCCTGGAGCACACACTTGAAAGTTCTTGCCTAAAGAATAAAGCTAAAGAAAAGGCTACTTGTCTCAAACCAAAAAATAGCCAAGAGTTATTTCCATGAACTGGGAAAGTAAATACGAGTCTCACCTTAAGAAGTTTTAAAACTAATCTGACTAGGCAAAACACAAGTAAGAAAGAAAAAAGGAATGGCTTGTGCTGAGACCAGACAAATGAAGGAAAGAGCCTTTCATTTCTGCTACAGAAATCTCCTTAAATTGATCATCTTCTTGTAAGCGGAATAAAGAAATGATAACTGCTTGGTAAGCCTCAGCAAAGCCACAGATGAAGTGGTATGTATTTAAGAGGGGAAAAAGCATATCCTTTCTAGGTATTAAACTGTGAAGAGAATATGCTCAAATAAGGAGAATGTGATCACCAAAGATGATTTCTATTATTTCACAGGGATTAACACTCCCTCCCACCACAGCTGAGAGCCACTGCTTCCCAATCTGAGTGGTTTCCAGTGGCTCAGTCACCAGTTCCCACAGACCAACACCAAACCACCAGGCTGCAAACAGCAACATGGACTCCCAGTACCCTTCCCAGCTGCTGACACCTAAATAACATACTCAAAAATGTTTGACTTCTGGTCATCAATAGAAAATTCTGGTCCCCACAGCCTCATATCCAGCAAACCCTCAGCACATAACTGCAGTATTACAGATTTTCATTCTTGCTTGTTTCTGTATATACTGAATGGAAACATCAAAGTCTATTAAGCAGGCATGACTGTAAAATTCTCTTCAACACTGCACAGTGTGAGAAGGTCACAGCCTACCACCTGCATTTTGAGATACTACATCCCTAGAAAAAAACAATTAGCTAAATACCAGAGCTGTATTTTTTAATATTTTTAGCTAAGTGGCTCTATTAACCTGCAAGTTTAATGTTATTTTTCTGAGCTAGCACATTAGGCAGTTTATCCTGGCTCATGCAGATACTGCCCTGGAGGTGCTGCCTCAAGGTTTGGAGGCACAGCAAGATGGGGAAGGTTTCAGAGTTCACAAACCTGGGCAGAGCAGCAACACACTGAAAGAACAACAGGTTTCCTTCTACAGAAAGAGTGGCATCTCCAAAAAAATTATCACTGTTATGCAGGTTCTCACCTTTTGGGCTCTCCTGGCTCTACAAAACCATTTGCCCTTCAATTAAGTGCAATGTCAAAAAGTAGAAGTGAGGAAGTGGGGACAGCCCCAGGTCTGTTCACTCCCTGATTAAGTCCCAGCCAGTCCCCCCCAATCAGGTGTCACCTGCACCAGGCTCCTGTGCAAAATCAGCCAGACAATGTGCTAATCTATTGTCTTTGAAATCGGTGTGCGCTTGGGCAGGAGCAAAAATCACTCTGTAAGAGCCTTTTTGGAGGATGTAATCAAGCAACAGAATATTTTTTTTATACATCCTCTCTTCTGCTGGCAGGGTGCATAAAAACGATCAGCATTTGATTTTGAATGAGCCCAGTGATACAGAGACACTTTTACAGGTGATGCCTTCTTAAGAAACATATCTTGCAAAGGCTTTATTAAAGGTTTTGGCAGTGTCTGGCAAAGCCCCAGAAACTCGTGACACGAGCAGTGAACAGATCTATTAAACACACTCAATCAGCAGACAGGGAGATTTGTCTGTATGCATATAAAATTTTATCAATCCGGAAGCATTTTACAATCAATCTCAAAACATGTAACACAAAAAATCAAACAATATTTTATTTTCCTTGCAAAGTACACTGTGAACCTCCCACACTAGCCTGGCCAAGCACAGTGTCTGGGTTTGCAGACCAGAAAGGAGAGATCCTCTCCTTCTGCCAGAAAAAAGATTGCCACAAACCAAACAAGCTCTCAGGGACTGCAAAGTTTCCCATTTCAAGAAGCACCCAGAGGGAAGCTGAGTAAAGTCCAAGATATTACCTCTGATCAGTTCCCATTTTCCTCAAGTAGAATTGGGATTTTTTTTTTTTAATGGGGAGATGAAGAGGAATCTTTAAATCTTATGCAAAAATTACAATTTCAAAGCCAATAAAAGCACAGCCATAGAGACCTGCCCAGTCTCTGTGCAGCTGAGGAAATTCTCTGAAACAGCAATCAGTATGAAAGGCCCTTCAGAGAACAAGAGTCTCTGCTTTCAGCTTTTAAAATATGAAAATATAAACTGTAGTGGGTGTAATTCAAATTCATTTCTATATATAACTGTAATTATTGTAATAGCAATAACGACAATAGCAACAATTACAAGAACATTACTAACAATAAATAATGCCACTAATCACAGTTAACAACGATCAAATCAATGATCTCTCAGGCACGGAGAGAAGGCACGACACGGAACCCTCTCCATGCACAAACCAAGCAATGAGGACCCACTTTGCACAAGGCAAGCCATCAAACAGGGGCCTCTTTACTTCCAAAAATGAAAAGCTCTTGCCATACCTGGGGCAGGGCTGCAGCAGCTCCTTCCCTCCCATGCTACACGCTTCCCTCTCCTCCAGCTCCGGGCACGGCTTCCCGGCACCCACGGCCACGCTGCGCACGCTGCGGCGCCGGCTCCGGAATCCCGGAGCGAGATCTCCCCAGCTGCAGGTCCGGGAGCAGGAGCTCCACGGGGACCACTCGGAGGTTTCACAGTCCTTGGCGATGACACAGGACTTGGCGGTCACGGGGACGGGATCTTCCAGGCAGAGGCTGTGATAAGAACACGGTACAACAGCTGAGAAGGTCTTGCTTAATAAATTCCTATTTCCTTTTTCAAGCCAAACCCCCAAAAAAGAAATCCATGGTCATTTTGGGCAAATCAGAAGACCTGCACCAACAGGAATACAATGAAAGTAAGATGAGCTCCAACACAGTGCATATAACACATTTCCAGAGAGCTCTGGGTGCAATCGTTCATGCCAAGTAGTTTGTAAACATTATATCTCATTTATTTCAAGTTAAGGCAGATGAGAAAGGCATTATATTTACTCCTGTGTAGTCAGAGTTTCACAGTTTATCCAGAATGGAAAATAAAATCCAAGCCCAAGAGAAATACTGCCACTGGTAATCATTCTCACACCCTGCACACAGGACTAGCTGTCTGCTGTCCGTCCATCCATCCATCCATCCATCCATCAGCACATCTCTCTGAGCAGCTCTGCTCTTCTAAAAACTAATTAGTCCCACACTAATAAGAGCACTATCAGTTCTGTGAGTCTGTTATCAAACAAATTCTGTCAAAAAAGGTCAGAGGGTTTTCAAACCTGACAAACCACCAGAGGCCTGGGAATGCTGCAGAGAGGTCTTGGTTTGGGACTCAATTACTCCTGCTGCCATCAGGACATGATCTCGTTCATTCTGCAGCACACCAAGACATCACATGTGGCCCAATACAACAGGAAACCAATTTCTAAGAGCTGCCAACTGTTGTGATTTGGTATCAAGTCCCATAATAACCTTTTTAAGACTTCCAAAGGTACGATAACTTTTCACAACATACAAAACTATGGCAAATACAGCAAATACTTCTCAGAGAAGACAACCCGGCAGACTAAGGACACCATCCCTCCTTTCTCCTCTGTTTCTGTCTCAGCCAGCTGATGGTTCTCCTCTCCAGGGGTGCTGGGGGGGATCCCACCAAGCACAGCTGTGGCTGCTCCATCTCCCCTGTCCAGAGACCAATCAAAGTGGCTGCTCCATCCCTGGAAGTGCTCAAGGCCAGTTTGGACAGGGCTTTGAGAAACATGGTCTGGTGGAAGGTGTCCCTGTCCATTGTATGGGGAGCAGGAACCAGGTGGTATTTTAGGTCCCTTCCAACCCAAACCACTCTATGATTCTAGAGGGTTACCTCTCCTCCCCCAAAATGGGAGAAAAACCTTCCTTATCTCAAAAACCTTGGATAGCTGAGGTAGTTGAGCACAAAAGGATATACCAAAAGAGGACTGAGGGTTGTGTGAGCAGATATACCACTGAAGAATCATGAAGGACAGCATGGGGCAAATAAGGATGAAATCCAGAAGAAAGAAACCACCAGGAGAAAAGAAAACAAGATTTCCTGACTTCTGCATAGTGTTATAAGCATGATGCAAACTGCTCTCTGAGATTAAGACAACACATGATGAACTCAGTTTGAGCTCTGAACTTGTCTTCTCCAGCCTCCAGTTGCTTGCAGTCAAACTTCTGACAACCCTAAGGAGCAAATTCAGGTCCACTTAAAAGATGTGAAATCCAGAGCTGCCGCCAGGGAACCAGCCATTACCTCTCTTGCTACTACCTACAGCACAGTTTGACCAGTTGAACTCCCTCCAAGGAAAATAGACTGGGGCAATCATTTCTGGATTGCTGGGCAGCCCCATTGGGGGAGCAGAGAACATAAAGGACATTCACTGACTTCTCCAGTCTACAAATTGCTCCCCTTTTCACAAAGGTCAATAGGAATATTCCCACTGATACACATCAAGTTTGACTAGACCCTCAACCACCAGCAAAATACAGCATTTACTGGCTTATATTTGAACTTCCATGTAAAAAAAGAGAGAAGTGTAGCAACTTTTTGTCTTTTTCCCCAGAATAAAACTCATTAATCTCACAGGTGCTGTGAAGATGAATTTACTGGGGTTTATTTAAACAACTTCATAAAGTACAGGCAGCCTGTGATGTTTGTAGACCCCTCAAAATAAAACTATTCTTGCTTAACGATTTAAAAATATGTCTCATTCCTCTATTACAAGTCAAATGCAAATGATTGCAAATCTGTCTCTGGAACAAAACATCAGCTCTATTGAACCAAGGACTGAGAAGTAATACTCATTATACATGTACTTACTAAGCCAGGGATTTTGAGTCTTTTTTTGGAACATTACATTAGGTGCAGTCACATGGATGGTCACTTAATTTCCCTTTAAATAGTTTTCCAACAGATGAGCCATCCATGCTACAAACATTAACAAGAAAGACTAATTCTTGACTTTGAGTATATAAAACAGAAGCGCATATAAAACACTGTCCTAAGTGATGGTACCAGAAACCTCGAGTTCATCTAAGAACACAGCACAGAGGGTGAGAGATCTCACATTTTTAAAGTGTGATCAAACCTCCCATTCAGGTATCACTGTGAAAACCCAAATCCATTTTTTAGGTTGCACCACTGCAAAAGAGATTTAAGTCTTGCTTGATCTTTACTGAAACACCGAACAAAATGAAGCCTGTAAAAATCTGGTTTGGGGTCTTCTTTGAAATGAACATTAGTCCCAGTTCTGAGCCAGACAATACCTCCAATACCACTCTTGATGGATTCAAACCGACGCTGATACTGTGGCTGCAAAAGCCATCCCTGCCCAGAAATCATCTTACACTGGCAAAAGCCTTTGCCAAAGGCTGAAGAGCTCTTTTCTTTCCCTAAAAATCCCTCCACCATTCCTGCTATAAAAGGATAAGATGGTAACTCTGTTGACCTGCAGGTGAATAAGACACAGAGCTGGCAATTTCCATGCTGCTCAAGTAGGCTTTTGAGGGAGAATCACAAGCACCTGCCTAACAGAAAGAAAATTAATTAACTTGTACCTACTCATTCAGAGCCTCCAAGTCAAATTAATTGTGACACTGAGCAACACAAAGACAAATGTAAAAACACTCTTTTGCATGAAATTCAGACAGAGCCTTTCATGTTGCAGATGTATTTAGGACGATGTAATACAGATAAAGCCCAGACATGTGAGACACTCGCTGATCTGAGGCTGCAATCCAGACACATATTTATGCTGCTGTGGCGGTGTCCAAACCAGCAGGGAGAGGAAGGAGGTCTTGGGGACAGGCGATACTACAAGAGCTCTGTTTTCAAACTGATTTTCCACTTATTCATGTCTCAGGTTAGATCTTCTACTTGAGATTCCATTTAGTAACAGTGACAGAATTGAGTACTTGCACAACTGCTGCTTTTTTCTGTTACACACTTGGACTGACATTGTAACACTACAAGAATTGTTTCCTGTGTGGTGCAGGATGGATCCACTAGTCAGCAGCAGCACGGAGCCTCAGGTGGCAGAGTGCCCTCTGAGCCTCTTGTGTACTGAAGGGGAATAAACCACTTATTAAAAATACACAAAACACTCAACCAAGGGAAACCTACTCATGCCTCTTTTATGCTCACATAGAGCAGAGAGGGAGCAGGGGAAGCAGCCCTGGGTACCAACCACTCCACCTGTGCAGCTCCACTGGCTCCAGGCTGTTCCCACGGAGCAGCACTGCTTGTCTCCTCCATCTCCTGCCACGCACACCCAGGAGACACAGTAATTGTGCAGCCCCAAGCTGAACCACACCACCTTTCTGCTCTGCACAAAAAGGAGCTCACCAAAACACAGCACAGCTCCCAGCAGCTCAGTGCCTCTGTGCTACATGCCCTACAGTCACAGAGTCATCACATCCACCACGAGAAAATGAGTGGGAACATGTCTATCAGCTGGAAAAAGGAGGTTGGGCACAGCACAGAAATTACCCCTGGTTTTCTTTCCCAGCCATACCAATGCATTTCCTCACATTACAGGATGAGACAGGTGGTTACTGTCCAACCTCTTACACTGAAACGCTCATCTCCAAAACAATTCGACACACTAAGAAGCTGTCACCACGGCCATGCTGCTGGTACAAAGGCAGCACCAGGAGGGCAGGGCACCACTTCTGCAACCAGGCTCTCTCCCAGCAGCTCCAGGGAAGCACCATCCCTGTCTGGGCAATGTGTGTTCAAACCCATGTGCTGCAGAGCAAGGCAATCCTGGTGTAAGCTAAGCCACACTAGTAACAACCCATTTTCTTTTTTTCTCCTTTTTTATCATCATCTTCTATTCTGTAATCAAGGACCTAACCCTACAGGCTGCTGGAATATACACAAGCTGCTCTTTGCACTTGGCTAATAATATTGGGGTTTCATAATGGACATAGTCTTTGTCATGTCTCTAACAGCATCAAAACATTTCTTTCCCTTAGAAACTGGCAATCAATGTTAACAGGCATATTTTTGAGGATTCCTAAGGTATTTTAGGGACCTCAGGAGCTGCCAGGAATATTTTGGGTACTGTCAATACCATATCCTCAACTTGTGCAGTAGAGGTTTCTCTGGCAGAAGAAACATCAGCCCTTCCTGCACCACGGTTGTGAAGTTGGGGAATATTTGCCTGCCATACAACTGACCAAAGGGAAAGGGAGCTGGGAGACCTAATAAGCCAAACAAACATCAGTAAAGATGTCTAAGGTTTGGTGCCTCCCAAACTTAACGCACCAGATCCTCTGGTTTAACTAAAAATAAATGCTGCCTTACAGTTGCACCACACAGGCAGTCTCTGAGATCCTGGGGCTGCAGAGGCAGCTGGACCCCAGCACAGTTTGAGAACAGAGAAAAAACCCAGCCATTTTTAGACACTATTTCTAAAATCTTAGAACCACAGAGCCGTTAAGGTTGGGAAAGACCTCTAAGATCATCGAGTCCGACAATTAACCCAACACTGCTGGATCCAGCATAAACCATGTCCCCAGGTGCCACATCCATATGGCTTTTGAACACTCTCTTCCAAGGACGGCAATTCCACCACTTCCCTGGGCAGTCTGTTCCAATGCCTGAACACCAAAATGTTATTTATGGAAATGAAAAAGCCATCACTGCTTCTTTGTTCATGTGCTTTTAATAAAAGCAAAGGAAATGAGAGACAAAACTTTTGAAAAGAACACTAGAAAATAAAATCTTCTTCTCCAACAGCTCTGGGATTTGTTTTCAAGCCTGAGCACTGAGGCTTGATTCCTACATCTGCCAGGAGGAATGTGAACATAAAACTCTTCTCCCAGGTCGGAATCATAACCATCAAATAGCATATTACAGCACAGCATTTCCACCTCTGGACTGCAGGATTTTGTATTCAGCCAGAGAACAGAAGAATGTCAACACTGGAACTGCAAATATTTTTTTCCTAAAAACGTACAACAGCACAGTGGTTAAGCACAATCCACTAGGAAATGGATAATGGAAATTTAAATTACAGAAGCAAACAAAAGAGTTGAATGCTGCTCCACCTCCGCCTTGACAGATGGGTTGTCCCTTGACTGAGTTTGACCTGAATTTTCACTTACAAAGGCAAAGTAAACAGAAACCCAAATCCAACTCTATTATATCACTGTTGTCATCTCAAATGTAAAGTGAAGAGTTTAAGAAATATGTACCTAAAAGATTCCTAATCCAAATAATAATAATAAAAAACCTCCTAAAACTGTTTGCTCCTGACTTCCCCTTCTCAGTATGTTTAGTGAGCACACACATCAGGTTAGAAAATCAGGTTAAGTTTATTTAGGATTTCTGTGTCTAGCTATGGGCACTCATTTCACTAAACTGCAATTCAATGTCTAACCCAAATAACTTTTATTTTAAAAAAAAAATAAAAGGAAAGAAACTCAAGTGCCCTTGTCTCACTATTATGTTCGCTTTTAGAACTGTGACAAGACAGGAAACCAAAGAGAGCAGAAGTTCTACCACATTCATTTCTTGCAGCTTTTTTAGAGATTTTTAATGCATGGAAGTGCTTATATTTGAATTTGTTACTGGATATGAGATTTAACACAAAACTGAAATATTTTTCTGCACTAAAATGAAATCTGAATTCAGTTTGAAATAGTATGAAAAAGAATACCTGCTTTTTAAAATAAAGTCTTTAAAAACATCAAGTCAGATCCATACAATCATTCTATTTTGATGTCATTCCTTTTATTTTCATGAATATAAGGTTTCCACACCAAAACCATTTCTGAGTAGAAGTGAACCTGTCTCAAGGTCTGTTGATGTTCTGCTGTTCAATTGTTGTCACTTCAGGAGTTTTAAAAAAGGTCTGTGCCTTCCTTTCCTTTTCCTTTGTCCCTTTCCCTTCCATTCTGACAAATGTAAAACCTCCAGACTGAAAAGACATTTCATGAAAAACATCCCCAGCTCTGTCTCCCCGACACAGAACATCCAATCTTCCACGTGCTTGTGCTCCTCTCCAAGTAATTCCTATTTACAGTTTTTACATTTAAAATTGCTAGGATTTTTGTTTGCACCTTTAAGGCTGGTACAGACACACAGACCATCATATGACCAATTATTTAAATGGAAAAAAAAATGTTTTCCTTATAATGCAAAGGATTCCTCATCTCCTGCTGAGAGTTCACTGTAAAACCAAAGGGTCCTTTTTGCAGGGTTACAAGACAAACTTAAGCATCAACACAAAACCAAAACCAAGTATCAGGCACATTTCCTGCTGTTGCTGCCTATTTCACAAGGAAAGGATACCCCAGCTGCCCTCCCCATCAATGACAAACTTGTTAACAAAGAGGTCAAAAAGACTCTTCTGCCCATAAACTGGCATCTCCCCTCTGCTCTAATCCTGTGAAACTCCACCTGGAATGCAGCGTCCAGCTCTGGACCCCAACATCAGGATGTGGATCTGTGGGGTGAGTACAAAAAAGGACCATGAAGACCCTCAGAAGGCTGGAGCACCTGTGCTATGGAGACAGGCTGAGAGTTGGAGCTGTCCAGCCTGGAGAAGACAAGGCTCTGGAGAGACCTCAGAGCCACTGCCAGTACCTGAAGGGGCTCCAAGAGAGCTGGAGACGGACTTGGGACATAGGTCTGGAGTGATGGGACAAGGGGGAATGGCTTCAAACTGAAAGAAGGAAAATTTAGATTAGATATTTGGAAGAATATATTCCCTGTGAGGGTGGTGAGGCAGAGGAACAAGGTGCCCAGAGAAGCTGTGGCTGTCCCATCCCTGGAAGTGTCCAAGGCCAGGTTGGACAAGGCTTAGAGCAACCTGGGATAGTGGAAGGTGTCCCTGCCCATGGCAGGGGGTTGGAATGAGATGATCTTTATGGTCACTTCCAACCCAAGCCATTCTGTGATTCTGTGATCTGTAAGAAGTGAATGCATTCAATTTTTTCGACTTTAAAAACCAGCTTGCACCCAAGCCCACCAAAATCCAATTTTTGGCAAAAGGAGTGTACCCTGTATCCTCTCCCATCAGGGAGTACAACAGCTGCTGCTGCTCACTGGCCTCACCAGCTGCTCTACATCCCTGAAATTAGACACCAGTAAATTAAACAACCTTGATAATAAATTGGGCATCTTTGCCATTGCATTATAAATTAGGAGGCAAGACTAACATATGGTCTCTCTCCTTTTGTGGCCCCTGGCCAGCCCAGGCTGGTTTGCTGACCACTCCTGTTACCTGCCACTTTCCTGTGAGAACTGGGCAGTGCTGGAAGGCAGGGTGATGGCAAAGCCCTGGGAGACCAGCAGCTCGGAGTCCACTGTTACAGCACATCTTGGGATATCCCTGTCTCTTGCCTCAGGTTTCTAGAAATTTAATTTACACTGATTCCTACTCTGCAGCATTAGCAGAAATGGGAAAGCTTGGCCAGGAAAATGCAGAAGCACAAACAAGGCACTTCTTCCCTGTTTTACAGCAGACACCTGGCTTCCTGCCAGACCCCACTACAGGGTTATGCAAATACATTTATTCTCCTTTATCAGCAGCCAAAATACCATTGCTGTTGTACAGCAACATCTGTAAGACCAGGCCTGTAAGAAGGGCAGCAAATATGCTTCACAACAAACGAGGAGGACACTACCAGGGAAGGCTCAAAGGGAGTCACTGTCAGGGGTGTTTGTAACACTCCAGCCCTGGGATTAAACACCGCCTGGAGCTTTGAATTTTAGGTCCAAAAGGAGAAAGGAAAAGTGTGTGATTATCTGGATGCTGTAAAATTACATCCTTTCCTCGTCTCCTCAGTCAATGGGCTTTGCTCTTCTATTTAGAGTACAAGTAGAGGATGGGTCAGGCTCAGCCCTACAGTAAATCTGAGACACAACCTCAGCAGAAAAAGCCTGCCAGGAGGTGGCTAATGGAGCTGTCCACTCCCCTAAGGGGCTGGATCAGCAAAAAACCCTGAAAGGAGCAAGGGAAAAGAAAGCTCGCTCAGGGATGGAATCACTAAAACTAAAGCTCCCATTACCCTCTCCACTGTCATCCAGAAACTGAAGGTATAACACTCCAGAGAAAACATTCACAGAAAAATTCCATTCCCGTTCTTATAGCAAATATAGCACTGAGTGTGTGAAGGCAGAGTGAGTAGTGACATTTTAACAAAATCAGGATTCCCTTCCAGAGCCTCTGATAAGAAATGGGATACAAGAGGCAGAAGAACAGCTAACAGGTGTTAGCAGACATAAACCTGCTGCTGGTCACAGAGCAGCATAAATCACAAGTTACTCCATTAAAGTCAAGCAGCTACATGAGCATAAAATCTGTATACTTAGAATCAGCATATATTTAGAGATAAGTAATAAAGTCAAGATCTTAGAAACTGCTGGAACACTTCACAAAGCCTGACTTTTTTCCAGCTGATAAAAAAACAGCCCTTACTTGGCTATAGGTAATAGGAGCAGGTACAAAAAAGGCTAGAATGTGTATTTTCACCTCAGTGTGTGTGCAAAACCACTGTGGTGATTAACAGAGGTAGAGAATTGGACATAAAATCTCTGCCATTTGAGCCTGTGCAGGCGCCAAGAGCTATGGATTGATTTCTGCAAAATTCAGAAGCAGGATTTTTCAAGAACTTCCAATATCCTTGAAAAACAGAACACAACATTTTGACTTTCAAAGAAGTCAATCAATTTCTCAATCATCTGTAGCTACTGGTACTGGCCCAAATCCAACCTGGAGTCAAACGGTGGAGCTCAGACAGCTTAAATTTAAATGTGAGAAATAGAGAGACTAAATCTTTCCATGACTTGCTGCACCTTATTGTAACCTTCACATTTGAGTTAGAGCACAGCAACCCACACAGACTAAGAGAAATCATTAGATAAAACATTAGATAAGGGCAGAAATCAACAACCTCTACCAAAGACGGCCATGCCAGTCACCTGCCCTGTATCAGCACCCAAGAGTTACACCCAGACAGGGAAGCTCTGCAATAAGGACGACAATCACGGGTTTCCTCACTGATTTCTTTCTAAGATACACCTTCTGGTAAACTCCCAAGGACAAACTTTTCAGACTTATTCTATGCAGTGCTGATTTGTAAGAACGAAAGAGTTTAAGGTAGTGCAATCTTAGCTTCTTCTGCCAAATATATGCAGTACATGACTGAGAATAAACCCTCTCTCTCACACAAAGGCCCAGCAACAGCACAAAGTGATATATAATTCCATTTCTTCAAAACAACAACGAAACAAAACAAAAAAAAAACACAGAAGAGAATTATTAAAAATATATAATGAATTAAACAGTCTCGTAGAAGAATGGAAAATCTTCAGCATACGCTAGAAGGGAATTAACTCAAGAAAAGGTCCACAAAGAAAACACATTAGAATTGCCGTTTAAAACCCAAGACCAGGAGCTCTGGTGGTGCCAGGCAGAGCCAGTGCTCGGCCCCACAAATCCTCTGGGATGAAAGAGAAGCCGAAGCCGCCCTTACCTCAGCGCTGCATGTTTTCCATCGCTCCTTACACACCTGACCTGCCTGGTTTGGTAGCCGATCTCCACCTCCGCGGCGTGCTGGTGGCGCTTGGGGCCGTGAAGCCCAGCCGTGCTTCGCTCTCCAGAGTCCGACCCCAGATCCCGCATGGTCCTGCCGGCCAGGTGGCCGTGCCTAGGCTGGGGCAGGCATTGTGCCCAGGCGCCCACACGGAGGCTGTAGGTGTGCTGCTGCACCTCCCCGGGGGCACAGGCGGATACTCCGCAGGCTCTGGATTCCGTGAGGTTCGGGCATGGGGCACCCCCGTAGAGAGGGGGAGCGAGGACCGCCCGTGTCCGGTGCTGCCAACTCCTGGCGCAGTCTGTGCCGCACTCGGACCAGGTGGAGAACTCAGACACGACGCAGTCCCGCGGGCAGGGCACGAGGCAGGCCTGCTCGGTGGGCGGCTGGGGTGTGAAATACTCACATATTTCACTGGCCACGACAGTCTTGTTGAGTCTCTGGAGGCAGCGCACGCTGCGGCGCTGCAGCCCGTGCTGCGCCGTGACACAGCCCTCGGCTCCCACCTCAGCGCCCGCCGCGGGGACCAGCCCGCACCTGTCCCATCCTGACACCTCCCAGTCAAAGAGCTCCAGGTGCCAGTCGCACACCTTGAAGCACCTCCTCTGGCTCTCGGGTTTGTGCTGCTGGTCGCAGTTGGCATGGTACGTGGTCCAGCCCTCGGCGTGGGTGCACCAGACGGCGCGGCTCCGGAGGCCCCCCGAGCCACAGTCCCCTACACACCGGCCCCAGTGACCTGCAAGAGAAGAGGTGGTGAGACATCACATGCAATGCTTCTCCCACAGACCTGTCCTGAGGCCCAACAGCAGGTCACAGATCGACAGAATCACAGAACGCTTTGGGTTGGAAGGGACCTTAAAGCTCATCCCATTCCAACGCCCCGCCATGGGCAGGGACACCCTCCACTATCCCAGGCTGCTCAAAAGCCCATCCAACCTGGCCTTGGACACTTCCAAGGATGGGGCAGCCACAACTTCTCTGGGCAAACTGTGCCAGGGTTTAGGTACAGAAAAATCAAAGGTGAGCAATTCAGATCTATATAAGACCCTGTGAGACTGAAAGCAGCTGAGAATAAACAAAGTGGCAGCTGCTGTTGTCTGGTGGAGGAGAAATCACTCCCTAGGAGTTCTTAGTGATTCCCCAGAGGTTTCTCACGAGAACTCCTGAGGTTTCTCACAAGAACTCCTGAGGTTTCTCACAGCACACCAGAGATGTTCCTGAAAACAGTCAAGATGAGTTCACCAAAACATTGGACTTGTGAGATATGGATTATAACCAATTGGGATTTGCAATTAGATGGTGTGAGGTTCAATTTAGCCAATTGAACACAGCCTTAACCCTATAGAAACTGTGTGCAGTGTGTAATAAATGGCATTTGCTTGATCACACTGGTCTGGTGCATGGTGTCCTTTTTCCTCTGCATTATTTATTATTTACTTTACCAGGGCCTTCCCACCCTTACAGTAAAACATTTCTTCCTAACACCTCATCTAAATCTCTCCTCTTGTAGTTTAAAACCATTCCCCCTTGCTCTATCACATGTAAAAAAATACAAACCACATATAAAATATAAATCATACCCTGCCATGTATTAAAAAGTAAATAATTACCAGCTGGTCCCTAAAATTGGTTAAATGCTTCAAAAAGGCTGTGAGACATTTTTCTTCCCAGTGTACTTGCATCACTAAACTGCTTGGAGAAATGTGGGGAAAAAATAAAAGGGCCCCCAACACTTCAAATTAAAGGCAAGCCAGGCACATTTCTGCAGTAGTAAAATGCCTCCCAAAGCCTCAGGAAATATGAATACTTAATTCCACTTGTACAAATTAATATAAAAATGATCATAAAAGAACAATAATCTAATAGGAAAAGGAAGTCAAGCTAGATAAGAGGAAAACAGTCTTAATAGAACAATTAGTCAATGGAATAAACTGCACTGGGAAGCAGCTGAATCATCATCTGAAGGGATAAAACGATGAGGATAAATATGTGAAAATGAGAGTATATTCCTGATGGGAGTTTGGAACGGAGGAAGGGAGTTGGCATGGCAGGATGGGTCCCATAGAATGGAGCCCGGCAGCAGAAAAGGCACCTCACATGCACGGGCTCCAAATCACCCTCAAGGTACACTGAGCAAGCCATTTCCACTTGCAGCATGTGGCACTAAAGCCAGTCATTCAGGAAGAGAAATTAAACCAAAATAAAACCCAGCAATGTAATTTTCAGTTCTGGAGCACAGGAACACACATGTGCAATCGTATGACTCTTACTTGAGGATTTGCAAGTGAATGCAATCAGACAAGGCTAAATAGAAAGATTTGTCAGTGAAAATATTATTCAATAAAAACCCACCAAGTCAAAAAAGTAATGAGGGCTATAAAGTACAAAATTACTGGCAAACTCAAGAGTGAAGGCAGAGAAAAGCACTCAGGCCGAATCTAAACTATTAAAGGGATTTTGATGATCATCTCAAGGGGGTCTCATCTCATTCCTAAGTTTAAAAACTTTCCAATACCTCATAAGAGAGCCATTTTGCTCAGTACAGACACTGCATACATAATTCTTGCTTGAAAATACACCACAACTGCCCTATCTCTTTTCGTTTTTCAAGGCAGAAAATGAACTTGCAACAAATAAGTCTATTTATATTAAGCAATGCTACTCTAGTCGATATTCTTTAACATTGATTTTAAAACTACTGGAATCAGTTCCATGCTCCCACCACCAAACCAAACACACATCAAACCCCAAACCAGTCCCAGAACAGCTGCAGTTCTAATCCCAGGTATTCCATTCGGCTGATGGCGGTTTCGTTGGCAATCCCGTTGATCTTTCCCCATGAATAGAGGAGTTGATCCTCCAGAGCCAGGGGCTTGACATTGTGTAATGAAAAATGAAAACAGATAAATAAAAATGCCTCATCTTTTTTCCATTGTTAGGAAAGGAGGAAAAATAAATAGGAACTGGATATGGCTGAGCTTCACCTCCAACAGATCCCGTGCTCTTGCCATGTCCCTCCTGCTCCATTCTGCAGGCCAGGCCTCCAGCTATGCCCTCAGCCAGGCACTTCTGCCTTGGTGGACAGGCTGGGGCAAGAGGAATTTGCAGAGTCCTCAGCATTTAGACAGCTCCAGCTTTTGCTGAATCCTTCAGGAGATGTGAAAAATCTTCCTCCCTTTTATCCCTCTGATTCACACCAAAAGACACCAGCCCAAGGTAAGGACTCAGCTGTGACACGGACCTTGAATGCGACAGGGGAGCATCAAACTCTAGTGTGCTCTACAAGCTCTTCTACACTAAGGACAGGCTTTCAGCTGAATCTGATGTGCTAAAAAACTGAATTTTAAAAAAAAAAAATCTTTAACTATGCTTTTGAAGTTCAGTTACACGAAGAGGCCCATTGACGATTTAAATGTTCGTCCTTGATAGTCCCCCTTGATCTCATAGAATATTCTCATTCTAATGCCCCCAGGACCCAAAACCCAGACATCAGATTATGTATAAACTGTCATATCCTAAAAAGAAAAGTCAAAATTCAAACCTCAAGTACCTGAGGTGGCTTTTTATTAGCAGAGAAAAGTAACTACCACAAAGATTAAGCATCACAACCTAATTGTATCATGAGGTGATTTCTTCCGCTGAGGTACTTCAGCAAAGGCAGCTTCATTTTTTCAGATGTGGAAATTTCAGTGCAGGAAAAGTTGGGGTTTCATCAGTTTGGTTTTAAAGCAAGAATTCAAGAATATATTGTCTCACTTCAGCATTGACAGAACAGGTTTTTACTTATGAATAGGACCTTGAAACACATTACACCAAGATTTACTACCTGTTTCTTAGGCTAGAAAATTGCATTAAAAGTAGCATTAAACCCCGCCATGGAGTAATACAAGCCAGTTGTAGCAGAGCACTGGTCAAACCTCCCTCATCAAACCCACCACTGCCCCTTCCCTGCTGCAAACAACTGGTCTCTTTAGTAGGTTTTATACATTTTTGGGTGCTGCTCATGCATTGCTCTATGGAACAGCTGCAGATTTACCACTCCTCACATTAACAGCATAGAGAGACACTCAGCAGAAGCCAAAAGCAAGAAGTGGCCATTATTTAATGTCAGACGTGAATTTAGAATGAAAAATTACAAAAAAAAAAAGTAAGCAAAGACTCGTAAGAAATTACACTGTCGTTAGACACGTTACAATTCGCAATTATTCTCTGGCAAATATGCTAAAAACAGAGCCTGCTCTTGGCACAGCAAAAAAAAGAAGCATGAAAAATAAGGTTAAAAATCAGATGAAAAACCCATTACTATAGATTTTTTTCACTTCCTGATGATCTCTTCAGGACGTGGCAGCAAACTTACCCACAATCTTTCACTGCTTACTGAAATATCCTGTTTAGTAGTTTAACTGAGGACAAGGATGTAAATACTTCCTAGTCAACAGTCTGCTTTGTAATTAGAATTTAATTCTTTTTAGATGGGTTATGTTAAATTTATACCTTTCTTGAAATAAATCAGAGTCAATTAAAAGAAACATCTCAGCACAGTGTGAATAATAATATCATCAACTACATTAAAAACCCACTGGAATTTAGGCATCAAAAGCCCAAACTTCAGAAACATGCTTTCCAACTTCCCATCTAGAATGGGAGGCTGCTGGTGATTAAACAGAAACTAAATAAAATGAAATAAATGTCACAGTGATCTGTCTGTAGAAAACACAAAATGATGAGGATAAAGGATAGATCATCTGTTTCCTGCCTATTGGAACCTAATCAGATACTGGATGGGTGTCTGAACTCATCACACAGATGGAGAAAGAGACTGTGAATGTACATGGAAACAGGGAAGCTCCAAGCTGAATTTATCCTCATGGCTGTGAGGAAACCCTGGGAACAGGTTGACCCCGAGGGACAGCAGAGTCTCATCAGTGGAGGTTTCCACGATCTGACTGAACAAAGCCCTGAGTAACCTGGGAAGCATTCAGGGCTGACCTTGCTCTGTGCAGGAGGTTCCTCTCATGGTCCTTTCCAGTCTGGATTATCCTGTGTAGGAGCATCTAATTGAAAGCAAGGCCTTGTCCAACAGGATGGCAGAAAACCCCTTTTCACTAATAAATACCACTGAGATCTGCAAAGTACCAAGGAACACGCAACAGTGCAAACAAATCCACCAGTCAACCAAACCAAAGAGAAGTTCAACCAAATCACCATTTCCAAAAATGAGAAGTCAAACGAAACTTGCTTGGCTTGCACAAAAATTGTAACAGAGTGGAGTGTTTTTGTTTACAGAAAACTGTGAACAAAGACATCCTACTGTTTCTTACAGAACATCTATAACACTGCAAGTGAAGACATGAAAGGGATTAATAAATCAAGACAATTTATTACAGCAAAACTCCACATTGTTCTGTTTGCCATCCTTTATCAGCCAGAAGAAATACTGTACTATCAACCCACGCAGCTTCTCTAATCCCTTTCAAAACATGCAATAACACAGCAATTGTAGTTTATTTGATGCAGTGCACACTGATCTGCCCTTCCTGCCTGCAAGACGCACCTAAAACAACACCACAATTATGCCTGAAAGGACACAGTGACATCTGCTCTGCCACAGGTCACATACTCATATGGCAAGCAGGCTATACAGACAGAAATTACATATTACAGACAAAATAAAACACCACTAAACACCATACTTAGATGAGGAATCCCAGTAAGATTTTTTAGTAAGTGTGTTATTGCTTAATAAGCATTGCTAGAATATTTATGCTCTGTTTATTGTGACATTTATTTTAATCCTAATCATTTCACCCTTGGAGAATTCATTCAACAATCATTTTCCACAGTGATTCTGGCCCTGATGCTACGGGCTGATTTTCAAACTAAGGGCAAGATCAGCAACCAAAATAGAATATTGTGTTAGTAATTTATATCAGGTAAGAGATATGCTCTAATACATAAAACAGTGAAGGAACACTGAAAACATTAGTAGGCAAACACTGGTAGTGTTTTCTACCCACTTTTACCTTCTTCAGTTTTAGTATCAAATTTAGGAGCAATTGTCCTACACCTTGAAAACTTGTTTTTAAACAGAACCTCCTAATTGTTAGTCATCAAAACAGAGATGTACAACTTCATGGATGCCTCAGTGAGGAGCAGCTCCACCAGATGGGATGTAACTCCACAAGATCACTGCAGTGCCCACTTCAAGTCAACATTTCTGCTTGAAATGTCATATAACCCATCTGGATGTCATTCCAGAATCCAGAGCATGGCCATGGGAAATGCAAAGATCCAACTCAGCTTTACCACTGACTCCAAGAACATGTGAGCTTTATTCCTAATGGCACTACCCCTAATTAATCTCAACTATTATTAACAGAGGCAAAAAATAAGTTCCATTAAATACATTTCCTCAGAATAATACATTGTTTTATGAGAAGTTTTTATGGGATTTATGCAATTTTAATATAATTTTATGAGAATTATGCATGTTTTATGAGACTTGCACACATATTTCTTTATTATGAACCAAACTCTTCAAGCTCACATGAACTACCACATATTTGCTCACCACTTTTTCCTTTTTTGGCACAATGTGAAGACATTCAATATCGTGCCAAGAAAAATAACTCAAAGGATCCCGGCAAAGATCTTACAGTCACATCTTTTCTTGCAGACTAAATAGGCTAAAATCTCTGGGCTCAGGTCTGCACAGAGTCTGGGACACCAGATCTGATATGATTTGGTGTTTTATATTCCAAAGCAATGCTGTATAGCTGGAGTTGGGCTTTGTGAAAGAGCCCTCCTGTCTCCCTGCCCTTCATCTACTGCCACATCTCAGCCAAAACAGAGCTTTTTTCCTTGCCTATGCTTAACTGTCTCAATTACTTTGCTATTTATTATTAACAGCAATTCATTAAGTCACTTTGCACCATAATAAGAAAGATCCTATACAAAAGACTATTGTTCTATTTGCGATGTGTCACACAGGGCACATAAAATTCCTCTGATTCCTGGGATTAATTTTAAATACTTGCAGCACTTTTTTAAACTTTCATGACCTACACAAATGAGCAATTCAGCAGCTTAGTTATTCATCTTATTTTAGATCTGAATAAATGTGAAGTTTAGTGACTTACAGCCGTGCAGCAGTTTGTTCCAATTTTACATTTCAGGTTTTTCCCCTTATTATCCACATGCTGTAGCACTCAAGACACACTTCAGCAAGAAAGACATTCTGCAGCAGAATGTAATGAACACTGCTGTTTATGAAAATGCAGTGATTTACTAACCCCTTGGCACTGGAAGGCAGGACTTCCCACTATTAAGCACTAATGTAAACGGCATTAGCTGAGCTACTCAATCATGTGCCCACACCCCGGAGACAGCCCAGGGAAAATCATTCCTTTCATTCAACTCTCAGTTAAAAATTAGAAAAAAAATAAAAAAAATCCCCAACACTTATTCCAATACATTTCTGTAATGCTCATGCAACACATTTTGAGGGTTTGTGAGAATGAGGGTTAGAAGATGAGGGCAAAATGTACATAGACGTATGTATTCTATACAAACAAAAAGTATAAATAGATGGTATCAACAGACTACAACTATGAGTAGTTTACTGCATATGAGATTAAGAACACCTCAGTACTGCATTATAGATAGTTATAATCAAACTCTGGCCTTTTCAAAATTCCAAATATCAAGGAAAACAATTCTTTCTAAAACCCAATAGCCTTTACAAGATATTTGTAAATGTAGCCTTATGAGAAAAAGAAATGTTCAGTCACTCCACCCTGACTTTGGGGTTTATAATCCCCAACAGGAATTGCTATTTCCCTGAATCAACACCACCCAGGTAATGCAGCACCTCCTGTAACACAAACCACCACTTTATCTGTGAGTACCAGGGGAAACACATGGGCATTGCTGGACACCCATCTCAGCAACACCACCTTCTGCTCCCCAGCCTCCTCTCTAGTTACATTTCAATCTTCTCTCACACCCAGGGGAAAGCTCCAATCCCTTCAAGCACAATCAAGCAAGAAGTAGAAGTCTACACTGATATTTGCATGGAAGCAGAAGGAAGCTTGAGATGCTTGTAAATGGAGTTAGTTCTTATTTTCCTCCAGGAACAGGGTGATTCAGAAGGTCCTCAAACCTTCTGCCTTAACAGCAGCAAACCTTGCACAGGGCTTTTTAGGTGTTTCCATACAGTGGCCTCCCCCCACTGCCCTTCACATGGGCAGTCACTCCAAGGTATTTTTCACAGAATCACAGAATCTTCTGAGTTGGAAGGGACCCACAAGGATCATCGAGTCCAACTCTTAAGTCAATGGCCCACATAGGGGATTGAACCCATGACTTTCCAGCATGCCATGCCCAGGTTTCAGCCAGGTCCACATCCTGCACAGAGCCCAGCTGAGATTCACTCAGCTCTGGAAGAGACAGCCCCATCTGCACATCCACAACAAACCTCAGCAAGCAACATCAAGGTCACAGAATCACGGAATGGTTTGGGTTGGAAGGGACTGTAAGTATCATCGAGTCCAAGCCCCCTGCCATGGGCAGGGACACCTTCCACTATCCCAGGTTGTTCCAAGCCCCATCCAACCTGGCCTTGGACACTTCCAGGGATGGGGCAGCCACAGCTTCTCTGGGCAACCTGTGCCAGAGCCTGCCCACCCTCACATGGAACAATCAGTGAAGACAGAGAAGATTGGCACTAATGGACTGCGGAGGGAATCACAGCAGGAAAGTTGCTGTCAAAGGTTCACTGCTCCGAGACAGGCCCTGGGTGGGACAGCTGGGGGGAAGCACTGGCAGCAGCTCAACATCTGCTTGCTATTCCAGCTCCAAGACACAAAGAGAATTCTTATTTCACTTCTGCAATAATTCATTACCTGGCAAACACCAAAGACAGAGCCCAATGCTTCTTCCAAACGGTGACAACTACGGTTTCTAATTTTCTTACTCTTTCACAAAGCTTAAAATATGTTTGTTCATTGAAATAATAGCAAAATAAACAAATTGTTTCAGAGAAAAAGTTGTGAAATAATACAGCAATCTGCACACCTGCAAAACCTTTCTCAAGTATCCAAATTTACTTCCCATGCACATAATCACAGAAATAGATGCATCCCCTCCAGACATCATTTTAAGGGAGAACTATAATTTTTCTGCTCAGCTTCAAACTATTCCCAACTTACATATTTTATAACCCACAACACCCCCAAAGCCAACAGACGTTTTCAGCCACTACAGCGATCAATATGTCACGATAAAGGAATAGAAATCCAGGGCTGCACACCAAGGTGCTGCCAAGTCTGGCTGGGGCTAAGCAGTGGAATGGCATCCCCTGTCCCTCAGCCTCCTGCAGAGCTGATGTGCCCACACCTACAGATATCCTGTTCCACTCAGGATGTTCTCCAGGTGGGACCAGCTGGGGCAGCCCCTCTGCCCTTGCCCTGGAACAGAAGTGGGGCCACCCAAAGCTCTTGGAACAGAAAAGACAGAGGGTAAAATACAGAAATCATGTACTTCTACAGAAATACCTTCTCAGTCATGTGGGCCAGACAGTCATTGTTCCTAATAAGCATTATGGAAGAGCTACACAATGGGCAGGAGTCCCATGGTGCCCAACTGCTGCTAATTAGTATTTCTGCAAAGATGGAGAACACCTATGATAGCAATTCCCTGGCAACAGCATAATTAATTCCTGTGAAAAGTACTATTTTTAAAGATGTGTGCAATCAATTTTCTAAAAACTGGACAGAGGTTATTGTAGAACTCAACAAACTGCTTTTACTGGGCATCTTCCCTTTATTTACAGTCCATTTTTAATTATCCTCCTTTCAGTTATTTATAATTAAATTCCCACTTACTCCAGACACTCTTCCCCATATTCTAGAGGAAAAGTGTTTTGGAAAAGCACAGTTCACTGCACTGTTAGTAAATAGCTGGGGAGGAATAAACCCTACGAGCAGCAGTGCCAAAGTTTGGAACGCCGAGTGTTGTCCAGCAGTAAATCAATGTGCTCCTCTCACAGACAGGAATGGCTGAGCAAGGAGCTCATCACTCCAGGAGGGCCAAAGAGTTTGCATTTCCAAACAGTGTCCATCAGGATGAAGGGCTCTAACATGCAAGGGGTTTTCACTTCGGGGAAGAAGGACCAACATGTAGCACAGACAAAACTAAGCAAAGCAAAACAACAACAACAATAAAACCACAACCAAACAAAAAAACAAAAGCTAAGTCCAATTCACAAAAACTCAGTTTCAATGGGTAGGAAAAAAAATTAATGCAAAAAAAAAAGCAAAGACATTATTGTCCTAATTGAAATAACCTCCCATCACATCATGAGTTCTGCTTCTTGATTGTGAGGCCCAGAACAGAGTAACTAAAATGCTTCAGTTTGCACTCAGGGAACATGATCACACTACCTCATTCAGGCTTGCAGGTGTTAAGATAAGAAAAATCTTGGGTATCTTGTGCCAAGAATTACAAAATATAAGTAAGCACATCATATCTGGATGAGTATGTGAAGAAAGAAAAATCTCCATCCCATCTGGAGGCAGATTTTGCCAGGCATTGTTCCAAACGACTGCACGTGCAGGTGAGGGAAAGCAAAATATGGTCAAATGTAGATCAGGACATCAGGCCAGACTGAGATCCAGGGATCTTATGGGGAGATTGTATTATCCCATGATGCTTTTGAATTTATTTTATTTTCAACTAGACATACTGAGGTGCTGGAGAGCAGGACATGGTATGAGCTACACCCCAGGAGAGCGGCAGGGCCTTCCACACCTCCCAAATGAAAGCACCAAAAGGGTAACAAAGCATTACAGCACAAACAGCAATTTCCTACTAGTTTTACTTTTTAATTTAGTTTTTCCTATTCCAGCTGTGTTAGATTCTGTGGAGTAAAAGCCAGAAGTGCTCTAAGAATAAATAGAGATAAGGATAAACCCACAGTCCGGAGTGGGAACTGGCAAGTTCAAGGGAAGGGGCAGGGTTTGGGTTGGTTTTTTGTAAATAGTTACTCTGCTGAAACAAAGAAAGCGGAAAGTAGAGCATCAGTTCCAGTAATTTAAAGGTGGAAGTGTTCAAACACCAAACTGCACATTAAGATTAGAGGTCAGTCTTACCAGACTGCAAGATCTTCACTACCCTTTTGGCAGGTGTTTTGCTCACATTACTCTGAATTTATATATAAATTTCTATTTCTGAATAGCCTTCAGCTATCACTGAAATCCTAACAGACCCCTACCTTTAGTTGTACTTTCACAAGCCTTAGCATAAGGGATAAAACCTCCTCATCTGAGCTGTTTAAACAGCTGAAAACATCTGTCCTGAGGATGGCTTTGCAAGCACAGCCCCACGTTTTTCTCTCCAAAGCCACTGACAGATGTGGCAGGAAGCATTTCAGCTTTTCTGCTGGGGCTGTTTGCTGAGCAGAGATGAGAAATTTCAAACTTGGAAGTCTGGTCACTGTTGCCATAAAAGATACCATGGTCTGATTTTTGAAGTGGAAGAATGGTGCCATGGAACAGCATCGGGTACAGACGCACATGTGCTGCTCACTATTGCCCATCCACACACAGCATCTGCTTTCCCAGCGTTAGCCCACACTTTGCAACCGAAGATTTTTTAGGAACAAACGTTCTTATACATAACTAATCATTTAACAAGGCCTCAGAAAATGCAGCCCTTAATAGATTTAATTAACAGGTTAATGATGTGCATAGCATGCACACTCTCAAAAGCAAAGATTTTCACATTAAGCTTGTTTCTGTTTCGCAGAAGCAGCTTTCTGTAGAATATCTGTGCTAATGTAATTACACATCTGGCACTTCTGCTGCTCTCAATTGCAGAGATATTTATAAACAGTGCTAGTCATTTGCACAAGAGTACCTATCTTTTCTAATGTTTTGCACTACAAATAAAGATATTTGCATGAAAATTCAACTGCAAAGAGTTCTCTTTTGTAGCCCTGAGTGGTTCTAATGAATGTATAAAATGATCGTTTAGCTTGAAAAATAAATTTAACACTCACACTAATGTCATGACTGCCTGGAAAACCTGCATAAACTAAGCCTGCCTCAAGTTCACCTTGATATAAAGGGGTCAAGTACAAATTTTTAGATAGTTTTAAATTAAACATCAGCCCTGCTAATCATCTTTGGCCCACTGTGGCATCACATGGTGAAACTAATGTTCTAAAATATAATTTCTTGGCAATGTTCATTCATCAACCTCACTGTAACTACACAATGATCGAAAACCAGGCCAGAATAATGGAAATCCCACATTATCTCCAACAGGATTGTCAAGAAAATGTAGTGGTTATTAATTTAAATATGCCTCAAAGAACAATCACAACTTCAAACACGATTCAAGAAGATGAAAAGCCATTCCAGCCTCAAACTGCTTTCAGATCAATTTGGGTCACATTTAGGTTCATCATGATAGCACCCAAAATCCCTCAACTTACTAAATACTGACAGAAGATGCTGCTGCCCGAGTGTTTAATAAAAGGAGAGGATGAGCCCAAGGTCCTGATGGTGTCACTGAAAGGAGATGCTATCAAAGTAACCTTCCAACACCTCCTCAAGCTCAGCAATGGCTGCATGGGAGAAAAGATAAGCCAAGACAGATACTGCTTTTGCCTTGGTATTTTAAAGCACATCTGAGTGAGAAAAAACATAAATTATTTAATAAAAGGAAAGGAATATATGTGTGAACCAGAATAATGTGCACAACTGATGTCAAATACATTTATACACACATGCACAGGGATATATATACTTTCCATGAGATACTTGTATTCAGATAATCCCACTGTGCTCCCACTTTGGAATCAGGCAGTGTTTTGATGCTCAGTCTGTACCCAGCACAAGAGAGGTGGATGTGAAATGTCAGCATTGCCATATCCCAGACTCTGAAATACTGCAGCCACTCCTACCCATTCCCACAGGAGACACTTCCAGAGCCTTGGAGGTCATGATAGACAATGTGGATACTTTTGAAGATTAGATGATGACAGGAAATGGACCGAACACTGAAACCTAATTACTCCAAATCCCTGGACACTAATCCAGACAGGCAGAATAGGGAGTGATTTTGGGGAACAGGGCAGGGAAAACACTCAGCTAATAACCCTGAACCACAGATTTCAAATGGCTTTTGGTTTTCTGCTTTTATATGAGTAAGCTGTTTCCCTATGAACCAGCTCATTAGCATGTCCCAGCTGGTTCATTAACCAGTGCATGGAGATTCAGTATCACCATAAGAAAACAATAAACTGCTACAGAAAGAACTTTCTTGAGAAATGGAGAGGGATAGCCAGGCTCTGCCAGAAGGAAATCCATCTCCCAGGCTTCTCTCCAGGTTTAAAGAACTCCAAAGTTCACAGCAAAGTTGGTGTAACCACCCACCAACTGCAGCATCAGGAAACCTCTCTGCACCCTCTCAAGGGGTGGACAACACTCAGCTGTGGAAATACCAAACTGGTGATCTGTGGAATAAGAAAAATTGGCTTTCTCCCCAAGGATACTGACAACACGGCTCTTATTTGAGTTTTAATTCCACTGGGCATCCTTTAATTCAATCAAGCCACTTGGAAGCACTCTTCCCTTATAAATCTCTATTCCTTTCTTATGATTCCCATTATAAATTTTACTCAGAATATTCTGAAGTAAATAAAGCCAATCTGATTTGAGATCCTTTTAACAGTGAGCCATATATTTTACATACACAAAGAGAAATGACTGGTCAAATGGCAAAAATCAATGAAGAAAAGCGAGCTAAGAAAATGCAATCCATATTGATTACATGTTTAAAACATTCACAGTCTTTCCTATCTGAAGTTTAGAAATTCAAGATATTCATCATCTCTGAAAATTAACCTCAAATTGCTTTTATTCTTTCTCAGATGATGCAGAAAGATCTTTAGTTTACATTTAATCTTGACAATATTACAAACAGAAAGTGGCTTCCAAAAGCATGAACAGAAAGCATGTATATGGTTAACCATCTGCACAGGCTTCAGGTGTTTTTAAAACTAACAAAAATTAGATTTCTTTAAACAGTATTTACTGTTCCCAGGACATGCTTTCTAAAAATCCTTTCTTACACTAAAACTGGTTTGCTAAATTTAAACTGTTTCTACTTTGCTGCCTTAAGAATGAAGAATATCTCCTGGACCTCGGAGTTTAGTCACTTTAAGTAATATGGGCTGGATTGTTGTAGGTGCTTCCACTTAAAGATCAACTATGTTTGTTGTCCTATCACTATTCCCAAACCACTTCACTGTACCATATTCCCATTCTCCCACGTATTCTAACTGAAACCAATACAAAATCTTGACAGGCAAGCTAAACAACTAGATACTTTTCCACATTCATTTTTACACATGCAAAAATACATTATTAATGATTACCCAGTCAATGTTTCCATTTATCTAAATTTGTCTGGTTAGCAGAGTTGCTGCCCAAAGAATTTCGCCGTGATGATGACAGATGTGTGATCACACACCAAATCCACACCACAGCCTTATTTATTTCCACATGCCATCAGTGTCCACCAGACTATGAAAGCAGAAGCTTCCCACCTTGTGTCCAGACATCTTCGCACCAAACTTTGCAGTAAAGCCAGAGAATGTACTCCTACATTGCCCTGAGTCTTCCTGGCCCTTCAGGACAGCTTCCCACAGGATCCCAGTTCCCTGAACAAACTAAAATCCATGCTCCCAATACCAATGGAGCAGTTAAGGAAGAGGGAGGTGTAAAACTGGTTGGAAACAAATGACTTCTCGTCAATCATGAGGAAGGAAAAAGCCATCAACGTGAACATCCTATTCCTCCTGGGAAAAACACTCCAGGTGCTGACAACCCACCACCCCCAGGATGAACCCCCAACCTCAGGACATCTGGGAGCAAGGTCACATTAACACCAGGAAAGGTGTACAAGGTGAGAATTGTGTGTGTAACAACTTCAACTGCATCACTCCTCTGTAATGATTAGATCTGGACTAATGATTGCACTCGTAGGGTTTCAACTACATTAACACTAATTAACTGGGTATTCTTCTCTCTTCCTCCTTGCCCAAGAACAAGGGGAAAAAACTTTGACTCGTATTAGGGATGGACTGTTCTTCTCAGTCCATCCTTCTCAAGTTTCATACGTGAATAAATCCATCCATAACAACTCTGTAGGGCTTTTTACATTCATTATTTATGGGCAAACAGATTTTCTCCATCAAAACTTTGGCAAAGCTTGAAAACACCTTTTTATGGTCACTCTAAAAAATCTCCAAAATCATGCAATTATAACAAAACTGCTTACATAAGCTACATTAAAATATTAACTCAGCATCAAGTCTATAGATAAATGGAGCCCAGCAGGAACAACAGCAGATGTCATCGGACCGACAGGGATTACAGCATCCAACAGCTGGACCATTAGAACAAGGCACTGGGTGCCAATCACACTGATACAAACCAGGGGGGGTTACTGATCACCATGCACATCCTTTGCCCCAGGGAGGAGGAAGAACAGCTGCTATTTCCTGTAGAAGCCTTCACATTTCCTCTCTTCTGGGAATTCAAACCCCAGACAAATGAATTGGTTGGGCAGGCAAGAGAATTCATTTTCCTCCAGACTGCTTTTATCTAACTAAGTGTCTGCCAGCTCAAGGAGAAAAACACTTCCACAAGAACACTAAATATCCTTCCCTGCAAAATCCATGTTCTCCACTCAGGGGGTTACAAGTGCCAGGACCAGCAGCCACTTGACAGAGGCATCCATGGCATCACCTTCCAAAGGAGAAGAGGGCCAAGCTCTGGTCTCCATTACACCAGCATCAATTTGAGGCAAGCAGGGTCCACATTCCTATTCCATTCCTCGTTTATCTCTGTCCTACATTTTGGATGTCAAGCTAATTGCTAAGTTTCATTGATGGACCTCAGTTTGCCAAGAAGCATTTTCAGCGATGTCTTTGAATTTCCAAATGGATATCAGACTGTTAAATAATTTCTTTTAAGATGTCGCAGGAAAAAACTCCGTATCGACTCAGACTTGCTTCCAACTGATGCCTAATCCATATTACAGTAATAATGTAAATTATCTCTACGGAGTGTTTGGCCACTGTGGTCAGATCACATGGCAGGCAGGCAGCTCAACCACTACATAGACTGTGAGGGAAAATGGTAAATGTGCTGATTATGTAAATGGAAGTGTTTGAAGTCAAAGATGCCGGCCTGTATTTCACTGATAAAATGTGCAAAATGGAAAAATACACTGTGTAAGCAATTAAATTTAACTTTTTAATCAATAAAAGGGAAACTGGGACCTAAATCCACTTTATAGGATTTAGGAATCAAAGTCTTCCTGCAACTCAAAGACAGCTGTAATGCCCATTTAACTAGAGGGGAACTTACTGTAAGACAAAAATGTCACATTCTATCTTGATACCCCACACAAGAGAGTCATCTATCATTAGATTAAGCAAATTTGGTGTAATGATGCTCCTGATCTTTAGTTCTGGCTTGCATTCTGTGCAAATAAAGCTGTGCTCATGACAGTTTCGATGGCAGCACCCCACTGGAGTCTGACAGGAGAGCCCACCTGGCCTTCTTAACGCTGGGGATTTGTGTTCTGTAGGTCCAAGGACTCCAGAAACAGGAAGCATGTTGTGCTTTTGAACTTGCACTTCATTCCAAAAATTCCCACACTGGCAGAACTCGGGTTGGCACCAAGGTGTCCAGAGCTGCAAAATATCCATTTTCCCACCTTGTCCTACAAGGAGGATGCCCAAGACACCAAACACAGTGGCCCAGCACTGAGCTGGAGAGTTGCTTTGACTTCCCTGCTGCCTGCAAGAGTCCACTACATTTTTCCTTCATTCATTGATTCACTTCCTACAATCCTAGAATGGTTTGGGTTGGAATAGACTTTAAAAACTGTCTCACGCAACCCCCTGCCATGGGCAGGGACACCTTCCACTATCCCAGGTTGCTCCAAGCCCTGTCCATCCTGGCCTTGAGCACTTCCAGGGATGGGGAATCCTCAGCTTCTCTGGGCAATCTGTGCCAGGGCCTCACCACCCTCACAGGGAAGAAATCTCATTTCCCTACGTTGCCACTCAAACATGGCACAATCTGTCACCAAACACCAACTCCTCCTATTCACAAAACTCAAAAAATTTAGCAGTTTCTACAGACACCACTTACACCACACTCATCCCACTGCCACCACACACCTGTGAACTGCTGTTCTGTATTTTACCTTTCATGGACTGCAGCCTTATCTACTTCTCTGTTTAATAAATCACTGCAGTGTCACAGTCTTGTTAAACCAAAAAGAAACCCTTTCTGATGATGCTTTCACACCTGAAAAGCAACTGAGACCATCTATAGGAGACGTATATACACAGATCCAGAGGTGTTTACTGATGCAAGAATAACTGAAAAATAAATTTACTACACACAGTTGGGGCTGTGATGGTCAGGCTTCATTCTGAAAAACACCAAACGCTGCCATCTGCAATGCCTCTGATAGTTCACTAATTAATGATCAAGATTGCATTTGCTTCAGCATAATTTTATGCTTTTATATGGATATCTTATTTGATTATAATTATCACAGACTGTAGAAGTTTATTAGGGCCAATCATTTCTTAATGCAATTAAAATCCCAGGGGAACAATATGAAGTAATTTTTATTGGTGAAAGTGATCAGAGCTTTTAACCAAAAAGGGAGGCTACTTATCAACCACAATTATTCCAAATTATAGAATTAAAACAAACTGCATGAATTTTTCAATACTTTCTCCTGCATCCCTGAGTTAAAACAATCAGTGTGTGTTTAAAAGTGGCAGAATGAGATGATCTTTGGGCTCCTCTGTATTCACCCCTTTGGGGAAGGGATTATGCAGCCTTTTTTCTCCTCCTGGATGAAATCACCCACTCTCAAAATAGCTCTCTGGGCTATTGCCTCTGATCCCAACCCAGTTAACACAACACCTCTAATTCTTTCCCTTCCACAACACTGTGACACTTCCCATTAAAATGAGTCTAAAAACCATTTCTCCACAACACAAATAATTATTTATTCTTTCACCCAAAGGTATTAACGGGGAGATTGGAGGGTAAAAACAATAAGAAGTCTCTATGAATGGATTCTATGTATATATACCTTATCCTGTTCTTTTATACATTTTTAGAATACCTCCACCTCAGTGTGGTAAAACAAATTATTCTCTTTCCCATTCTGTCATTCTCTCTCTATTGTCATCCTAAAGGTGTTCCTTTTCTTTCTCTGCCCAGACAAGAGCCTTTCAGGTTTTAATATGCTCCTTACCCCAAGACCTGCTTAGGAAAAGCAATCCAGAGCACACTGATGGGTGCCAGAATGTGATTTATTTCCATTTCACAGTTCCCCCAGAGTCTCCCCTGAGAACCCAAGTAATCACTGTGAGAACATCTCATCATTTCCACTGGGTTAGCCCCATTTGCTCCCCCTTAAGACAGCCTTTTGATTTAACATGTTGAATTTAACCCAGATACAATATTATAGTGTGTTCCAAATTCTACCATAGCATTCCAAAAATGTTGAATTTCGAGAAATAATATTTAGCCAGTCTATCTACACTCTGGGTGGCTGTTTCCACAGCTGTTTGCAAACAATATAGACAACATTGTACTATCCTTACAGCAAGTTATTTAAGCATTTTGTAGTTCTGATGAATGAGACCCAGGATCTGATTTGCCTTATACAAAAACTGGAAAGAAACTATTCTAAAGAAGATACCTTACATTTTCTTATCAAAGATAGGCATAAGCCAAAAGCAAAAGGCAGATCAGGGAATCACAGACTATTCTGAGTTGGAAGGGACCCACAAGGATCATCAAGTCAATGGCCCACACAGGGGACTGAACCCATGACCTTGGCATTATTACAACCAAGTTTTAACCAACTAAGCTAAACTCAGGAAATACCAGCCAGCATGAATAACCTTTATCCAGACTCCCACAGCAATCCTGGACAGCAGCCCCCTCCTGCTGAGATATTTCCATAGGGAAGGCTCTACCCCAGCAGGTCCGAGCAGGGGCACCCAGAGCCAGGACACCCCAAGTGCCATCAGCCACCGACGGGATCCAAGGAGAACCACCACAGAGGCAGAGAGGAACAAACCTGACTATGACATAAATCAGCTTCCTCTACTTGTTGTTATGAAATACATAAGAGAAATACCAACAGCCAGCTGTAGCTGGCACTGAGCTGGTCCCCTGAGGATGCTCAACAGCACGGAATGCAGGCGCTCCCTCCTGTGTCAATACTCCATGAGATAGCTTTTCTCCCGAGGCTTAGAGAAATCCTTCCTCCTCTAATCCTGTTTTCCAGTGACAACTTAAGAACTGAAATGGCAATAATTTCCCGTTTCCAGTGCTAATTCACCAATTACCAAGGCTTTTTTCCCCTCGGCTGTTCCACCCATCCTAAAGGAATAGGTATCCTTCGGTATCCTAAAGGAATAGGAGTTTGAACAGTTCAGCTCATTGAGGGGCTGCATGGACAGGCAGAGTAGGATGAGGAACCACTTCTTTTTAAATTATGCCTTTACTTACTTATTTCTAGTCTCTGAATACTAAAGTCATCTTGGATCAAGGTCACTTAGCTCAAGACAGTGATGCTTAAACTCTCCAGCCCTACTGGCCACCCAAAACTGGGCACCTTAGTTTCACAGAACAGTAATTTACTGTTGTTTGCAATATAAATATCTATTGATTGCAAATACTTCAAAAAAATACTTCCTCTAATAAATCTGCACTGCCCGTGTTTTTCAATTTATTTGCAACAGCTCATACGCCCATCGAGCCCGTGCACTGGAAACAGCATCTGGATCAACCACTGTTGTGCTGCTAATCACACTTGCCAATTAGGAACTGCAACAATTATAATGCTGCTCATTTATTAAACATTTCAGCACTAATAGATTAGGTGTGTGGGGATGGGTGGGTGGGTAGATAGGTAGGTGATAGATGGATGGATGGGTGGGTGGATGGATGGATAGATAGAGATAGATAGATAGATAGATAGACAGACAGACAGATAGATGAAGAGCTGTAGGAACAGGTCACACTCATTTCACACTTCAATGTCAGGTAATTCTGTACAGCAGACACTTCAGGGCAGATAAGGTACTTTCTCTTCTTTTTTAACTAACTGGTGCCAATTCCAAACCAGGATACTATTTCATCCCAAAGTGGAACATTATACAGAGTCAATGCCTGTGAAATGCTCAGATATATTTGTTCTGTATTTTTATGATAAAAAAGGAAAAGAAAATTCAATGCCAGCAGTGGGACTCAATGTCAATTAGGCACTAACACCTCAGGCATTTCCCCTCTGGTTTGATACTCAATTTCACAAATGTAAGTTCAAAGGCAAGACTTGTTTCAAGCCCACATTTGGGCATGTAATGTGTTCCCTATGAAATGGAAATCACTTATCACCTTGTATTAGTGGCTAGTGTAAAATCCAAAATGAACTACTGTTTTCAAAGGGCAAAACATGATATTTCAATGTCCTATACAGATATTAAGGAATTTGCAGCCCACCATAGCCCTGCAATTTTACTTATTTTCCTTATTTTTTGTGAACTGGCTTACTAAGATTGGAGATACACAGGGAGGGAGAATCACACATAACTAATTTTTATTGACTGTGCATGGACAAGCCTATAACAGGTACTTGTGATACTTCTGTAAGAACAAAACACTGCTGAGAGGATGGGATGGGTATCAACATGCACTGACTGGTCATGAAGGGCCCTCAAGGGAAGAGCCCTCCACCATTAATGGAGAGCAATCAGTTTCTCCAGCAGAAAACTGGGAGCACTCAGGTCATGGCCACATGTGGACCTTCTCCCCAGAGAATCTTCCCTTTCAGCTACACAGACATAGGCAAGGTTAAAGCTTGTCTTTCTGCACAGCCCTGAATTTTCCAGTTGTTTCAGCAGGAATCTGGAAGCTTAAGTCACTTTTCAAAAAATATTTTGTAAGCATTTGGCTTAGAAATCCTTCCTTTCAGGAGGCATATCCCATTAATTAGCTGGAATGTTTTTAAGTCTCCAGCTATCCCTAGGAAGTAGAAGCTGAAATGGTGTGTCCAGCCACAAAATGCTGAAAACTGGGAAGGTTCATGGGGATAGATGGGAAAAGGCCTAATTCACTACAAGATGGTAAATCAGGTTAAAAAGGAAAAGCATGCACAAAAGCATTGTGAAGAGATTTCTGAGCAGAAACCCAGCTATAAAAGAACCTCCAATCTGGATTTCAAATGCAATTTTCACCTCTGCAATCCCTCCATTCTCCATCCACACCAAATATTAAGCTTCTAATGAAACAGCACAGATTTCGTCCACAGTTCTGCCCTAGCAGTGCTATTCTCAGTCTCTCTTTGTCCCTCAAAAGAAGCACAATAACATTCAACTGTTTCTAACTTTCTGTCCCAATCTTGCAAGAAATACTATACCAGCAGAGATCAGCTGGGTGCACCAGTACAGCAAAATCCTTGACTTGCCATCTTAAATTGATTCTTTTCTCCTCCATACATATAATCCCTTAAGCCCTGCATTCAATATCTTTGCACACCCTGTAAGGTGTTCCTAAGACATACACAGCAACTCCTGACTCATTCTCTGCTCTTCTCCATGAGGTGCATCTCAGTACAGAGGAACAAACCCCTGGTTTTACCTGGAGGCCCAGGGAAGGGGGTCCCACATGGTCACAGCTGCAGGTGACTGAAATGGTGAAGACCTCCCTGTGTGCCCCTACACAAACTTTAACTATTCACATCCATTCCCTTCAGCTGAAAAAAGCACACAATGTGCTTCCCAGCAAGAATATCCTTCCCCTTTCCTGTTACTGACACTGGGCACACTCCTGGTTTCCTCCAACTCATTGCTATAAACTGTGAGAAGTTTCCCGCTGGCTTTGGTAGATCTCAGCATGAGCCAAAGTCCCCTCCACTCCAGTGAAGGACACAGGTAAGAGGGGTTCCCCTTTCCCTACCAAGGGAACAAATTCCTTATGGACAATAATTTGCCGTTGAATATGGGGGATGGAATTCTTAAGAGAAAAAACTCAGAGCCAATTTGCATCTAATCTGAGACAGAAAATCCTAGAAAATATTTACGGCACAGTAACAGTTGTGTTGCTCAACCAAATTTATAGTTATAATAACTCAAGAGATCACACCTTATTTAGCCTTATTTTGACTGCTCTTTAACCTTCTCTGAACAGTACACAGCGGGAAATAACTCCATCCCCAGGGGGGTCAATAGGATTTTTGTAAGTTCATTTCCCTCTGATTTCACTCAATTCCAAATTCTCTTGCAACGACAGGTGTCCCAAGGGAAACAGCAACTTTTCCATTTTTTAATTGATCATCTGATCCTAGAAGTAATTTTCAAAGTGCAGCAAGTTTTGTCAGACAACATTTTTATGTATTATACTTTCATCATTTAAGAAGGTTTGGAATGTTGCAAGGATCATTATTACACGATGAAGACCGTTAGGCAAAGCTTTTTATCTGGGTTGCTATTAAGTGCCCTTTTATTGCCATATCAATCAACTAAATGGTTTCCAAAGTCTGGTGTAAAACAGCACGTTGGTGGGGCAGGCAAAGCTGGCAGTGGGTAAAACTGTAATCTGTTTACATCTCTGGACTTGATGGCTTGTGCTGCTGCCGAGGCATTTCCTAAATCGTTCATTATTGGAGTGACTGGAAGACGAAATGAAAATGAGTAAGAGGTTGTCTGGTGTGCAGGAGACTCCTTGAAAGCTTTGAAAACCAAAAATAGAGCCCATAAAAACAGTGCTAAAGGAATTCTGTGGGTTTTAAGTGTAGCTATGGGGAAGCAAGAGAGAGCAGAAGAATTTAGGAACTCAATGCAGCAGGATGGGAGGGAAGCAAAAAGAAGGTGGAAGGAGGATTCTTCATGTGGTTTCCATAAATTAGGTGAGGGGGTGGGGGGAAGTGGATTTTTAGTTAAGAACTTCAGACTTCATATTCAACAAACATAATTACGGCTTTTCACACTAATGGCAAGGCCCAGCACTGTTCCCTTCAAGCAGTTCAGCACTTCTGTCACAACTACAAGCTGAGGCACCATCAGTTGCTTTTATTAGACCTGGTTGCTTTCTTTCCCCAAAAACTGAACATTCAGCAAAAAGTAACAAAATGCCATTTATGAGCCCAGTCCATGAAACATTACAGTGCAGAGGAAAAAAAGAACCAGTAAGTCAGGTACATTTCTTTAACAAAACACATCATGCAAAGCACTGAGTTTATAAATGCACAAGCAAAGCAGCAGTTTGAAACAGATGGGTCACTCGTCAGGAAAGTTTGCTACAGATGGAGAATTAGTACAAATACTTTACCACATCACACTCGGATCAAAACTCTGCATAAAATACAAATAATTTTCTCTCACTGTATTGCTCTGCTCTCAGAAAGAGACATTTTTGTGATTATTTTGCAATGTCAAAAAGCTTTAATTCTCCAAAGAAATGCCCTGCATATCCTAAAAATACAGACCTCTGTTCAAAGCTTCCCTTTCCATGCAGGGCAGGACACCCAGGATCTTCCAACCCTGAGATTTGCTCAGTTAGTTAAAACATGCCAAGGTCATGGGTTCAATCCCCTGTGTGGACCACTGACTTAACAGTTGGACTCGATGATCCTTGTAGGTCCCTTCCAACTCAGAATAGTCTGTGATTCTGTGAGTCTCTGATTCCACGCCCTGCCCATTGCATCACATATTTGCCACCACACTTCTGGGAGCACAAGCCCTTCCACACAGCAAGAGTTTGCACAGTTTAACCAGCTCAAGTCACAATAATCCCCTGGTCCCTCCAGCACTGCCCTGATCCTGCCCCCAGAACTCCTCAGGCAGCTCCTCCCTCCATGTGCAGACGGGTGATGTCTGTGAAGGTTTCACCACCAGTCCCATGCCTGGACCAAGGTCTGCCCTGTGGGATAAGCTCATCGGAAAGCAGGGAAGGCCTCAGGACATGGACATTATGGAGCTGGATTTCTCCAAAAGCCATTCCCCGGATCCAAAGCTCCGAGTAAGATGATTAGGAGCCCTGAAGCGTGCAAAGCCCAGCTGTTCCTCACAATGCACAAAAAGCCCTCTTTAGTCTATTTTACAAGCTACCATTTTTTAATCTCTTTCCCTCATATATATCAGAGACTACATGTTGCTTTTCATCAACTGCTTTTCATTCAACCTACCACCACTTTCATCAGTAAATTTCACTGTATTTAAAAGTTTCCTGTACTTCACCGTACAGCTATTTTGTATTTGATTTTATCTTTGATTAGATGGGCTGTTGAGAAAATTTCAGGCAGGACACCTGCTTTACAAATGAATTAACAAGTAGCAATAGCTTTGGAAGATCACAGGTAAAACAGGATAATGAGACTCAAGAGGGTCACAGTTATTTTACTGCTCCTAAAGGCAACCCATTCTCATTGAGCAGTGGTTCAACAGACTGTTCACACACCTCTGAAGGAGGGAGGGCTAAATCCCTGCCTTTATTTCCTGGGTTTAAATGTCATGGGGACAGAGATGGAAATGATAGCACGTGCTTTCATTATTAAATTCCTGCAAAATCACTGAACTCCAGGTTCTATCAAAAGAAACTGCGGCCCGGCAGGTGCATCCTGCTGTAACCATCCCCAGCGCTTCCTCACACTCGTGATAAAACAATTTTACAAGTGCTTGTAACGCAGTAATATTGGTATTAAAACACCTGAGTAGCTCAGAGAAGCACACACTGCTCTCCTGAAAGTCTAAAACCCAAGGCCAAATTTTACTACCCATTAACTCCAGATTGTTCCAGCAGCTGAAAGAGTGTGGCATGAGGAAACTCAGAGGCCTGCTGGTATCAGAGGTGGGAAGATACACAGAGGTTCTTTCTCCCTCGTTCCTCCCAAGTAAAGACAAAAAACGTAACTCCCAGAAGCTGGGAATAACATCAAGTCCCTAAACCACATGGAACAGCAGTGACAAGCAGACCCAAAACGCCCCAGCACCCACCCCCAGCAAGGCAGGAGGCCTGATGGGCCCCCACACTGAGACAAAGTCCACGCAATATGCATAAAAAAAAATCTTTTTTTTGCTGTAAAATATCAATGTACAACACTAACAGCAATGAGTCAGTAAACATGATTTAAACTGACAAGCTCTAACAACCTTCACCCCCTACAAATGTACTTCAAAGCCATGTTTGCACAAATTAACAAGGGCAAGGGGATGATGAGGCATTGGTGAACCTGCACTGGGACGAGTGAACACTGGAAGAGTCTAAACATGAAAATACTTCCCCTAACACTGTTTGAATCACAGGGTAATTAGGTGGGGGTTTAATACATCTTGTCAATCTTTTGGCTCATGCTAACATACAACTGTGGCCTTGATAAAAATAACTCATTCACCATAGACTTAAGTTTCACATGAGGAGGAGTCTGAACTTTCAGCCTCATAATTCATTTGGAGTTTTTGCATACTGCATATATAATATCAATATTTTAGCACTGGAATCACTGGGAATGTGAACACAGGATTAATTTGGAGTTAGAGAAGGAGTGATACAAGGCAGACAAGGCTGGCACCTCAGATCTGCCCTGAGAAACCCCCTCACTTGCAGGCAGGGCTATGGGGATCTGCTGGGGGGAAGTGCTGACTGACTGGATTTTGCAACCTGCCCTCTGCTCATCCAGCTGCCTGAAACAACTGCTGAGCCACCCAGAAACACCTTGGTGAAACTGGGCTGTTACAAAACTAGGATACTAATGAAATAATCTTAAGAACACTGCACTTGAAGCATAAATTTTGTTTGGTTTATGGAATAAAGGTAGCAAGTATTCTGAAATATGTAACTGCATGGCTTTCCATCCCTAAATACCAAAATGCTTTGGCTCATAAAAGGCACTTTTGGTAAATTCTAGTGAAGGTTTCCCCAAGACAACAGTTGTAGTACACACTGGGCATTTGTTTGACCAGGGAAGCTTTGAACTGCTGACAGATGGCAATGTTTTACTTTATAAGGTTCATTCCAGTAAAAAAAGAACTTAAATTTTTCTTATTCATTTCTGCTGATGCAAATCCAATAGAAACCCTGATACACAAGAAGCCCACTTCTTGTGACAATTTAAGTGTGACTGCTCAAAAGTTGTCACAGACATAGCAAGTGTTATCTGGGCTCCATCCAACCTCAATCAGATCTGCTCAACTTCAACCCACACTGCTGCTCTCCTCTAAACAAAGACATATGAGATTGAGGAGAAGAGAAAGTTCACATCACATCGTCATATATTATTGCCCATTAACTGCCCTAAGGGGATAACACTGAACCAGCACACAAGTGTGTGAGCAAAGTGTCCAAGTGGGGTTTTTTTTCAAATATATGTGTTTAAAATAGTAACTTCACATTTCTGTGTCTGTTCTATGACACACAACACACAGAACAGAAATTTTCCTTATTACAATAGTGCTGCACGTCAGTCACAAATTATTAACAAGTATTTGCTGACAATTCAGTCTCTTTCAATTATTTATTATTCGGTGTAAAGCACATGCTTTACATTTTTTCTTAGATTGTACTTTTCCTGTCTTGTCAATAGGAATTCATATTTGCTATTCAATTTACATAATGTGTAGGCTCTCCTGAATCATCAAAATAAGCTGAAGTACCAGGGAGGGACTTACATGAATAACAACTTCTATTTTTCACTCCTGGTGACATCAAAGTATTGAAAAATATCAAAAAGGACAGGGACAGAAAGGCCAGAGGGCAGGGAGTGTGATAGGGGAGACACCTGGCAGCCAACAAACCAGGGCAAGAAAATGATAATTACCAGAAGGGAGGGGTTTCCTTGAAGCACACACATGGGTCCATGCTCATCAGGAGTGTAAAAGCAGCCAGGGGGGTCCTCAGGATGATTCAATTGGGGCCACAGGGCATCTCTGCTGCTCAGCAAAGGGGGTTCCTCAGGATGATTCATTTTGGGCCACAGGGCATCTCTGCTGCTCAGCAAAGTGGGTTCCTCAGGATGATTCAATTTGGGCCACAGGGCATCTCTGCTGCTCAGCAAAGTGGGTTCCTCAGGATGATTCAATTGGGGCCACAGTGCACCTCTGCTGCTCAGCAAAGGAATCCTCCCCCAGGTTCACAGCTGTACAGAACAGGCACTGCAGCCACAGCAAACGAAGCTGCAGAGTTCAAAACCAGCCACAGCACTGGGAGTGCAGGAGCTGGAACAGATGAGTCAGCCCAAGGAAGTGTCCCTTCCATCATCACTAACACCCTGCTGGAATTACACTGGTGATCCCCACGGGAAAAGCCAAGCAAGGAAAAGGTGCTTTATCAACCACGTCTCTGAAGGATATGCTGAACCTCATCATTCTTGCCCTGGGTTTTTATTATAAGAAATATATTTAGGTAGAGAAAAGGCAAGTTAAATCTTCCTGGTAGGGAAAGGAGGGGGGGAAAAAACCAACATCACATTTTATTTTTCTCCAAATTTATGAGGAAATAATTCCTTTCTGTAATGATAAAAAGGCACAGTTATCTATGCTTAAGTGTAAAGCAATAGCAGATATAACACATCTTCACTGGCAAGGAGAGTGTGTTCCACTCTCTGCACAACTCATTACTGACAACACCCAGAGAAAATCTTTATAATGTTCTGTTTCTCATTTCATGAATTTTTACAGCTAATGTGCTCTCAGTCAAGAATAATGTAGTGATTAGAACAGAGCACAGTAAGAATATCTGGCAATGTAATACTTATAGAATTTAATGAATTTCTCTCCACCTAGAAGAAATTTATTGATCACCAATTTTTTCCCCGCTTTGGATCAATTTTTACATCATTTAGCATAAAGTTTCTAGAATTAATTCATGAGAAGGTACAGATAACAAGCTTTGAAGGTAACAAGATATTGATTTGTGTGACTTTCTATGCTAATTTTAGGATTTGATAACAGCTAATTTAATTTGACTTGTGCTTTTTTACTTTTAGATATCTCCAAAATAACTTGAGGATGAAGATTCCCTTTGACAGTAACTTCAGAAGACTCCATCAGCAAATAAAACTGTGAAGACTTACGGGGTTTGGTACTTACTTGTGCACACACACTCATGGATGAACTCACACACCAGCTTGTTCAGTGACAAAAAAACATCATCTGGAATAACCCACCAAGACATGAGGACATGAAGGTCTCACCATGGAGCCACCTCTTGATGAAGGGTCTCCACCTAAAGTATCATTTGAAAAAACCCAAGAGCAGAAGATGCAGCTTTACCTGCGCAGTGTTTAACACCATCTCATCTTGAATCACTCTGTGTGTTAAGCATTTAGTGCCAAATCAATGGAATTTCTGCATTTAAGTAGATTAAGCCATGATTTCACACACTGGAACTTTCAAATTCCTTGGCATTGCCTCTGTGTTTCCTGGGACTCCACAGCACTGGACAAGCCCCTCGGACAGGGATTTGTTAAAAGGCCAACTCCTGATCTTGGGCAGTAACTGTTTGGCAGCCAAACTAAATAAAATGTAGAAACCATCTGTTTTAGAAACTTAAATGATTAATTTTAGGAAGATGTTCTAAAAATGAAATTATTTTTGGCATAGCATTTATTTATAAGACATATCACTAGCAATCCAGCATTTTTCATACCAGGTTTATAACTACATTTTCCAGTTATCCATCTGGGCCCTTTTCAATTCAGTGGTTTAATTAAAACTCAATGGTATTATCAATCTGTTGCATTTTTCATTTTGATGGTTATTACATTTACAGTACAGCAGGAGTACAAATTAGAGTAAGAAGATAAATCTCATCTAAAAATTTCATTTCTCTATCTTCAGTAACTTTCGTTGTCATAATATTTTCTAGCTCATTCACGTTTATAAAACAGTTTTAATGATCTATTTTTTATTATTACAATAAAGGGAAACAGGAAAAAGAATTATTTTTCCAATAGCTTTACACATCTCACAGGGTATCTCTCATCACTCATTCTATCAGGCTGGTCAACAGATGGGCATTACACAGCAAGGTTGGGAAAAGGTCCATGGTGGGGCTGATATTAAGTTTTCTTTTCTCCTCTTGAACATGTAATTTGGCAGTAGGCAGCCCCATGCATATCTAAGAGACAGAACCAGAGAGATGTAGGAAAAATATAGCAGATTCCTCAAAGAAAATGGGGAAATGTTCCAAGTTATGAGTAGCTTCAATTAATATTTAAGACGAGCATAGCTGTGCTTCCAAACTTCCTACACAGACCTGGGGGGCTCCAGCTTTGGATTGTAATGGCCAAGACCTTAAGGAGTCTATTTATGATCTTTCCCTGGGCTTTGTGCAGCATTCCCGGTGTACCAAACCATTTCCTGGGGAGATGATTCCCCTCTCATTTCCCAGCTCCAAGTCCTGCAGCAGAGCTCCCACCACTCTCGTCTGGCTCTGAAAATGGCAGGGTATTTGGAGAAACACAGTTAAAGACTGATTAAACCAGATTTTAGAGCTGGTTTTGCTACTTTGAATTGCAAACCCAACTAAACAAAAGGGGGGGAAAAAGCCCCATCTCTGGGTCCTACATTCAGTGCCACTGAATCCTTCAGGTTTTCAGGACAAGCTCTTTCAAATACTCCCTACAGTATGGATTATAAGAATCAGCAAGAGGAAAGGAGAAAAGGCAGAGAATGTTCGCCTTGTATCTCTACCTGAGAGCAGCAACCTTAAAACCTTACCAAAAACACAAGACATAATTCAGACAGAAAACAAGAACTGTAAGGGAAAGGAACAGGATTTATTAGACCAAAGGATAAAGGTAACAAAACCAAACATGCTTCCAGCACGTGCCACAGCAGGGTCAAGATGAATTAAATTCTGGGCCTTGCTGTTCTAGGATGCTTGGATGTCAGAAATACAAATTAATTCAAAGAATCGTTCAGACTCGTGGCAAAAAGTTCCTCAGGGCTCTGAAGGTTATTATCCCTAATAATGGTGACCCTTCTCCAGCTCAGGATTCCTAAAGCTCCAGGCTGTCAGGAGTAGAAGGGGACACCAGGAAACCTCTGTATTCACCCATTTCTTACAGGATGTCCCCAGCCAGCGTGGCCAGTGCGGGGACCAGGCTGTGGGGTGGTCACTGCTCCTGCTCTCCTGGACTCCAAATTTGAAGAAGGGGGACACCAAGGTCTGCAGCAGGTCAGTAACAAACATACATTTATTCTCACATACATCATCTTGTGGCCTTGCACCAAAGAAGAACCTACTAAGAAGCATTTCTCTGATCAATGTTTCCCTGTTTGCCCAGCAATCAGCCTGACTGTGGGGACACCATCCATGAGGAGCTGTGCCTGGATTTGTGGAGTTCATCATTTTGTTTCCTCACACAAAGTTGGTGGAAATTCCTGCTGACTCAAGCGTGGGATCAGAGCCAGGGATTCCACAAAAAGAAGTGGTTATACGGCTTAAGGAAGGAAAAATTATTTCACTGCTTGACCAAAATGAGGTTCCAGCTTGGATATTGATCTTGATTATTGCAGGAGGACAAAGAACAACAGAGTAAACTCTGACAGGCATCAGGAAGAAAATCATGAGGTCCAAAAAACAGTCTGTGTCATAACAATGAATATCATCTGTAATAGCTTTATGCCCTAGGCTTGATGTCTGGCTTTTCCTTTCCCTGCCAGCACAGGGTTCCCTTGGCTGAATCATTATAACAGCACTATTTAAAAAATACAAAAAGTTTAAATAAAACTATTTTTCGAGAAACATACGCAAATACCAATTTTGCAGCTGATCAGTTTTGACACACCTGGCTATCAAAATGTTCAGCCTCCTGTGAAAAGCCTGTAGTTAGCTGAGAGAAGCTGCCAGGAGTACCTGCTCAAGCTGCCATTCCCAATCAGGGTTTCCAAAGTCCCGAGGCAGCACTTTCTGTACCCATCGCCCCCAGCCAACACCCACAAGACACATCTTACTCCACACACACAAGTGCCACTCACTTCAGCCAACTCATGTACATTTAACTTTGAAAAAAATGCTTAAAAACCAAAATAGAAATCGGTCTTAAATGTACACATAACTGTTTCTGGGTCTTACAGGGGGAGCACTAACTAGTTATCTTTCCGTACAAGGTATCTGGAGGCACAAAAAGGGCTTGGAACTCAACTTGCATTAACTTCTGGTATGAGTCAGACTCCCAATTATCCTTTGTGCTGTTGAAAAATCCACCCTCGTCTCTAATTCTTGTATTTCCATAAGAGTTGACATCTATTAAAACATCATTAGGTATGCAGTCAAAACAACATAACACTTCAAAAAATTACTGGTAGTCACAGTTAATTGCCTGTAAAATATTTCTTTAAAACCTCTATAATTGGATTCAATATTTCAGGTATCTCTTCCATAGATTTTGGGGTTGGATTTTTACCAGGAGAGCCTCAGCTTAGTGGCATTTGCACCAGAAAGAATAAAAGGAAACCACAACACAGCAGTAGCCTGTGCTTCATGAGCAGTACTGACTTAATTGCAAAATCATAATTAAAAGAAATGAAGCGCCTACCAATTCAAAATCTATTTACTCTGCTGTTTAAAAGGGTGATGTCTATACACTTGAAACAATTTTGAGCCCAAATCAAATAGAAGAAAATCTTTACAAGAGATGTAAATGATCACTGCAAAGCACTTAAGGAAAAAGCAAGAAAGAAGCACAAGCCTGTTAAAAAAGATCACAGAAATCCAAACATGCAAAATACAAAATGATAAAAAAATAATAAAAATTAATACAGATTAGCCTTTAGAACTTAACACAAAATGCAAAGAAAAAGATAGGAAAGCTGCTTAGCATGAAGGCTAAGAAATATATGAGGCTTCAAGAATATCAGGAGCTACAGGAAACATGCCAAAAATATGATTAACTGCCTCAGGGGTGCTGTGAAGTCTTCATTAGACAACCTCACCCCATCCCTCTCAGATACCAGGGATGTACATCCCTTGCCCTGAACTGAAAACTCTGGTTTTATTGTCCACCTGAGGGACAGAACACCCAGACACAAAGTCCTTCTGACCTGCCCCAGCCCAGGCACACACAGTTCCTGCTGGCAAACCCCAGGCAGCCCCACACCAAAGGCTTTTTTAAAGCATATTTTCCCTACCACAGCTTCTGATGTGGTCATGTTTTACACAGCCTTGTCAAAGCTCAATGTGCAGCACTGGCAAAACTTCAGTGCCATAATTCCTTCCCATTGGCAACGCCTCAGAGTACAGAACTGCAGAAACAAACTATTTATTTAATATGCCAGAAATATAAACTGATATCCTTATTAATATTATGGCTTGAAACTGAGTGAGACACTGGAGATGGGACCTGTCAGATTAGACCAATTGAACCAAACAAAACACCAAAAATTTATCTGAGTGCTCCATCACTCTGAAATCACTGCAGACAAACTGGCTATTTATCCAGAGGAAGCCAGCTATGGACAGGAGTGAGCATTTCTTCTCTGTTAAAATGAAAACAGTATTCGGTCTCTTAAAGTGAGGTATAATACAGAGAAAAACTGCAAGTGTTTTCTCATCTATTCCTGCATTCCCTTCTAAAGGGAAAAGCCACTTAGCAAATAACAGCAATGGATGCAGCTGCAAAGTGAATGGAGATAAGTGGGAAATGAGCACCAGGGCTGTACCCCCCTGCTTAGTGCACTACGTGAAGGCAGTCCCATAGCTGGGATTTAAACATCTCCTCCAGGAAGGGCAGTTCCAAGAACCCCTCCCAGATGCAGAGTACCAGAGTTTTGTATGTTGTGGGAGTACCCAAATGTGCCTGTCCAGAACTGGCCACACTAAAGAGGATGACCATGAGCCAGATTAAACAGCAACCAGGGAGCTCCACAGAGACTTCTGAAATAAAGAGAGGAAGCAGCCTCAAAAGTATTTTAAAAGGCATGACTTCTTTTTCTTACAGCAGAGAAGAGAGAGCAGGGGGAGACACATCTCACAGGGCACAGCATGCACATCATCTGTGGGAGAGAAGAGAAGAGCCCACACAACCAGGGGCTGGGATAACCAGAAACCTTTGGGGATTAGCTCTAGGAAGGTGTTTATATAAGTTACATTAAGCGGTTCATCTGGTGCATTGCTGATACTGGCCCTGAATGTACAGTTCACTGCCTGCTGGTTAATTATGGCCCATTAATAAATCAATGCAGTGCTTTGATCCTGGTTTGATTCATATTAGATTATTTGAGCAGCTCCTCACTGCAGCAGGCAGGAGGCACAGCCTTCCCTGCCTGAAAAATCGGGAAACAATTACAACATTTTTACTCCCAAACATTTTATCGCTAATTCAGCCACTTGAAGGAAATTACTGATCGGTTTGAGAACTGACCAGGGAGAAAAGGATTTCCCATGATTTAGAGGGAGCAAAACACCTTTGCATGAGCAAAATAATGACTTTAGGCAAGCCTGACCACTCTTAAAATATGCAAAAGTCCACTATGGTTTTGGGCAGCTGATGAGCTTTAATAAGAAGTTTATTACTACTTCAGTTGAAAAACTTATGTTAGAATAAAGAGAGGCCTGACAGAACTATTAAACCACAGATATCCTCACTCTGTTCACTCAACTGTTGTCCCCCCCACATCAGACAGGCACTCACAACAGCACAGAAAACAACCAGCAGGTCCCAGCACAGGAGGACACTTGTTACAACAGCAGCAGTGAGCATTCCCCATTTGTTATGCTGGATTTTACTGGTGACTTTCTGCTGTAAATTCTGGTTTTCTGTAATTCTGAGAAGCTCAGGTAAACTATATACCATGTACCAGGGTTTAACTCTCTGCTGACTGGCTTCACAAATAGCATTTCTTGTCACAGCTATGAATTTAGAGAAATGGGAAAAACAATCTGAGAAAGTATTGTAAAAGAAAAGTTGACAATTACATTCCTTTTTATTGATGGCCCTGAGCACAGTAATGTGCCAACAAACATCCTTCTTCTCCCACTCTACCACAGCCCCTGGCACAGTATGTCCTACAGAACCACTAACCTTCGTTTCACCTTTTATTTCCACTTTTCCTGATGGATGCAAAGCTGCACAGGGACAGGGGAGATCCATCCATGAGCAGGCAGGAAACAGGGCTGGGGTTTGCAGTGCAGGGGCAAAAGCAGGAGAGAGAGAGAGAGAGAGAGAGGTCACAGCTTTAGGACTCCCTCACTCTTCCACTTTCTTTAAAACTACTAAAAAACTATGTGGTTGCATTAAAATTAGGAAGGATGTCCATGAAGGAGCCACCAAAGGCTTTGGGGAGTGATCTCCCTCTGAAAGAAGATCCACAGAGGAGTCTGTATGCTTGAGATGGTGGAGCCCGACCTGAATGGAGAGAAGTTGACTGGCAAAACACATTTCCTGGAAGGTAAATGTATTTATTCATTCTATGGCCTTTCTGCCTTCTGTTAAATTTATGAGCTTTTATGTTCTATTTTCAGCGTTCAGCTCCAGAAAAGCACAGTCGTGGCACAGAAGGAAAAAATCCCATGAAGTCAAAAAGCATAAAAAAAGAGATTTAACTGCCTCTTTTTAATTTCTTTCTTCATCTCTGGGATAAATCTTTGATCCAGGCTGAACCTCTCAGCTGCTCTCCAGTGGGGGCAGAGGAAATGCACACCTCAAATATCTCCTAGAAGTGCTGCCCAGCTCCTGGGCTCTCACCAGAGCCCGATGCAAACACATCCCAAGCCCAGGGCTGGGACAGGATGGTGCCCACCCCACAAGCAACACAAACAAGGTTTCTCTGGAGCCTCAACACAGCCTGTGATGCTGCCACCCAGAAATGCCCAGGTGAGGTGTCTACAAAACACACCAGCTCTGTCTGATCCGTCTTCAATCGCTGCAAAATGCTGAGCTTGAACATGACAATAAGGGGGTCTAAATCATTCCACTTTCGCACTGTAACACACACACAAACAAGAAGTTTTGATGAGGCCAGACAGGTCTGCCAAACAAAATCTGTCATGAAATCTTCTCAAATTACTAAAAAAACCCCTACTTTATTTAGCTTCAGCTGTTCTCCTTCTCTCCCAGAACTGAGAGCTATAAATCCCTCCAGAAGGGAGCCCATTAATGCACCCAGTGCCACCAGTACCAGGCAGCTGTCACCATCCTGCCTGAGCATGGAGAAAAGAGACCCAGGACCTGTGTCTTGGGCTTGTAGCAGAAGAATGAAAGGCTGAAACATAATTATTATGTTTATAAAAATGACACAGGAGCCACCCAGCAGATATTGTACCTCTGATCCTGCCTGGTTTCTAACCAGACAGAAACCAGACAGCCTTAAGAGAGACTCAAAGCTGGGTCACAATAAACCAAACAGGAGAAAACAAAGCTCTGAAAGCACAGTTTTACAAGGTTTTAGAACATTCATCTATGACACACAGCTTTATCCTTCCTTACTCTCCCACTTTTAATCTAAGCAGTTGTGATAGTTGGAGCAACTCCTCCAGCTCTCACCTGAAGCCATGCAGATTCTAAGAACGTACATTTTAAGAACACACATTTCTCTGGGATTTTTATATATGCAGAATTCAGTACCTAGAGAATACATATTTTACTTGGGTTTGTGGAGAAACCAGAAAACAATGTCAATATTTTAATGTCACAATGCAAAATCCTCTTTCATGGAAGTTTTCAGAAACTCATGCTCTTAGAGAGGAAGAGATTGGTGGCACCGAAATCTGAAAAAGGAGTTTCAACTTCCAAAACTCCATTCTTATCCTCCTCATCACCTGCATGTGGAATCATTTCATTTGGGTTTGTTACAGGAAAAACACTGCTACCCTTATTCCTGAATAGAATCACTGAAACACTGAAAAGTTGTAAGATTTTAAATTGAAAGCAGGAGTTAAACAAGATGGACTGTGTACAACAGTAATACAAGAGATTAGATTTTTTTGGGTGGGTTTCTTATTTAAATTTTTGTTTTCTCCCCTTATTGCATAAAAACCTCTCAGATCTTTCTCTCAGTGCTGTGTACAGTGACTTCAGTTCCTGTTAGAATTTAAACCTGGTGCTGAAGGTGCACTTGGCCACATGGACTGACTGTGAATGAAGCTGGGCCAAGAGCACTCAGGTGGATGGTACCAACGCAGTGAGGGCTTCACTGCTGTGCAGCAAATCTGAAGCAACAGTCTGGGGCACGTCTGAATGTTCCTGACTCTTCTAATGCCATCCAGCAGCACAGACGATGCCATGAAATGCACAGTCCTCGAGGTTGGCAGAACAGATGGAGCCTTAACCTTTACTGGAGACTCTGGTTACACAGCTTCTGCATCTTAAATAATTTATAGGATCTGATCATATGGGAGCTTCAGCTGCGGAAACAGATGATGCTGAAACAAGATCTGATCCAATCTGTTCACTTGCCACTGTTCAAAACCAGGGAAAGGTGAACAGGTCGCCCTGCAGCCCACGGCGCCTGGAGGCACAGGATTTTCAGCCCCATACACTTGTTTATTACTGTTTATTGCATTTAACACAACCCAGCTTCAGTTTGTGGTGCACCACATTTGCTTCAGCTAAACAACTTTAACCCAATTTTGCTCCAAAACCAAGCAAGTTTTCCCCAAATTACAGTTCAGATGCTCTGCAGATGAAGCTGCAAGTTAAGCAATCACCATATATGTTATACAAATATTTAAGTAAAAAATAGTAGCTTGCTCTTAAGGTGAAATATTTACAAACAGGCACAGTGGTTCTGCAGGACTGGAATGGGAAACAGGAGTTCAGTTTTAAACACACTGAGAAGAAACTTTAGTCTGAGAGCAGCATTTGTGCTGGTCCTCAGGAGAGGCAATGCTGGCACAGGGACACTCAGGGCCGTGGACACCACTGTCCCCAACACAGAGCAGAACAGGCACAGGGACACTCAGGGCTGTGGACACCACTGTCCCCAACACAGAGCAGAGCAGGCACAGGGACACTCAGGGCTGTGCACACCACTGTCCCCAACACAGAGCAGAACAGGCACAGGGACACTCAGGGCTGTGGACACCACTGTCCCCAACACAGAGCAGAGCAGGCACAGGGACACTCAGGGCTGTGCACACCACTGTCCCCAACACAGAGCAGAACAGGCACAGGGACACTCAGGGCTGTGGACACCACTGTCCCCAACACAGAGCAGAGCAGGCACAGGGACACTCAGGGCTGTGCACACCACTGTCCCCAACACAGAGCAGAACAGGCACAGGGACACTCAGGGCTGTGGACACCACTGTCCCCAACACAGAGCAGAGCAGGCACAGGGACACTCAGGGCTGTGGACACCACTGTCCCCAACACAGAGCAGAACAGGCACAGGGACACTCAGGGCTGTGCACACCACTGTCCCCAACACAGAGCAGAGCAAGCACAGGGACACTCAGGGCTCTGCACACCACTGTCCCCAACACAGAGCACAGCAGGCACAGGGACACTCAGGGCTGTGGACACCACTGTCCCCAACACAGAGCACAGCAGGCACAGGGACACTCAGGGCTGTGGACACCACTGTCCCCAACACAGAGCACAGCAGGCACAGGGACACTCAGGGCTGTGGACACCACTGTCCCCAACACAGAGCAGAACAACCACACATAAGTGCACATTTGCACTTGCACAGAGCAGCAGAGCAGGAAGAAGCAAGCCTTTTCAGACAGCTGGAGCAGCCTGAAAGCTCCCCCAAAACCATTTAGGAGAAGCATGTTGAAGCAAACCAGCCCGAGTTCAGCCCACTTTAATATTCCAGGCTAAAAACTGCTTTATGAAAGCTGATTCACAAACAGACTAAATATTGCTGTTCTGGGATGCACAACAAAGAGTGGGGCAGATGGTCAGGGGTGGCAGCAGCTTCACTCATCTGATTTCATCCATCATCACAACCCTGTCAGAGCCCTCAGTCACGTGTGTTTCACTTACTCACTTGTTGGGTTCATGCAAGGCATCCCAAAAAAGCCCACTGAACAAGATGTACAGCTCATATTTACTATTCAACCCTGCCAGCATTCCTGGCTTTTTAAACGAGAGCGGAGAAACAAATTTGCTCTTGGCTGCGAGAAGCTCTGCCAGGTTTTCCATCCTAAGTGTGTTTTAATCGGATCACCGCTTAAACTTTTCAAAAAACAGTATGTAATGAAAACAAACAGATGTACAGCTCCTGAATGTCACTGCAAGACTGTTAACACGTGTCATCAGCAAGTTTTAACAGCAGAGCTAAAAAAAAAAGAGAGATGGAGAGTTGTGACAGGGAAACACGGTTGCTATAGAAGTGCAGCTTCCACAGTGCTCCCAGCAGAGAGGAGCTCCTACACACACCCCCAGTGGGTGTCCATGGCAGAGCTGCTGGGCACACACCCACCCTGGGGGGCTGAAGCCACCCCCTGCCCCAATCCACCCACAGCACCCTCCTGTCCTCCCACCTGCTGCAGGGCAGGGCACTCCTCACACTGCTGATTCCACAGAAAATCCTTCAAAATACAGGGGGAAAGTGCAGTTTCCTTCACATCAGGCTTCAAATCGACTCACCCAGCAGCACCACCCAACCTGAGCCACTGAGGAGTGGGGATATGGGCAGAAACCTCCGTCCAGGGGAGGATATGGCTCCCTTGGCAGCAGTTCTACAAGTTCACACTGCAACCTCCTGCATAAATACACCCAACTGAACAAGTTCCAAGTTATCAGCCAAGGCAGCTTCTCCAGAGGATAATTCCACTTACAGCACACTCCAAGATACCCACATCCACATTATGACTCCTATTTCTAAGAATAAAGCTGAATAAAATGGTTTCTCCCTCTACTTCCCACAGGAAAGCAAAGCAAAGAGCCCATCTAAACTTTCTCTCCTTCCTTAATGAAACTCTTATTGATTTCTCATCCTTATGAATCATTGCCTTGGAGCGACTTCTTTTAGCTGCAGGTTCTCACATTTAATTCCTATGTATGCTTAAGGGAAAGTTTATCATGAGAATGCCCAGAAAGATACTAAAAGGGGTTTATGAGAAAGCTATGAAATTTTACATATGCCATTCACCAGCCTGGTTTAACAGCACAAAAAAGCCCAGGATAACACGACATTAACAATCAGCAGCTTCGTGTGCCATCCTGTGCCACCTCCATGCAGCTCTCAGTGCACAGAGGAAACAGGAGTCAGGCTGAATAGATTTATGTTGGTAAAGAATAAAAATAAAAAACCCACCACAACAGACATTCATTCAGATTTGTGAGTCTTCCACACATTAACAGCTACCCAAGGATAAGCAGAGCAGAACACAAGTCTGTGTGCACAGGACACCAGCAATCACTGCCACTGTAATGTATTCAGGCTGGGCATGGAGAAAGTGTTAGGATTTAATAAATAAATGAAAAATCCATCAGCAATACACTAACAGACAGACAGTTTTGCCAATACCAAAGGCATAAAAAGAAACAAATCTCTGATAATTTATTCTTAAGCTAAAATTTCCCAGCTGCTTCAGTTGCTATTGAAATGGGAAAATAACTAAAATGTTACAGACCTGGTAGTTCTCATTTGTGTAGAATACACTAATTTTACTAGTCTGGGGAAGCAGCAAATTTATTGGCCAACAGGCAACATCCAGGACACAGGAACTCAAGAACTGTTAGTCAAGTTTGTATACAGGAAAAGGAAATATCCTTTTTCTTAGAAGTTAATATTTTGCATTGTGATTATATTGTCTAAATGGCACTGTCCACAGGCAAAGTACTGGCTAGAATTGGTTTCAGAAGACCTGAAGACAAAGTATCTAGGAATGGGGGCGGGAAATCAGACCCTATAAAACTTTTAGAAAAGAAGTGGGATCATCTGTCACTTTATCAGTCAACCACCTGATATTCTTGAGCAGTGAAGCAGAAGGAAAGCTTGATGGAAATCATCTTTTTCCCATTCTCACGCCTGTCTTTTCATTAAACTACCAACATACTAGCACTGTCCTAATGGTGATAACACAATTGTCCTTAACTACTTCCCAAATTACCTGATTAAGGAAGGAATTCAATAGTGTTTCCCGGGTAGCATCAATTAATACCCACCAGCAGGGATCTGTAGCAGCACCTGCAGGGCTGCCCATGAGCTGAGAGCAAAGCAGAGGAGAGAAACCACTGCTGGTCACAGGAATGAGACTGGAGAGCAAACCAGGAGTGGTCAGACTCACAGCAGGAGTTGTGCCAAGGGAAGAAAAGCCCCTGAACTGCACAGGAACAAACACCAGACAAACCCAAATGAGATGACTTATGTAGGATCCTTATTCCACCACAAAGAAAAGTGGCAGTACAAGGAACAAAAAGGAGATTTTACAGACACAGACAGATAGAAAAAGCCATCTGTTTATTGCTCCTGAAATTAGGTCATCTACTCCAAAAATGTTCAAGAACTGTAAAAAGTTATCAGGATATGAAAAGGTAGGAGAAATTTTTTAACTCTCACTAAACAACCAATACCAAAACATTTGAGATTAAAAGAAAGAACATTTATCAAATCCTACATGAAGCAAACATGAAAAGGTTGCCCAGCTGCAAGATAACTGAGTAATGTAACCTTTCAAAGCAGCAAAAAAAAAAAAAAAAGCGATTAGACCATCCCTTGGATTGAAAATGATTGATTATGCTGCTGGTATTGGAATTGGAGTTGACTTTTTATGTAATTGCTTTATTGAATGCTGCATAGCTTTATTTGGCAATAGAACACTGTGAGTTTACCAGCTCTGTGGCTCCTAATACACTACAGACACACAGTTGCAATCTATTTATCCCAATGACATTGGATTAAACGGCACATACCAAGGTCACCTCCTGACCTTTCTGCTCAGGCCTATGGGGAACGTTCTGCCTGCAGAACCATCCAGTTGATTTGAGTACCAGCAGCTTTCCATCCTCTGCATCTGTTGGCTGGTTTATTCCATAAACCATATCAAAAAAACTTAAATCTGATTTAGGGCCCTGTGTGCTGTAATAATTAAATCATTTTGAGGACTTTGAAAGCTGGCTCATCCATTAAAAAAAAAAAAGGTCAACCAAGGACAAGTAAATCACAGTGAAGAAGATGAGTAAGTAAAACTTTCCTTTTTTTTGTATTGGAGTACATTAAAATATCTGTGGGAGTTGTTTGGTTTTAACTTTTGTTTTTATCCAGAAAAACAGCCTTCAAAATTTAAATGTAACTGCACAGAATTACCTTTTCTCACCTGCCTTTCAGTTTCTTTGATTTGTTATCCCCTGGTGTCACTCCCTGCTCTTTGAAGAGAGTCCTGGCAAAGGTCGGCAGTCAATGAGCCATCAATAAATACCCAACATGAGAGTGACAATTTCGGGCTGCCTGATCTCCCATTACTAAACCCAGCAACATGTTGGAAAGCTCATAACAAAAAGCATAAAGTACTTTAGAGTGTTCTGAAAATAAATATAATGTTACCTTTAAAGCAGTAAGTATGAAAAATATCAAAGAAGGTATGTAATACCAAGTTTTATCATCTATTGCACACGTATATTGATTTAACCGAGACACACTCACTTATCTACAAAGCAAAAAATTGGGTTTTAAGTACTGTACTTTGCAAGACCCTTAGGGCACAATAACATTACTGTCATCATTTACTCTGACTTCCCTGTCTCTCATTTGATCCATCTCCAGGCTTTTCAAAACGATGCAGCTCTATTTCTATTTCTGCCACCACACCAGTGTCCTTGGCTGGATGGCAATAGGCTAATTATACAGAGTTAACATAAAATACAGGCCAAAATTAGTGCACAAACAAACACACACACACACATTAACATCTAAGCAACCCTCCTAACACTCAGACACAGGCAGAACTTGCCCAGTGCTGTGCATACAAGGATGTACTGGGGGTTTGGGAAGGAGGTTTAGCACACTTGTTCAAGTTTGAAGTTGTTTGGAACAACCCTGAAAGTAAGATCTTCTTGGCATTTTGCAGAGGAATGCAGAAGATAGAGGATTGATATTTTCTTAAGAGAAAAGTGGGATCAATACCAGCTAAAGTTTGGGTAAGCCCTCATTATTGGATTCCTACAACTTCAAAACGAATCCGTGCCGACCGTTAAACGCAGACACGGCTTCAAATCTGCAGAATCACCAGTTCTCACATTAACAGTGTTTTAAATCAAGATACAATTATACTGAGGTTATAAAATATTTAATGCTGGTTGAAAAATAGATGTACTGAATTAGTTTAATTGAAAATATTGAAAGCTTACAAGTTCCTTATTCTAGTGATACACCGAACACATTTAACATACAGAGCTGCAAACAATCTCCTCAAACTCACTGCCACTTCTGCCTCAACACAGCATTACTTTATTAATGCAACCCAGAATATTAAGGGAATGACAATAAAAACATGAGTGCTGCCTTACATGCACTATATTTAATAACAGAACTTCTGAAAAGTTCCTGGTGTTTTATCATTAAAACCTCCTTTTAATCTTTGTCTGTAAAAACTCCAATTCTGTGCCCCATCCAGGCAGTTGCTTCAAAACTCTACAGCTAATACTCATCAAAATTTATTAAAGGCACAGAAAATTAAAAGTGTAGAAATATTTTTTCTATATCCAGTGTCTCTACTGTGAACATCTTCAACAGCGAGAAGAAAAGTGCTTATTTCACGGAATCATGAAATAGTTGGAGCTGGAAGGGATCCACAAGAGTCCAAGCCCTACATGAATGGCCTGGACAGGCATTAAACCCACAACCTTGGTGTTAATAACACCATGTTCTAACCAGCAGAGCTAATTTTGCTTAAGAGCAGCTGAGTAATATAAATCAATTTAACCGATGGGTCAAAAGACGTCACAAGAACTCAAAGTTGGTTTTCCCTTCAGCAGCTTCAAACCCTTGAAAGTTATGATTACAAATGTCATGCTGTAGAGAAGCAAAACATGCCTCACATAGGTGGATATTTTTAAGCTATTGATATTTGAAGGTCTTTGGATCCCAAGGGGTGATAGAATAAACCCCAGAGAACATCAATTGGTGAAAAATTTCAGATGATAACACAATAAACACCAGATATCCCCTCACCCTGGACTGAACCTCATGGCTGGCACTCCCAGTCATGTTTCATACTTCTGTTGACCTATTCAACAGGTCAATAAAGTCCTGATAAAAACTTGAAGAAGCGCCTACCTTACACATTTAATTTTTTAAGCATATAGAAAACATAATACTTTGAATGCCAGAATTTCTCAGAGCCATCCAGCACGAACTGTTATTGCAAACGATGCGTAGGAACACTTTGAAAGCTGCTGTTGCCTAAGCCAGGGAATACGAACCTTTCATTACCACTTAATTGTGTACAGAGTATAAACACAGCTCTGCTCTCAGAGCTCTGTGCTGGTGACATCAGCCCCTCCTCAAAGCTGACAGCACTGCTGTAGAGAGCCACAAAGAGCTTTGAAAGCACATCCTGTGGAAGACAACGAGGGGGGAAGAGACAAAAACCAAGCAGCAAATATCTTGGGATACGGTAAATCCCAGATGTTTGTGGTGCTTTCCCCGGGACCAGCTGGGTACCAAGGCACACGCTCAGCGATGTGGGTACCAAGGCACACGCTCAGCGATGTGGGTACCAAGGCACACGCTCAGCGATGTGGGTACCAAGGCACGCGCTCAGCGACGTGGGTACCAAGGCACACGCTCAGCGACATGGGTACCAAGGCACACGCTCAGCGACGTGGGTACCAAGGCACACGCTCAGCGACGCGGGTACCAAGGCACACGCTCAGCGACGTGGGTACCAAGGCACACGCTCAGCAACGTGGGCTCCGCCTTCGAGGCGCTGCGCTGGCTCCTCTTTGAACATATGCCCTTTCAAGTGAAATTAATCACTCTCTTTATCACTCCTGCAGCATGACTCACCATAATCATTACCCAACTGCTGAGAAAGAAATGAAACCACTAATCGCACGGGGAGCAGGGCTCGGCGTTCAGAGCAGGAAAGTTTTTATTAAGTTCTCATTTGAGAAGTGATTTTTCACAGCCAACCTTCCAGGACACACCACACAAAAGCTGGATCTACTTAAGCAACTGTCTACAACTCACCCCCCAGCACACAGAACCACACAAGTGCTATAACGAGGTTTTAACATGCTTTTCCAAACTGAGCTGTATAACCCTAAGTCACTATTATACACAAGTATGACACAGAGACACATCTAACTACAAACTTTAAAGGGTCTCTGGAAGAAGGAACTGCAGGAGTGGTGGGGACACCAGGCAGTGTGACCAAGAGCAAGGAGCAGACAGAGCTCCACACTCATCTCAGCAGGAATTCCCCAGGCAAACTGAAGATCCTACATTCAAAACTACTTTATTAAGTAGCAGTTTCCTCATATCTATCCACTAGCTGGGAGGCATTAAAATAAACCATATCAACACTACTGCAATCTCAATTACCACAAAATATCCCCTATCCCTTCTAACTTCTTTAATTCATTTTCATGGATTTGGCCACTCAAATTTTTTGAAACTGAGAAAGAATATAAATATTAAGTTGATGTCAGCAGGACTGTTCTCATAAATAGCCAAGGGAAAAAACAATCTAGGGAATAAGGATATCAGAGGGCAGATAACCCAAATATCATAAGGAGTCCCTAGAAAGAATCAGCAGCATTACCTGCACACTGAGAACAACAATAGGCCTCTTAGGGACTTCTAATGCAGTTTTGTGTATTTTCACCCATGATAATTGGGCTCTACATAAGAGCTGAAAGAAGAAGTGATTATCCCCATATACTGAAATCATTCAACTAAGTGGCCAAGCTAAATTCCTACTCTAACTTAAGATATAATTATTTAAAAAAACCCTGCAGGGTTCTGAACAAGGGCAGCAAAATAATTAAATCTAGTACTCTGCTAAAACAGGCTGAAAATGTGATCATCCATTTTTAATGCTCCGCCTATATGTAACAACAGAAATCCTTCCAACAGCTGCATTCAATTAAAAAAATATTAACCCCAAGGAAAAACTACAAAAACATCCCCATCTGTTTTTCTTGCCACTCACTGTGCTTCTTTTGTGGGTGAAATATGTACAACAATACAATCCAACAAAGTTGAATGAAAGTACCACAATTCCAATAATAATAAGCTATCTTTTTATTTTTTAAAATGAACGATTTAAAAGAAACCACTTTTGCAGATTTTCCCCTGTGACCCCCAGCTCTGTTCCCATAGTAACTATTGAGGAAAGAAAAGGGTAAGAAGCCTAACAGACTTTTCCCAATACCAACAAAATACAGAAAAAAGCACCTTATTCACAAAAACTATTATTCTCAGGAAGGGAAGAGGGACATTAAAAGATTAGTGTGAATCTCCTGTGTAATCTAGTTTAAACCACCACCTACTGAACATCTGATGTTGGTTAGACAAAGATGTTTGTTAAAGCGGGTGGCCTTTGTGTAAGAACTGTTGAAATAGTTTGGCAAGCCCAACAACAACAAAATTACCAGGAACGTGGTGTCAGAGCTCCCACGTGAGCACAGCAAGCCCCCAGCCCACAGCCAGCACTCACCTCTGCTGAGGAACTCACAGTCCAAGCACAGAAAGCATTAATTTTGGATTTCATTTCAGTTCCTCCTTTCCTTAACTTTTTAACTGGTCTCATACTCTATGCTGGGGTATGTTTTTCTAGGAAAATACACAGAAGCCAGCAGTTCTTTCTTGAAGAAGTGCCACCAAGAACCTTCTCTGGTCCATCCAGGAAACCAGAGTTTCATAAGGACACAACAAGTTTTATGGACAAGGAAAACTAGGACTTGTACATCTCTAACTGTGCTTCCCAACCTCCTCCATAAACAATTCCAACGTCTCTGACATGGACAGCATTCTCTGTGCCACAGGGAGGTCCCTCAGCCCTATCCCATACACTGATGTTTCAGCCCGGTGGGACAAGGACAGGACTCAGGTGGGAGTGCAATGGGCTGCTCTGGCATTTATCCAACCCAGTACAGACCTCAAGCACCTGGGGGAACGACCAGGCTGGAAAACGATCTCCCAGCATAAGAGAGGTTCTTCAGGAGAGAGATGGAGCTCTTATGGTGACCATTTTCCTGGTTCCCTGACAAACACCCCAGTATTTCCTGCCTGCAGACACAAGGGCTCTACCAGCTCTGAAAGGTCTCACCCACCCAAACGTGAACGGAACAACCACTGCAGAGGGTTAGAAACTGAGGCAACAGGTCATCTCCAGGACTCAAGACAAGTTGGATTCAGCTGTTGAGAAAACAAGACCCGATGAGGACACCACATCAGAACTGGAGTATTACAGGTGAGGTGAAGCAGCACAACCCTCTGTAAGAGAATTTAGAGGTCTATGGAACAGAAAGGGGAAAACGTGGACAGGAAAGCCAAATATTTATCCATCTGAAACAGCTGCACTTCTGTCTGATGAAACAAGAACCGAGCTCTGAGGCCACCTTAAAGCTTCTCAAATATCAGTGACTAATATCAACCAGCATATCAAGTTTCCCTGTTACTGAAATTCTGCAGAACAACTTCGTCTGAATATTCAAATATTGTTGGGGTTTTTTAAAAGTTTTTTAGAAATAAAAGTATGATTTATGTCTTCCCATAAAATATTCTTTGTAAGGAATTATTTTAGAGAAAATTAGAACTAAAGTACTAATTTTTATTTAAATCACTTTTTAATGGCTACATAATGAAACTACACCAACACATTAAAAACAACTAACCTGCTCCAAATGAAAGTGTTCATTACAAAATATTTTTAAAAAATTAATCTGAGATATTTTTAAGCCAGACTCTTCTAATTACAATTGTCAAATATCGTAGGAGGAAACTTCATTGAGATTTGATATAATTCTGAGGAGCAATGCTAAGAAAAGATTTCATTTGACTGACCAGTTCTAAGAGAATAATGTTCACTCACAGGGCTCCAGGAATCTGGTACCCTCAATGCAGAAATATATCAGCAGCAATGACCAAAAGAAGTATTACTTAAATTAAAGAGTAGTCTGGCTCAAGAACAGAGATATAAACTGGTCATTAACAAAGGTAAAAAGAAGATTTATCATTTTAGAACAACTTTTCATCACTGAAGCTTGGACCATCAGTCAGAAGTATCATAAACCTTCCAGATGCCATACAAAGATCACCAAAAAGCCATTTGTGCTTCATTCATGAGCTGTTGTCCTATCAAATAAAGAAACCACTTAATCTAGGACAGATCACCATTCTTCATTTTGTTGAACTTTTCACAAAGCCTCACTTGCTGCAGAGCTATTTTTGAATCTTCTTTCAGCAGGTGTGAGCTCTGCTGTTCTTTGAAGACCTGGACTCCTTTTAACATTTAGTGTTCGTAGGTAAAAACTTGTCTTTTAAGACGTAAGGTCAAAGGCACTTCCAAACCAGCACTTGACCTTCCTGAAATTACGATCTTGAGAGAGGGCATTTCTGGCAGCATTACCTGAGCAGAGAGAACAAAAGGCCCTTTTCATCGCAGCCCTCGCTGCCTCTCCCACACTCACAGGCAGTTCAAAGGTTCCTCTGCATTAGAAGCTGTTCTCTGAAAAGTTCATTTCGTACCTTTTCCATTATGGATTGTTTCAGAAGAAAGCCTAATGATCAAAACCCATTTGCTCACCTTATTTTAAGGACAAGTCTCAAACACGGGTAGTAACTCCGAACCAAAGTTTCCCTGTGCTCACCTGGGGCAGGAGCACTCATGTCACACACACCCCTGGCTCCCACAGCCCACAAACTCCAGGGATTCAACAGTTCCTTCCTCAGGTAAAAATCTCTCTACTGTGATCAGAATCATTACAAACCCATTTCCCAGCCTGGTACCTCACTTTCAGTGCTCTTCCACTCATATCAGTGAGCGCGTCCCTGCTGGGCTAAATCGCCATCCTGACTCATTTTTGGTAGAGAATTAGAGATGGAGAACACCCTGAGACACAATATCTGAGTTTCTAACAGTCCCCTTCCCCCCTTCCATAGCAGACAGAGTATTATTTCCATGTCACTTAGCATTTTCCCTGTGATTAAAGAACTGTTTTCCTAAAAATCAGAACATTTTCATCCTACAAAAAACATTTCCGTAATATTCCACTTATTAGAAAATAAAGCCACATCATCGCTTTAGCTCCGAGAGCCACCTTTGTGGGGTGTATTCCTCATCCCTGTCACTCTCTTTGGATTTTGGGGAAAACAGCACAGGCACAGTTACCGAAGCAGTTCCTGAAGGAGCTGAGCACCCCAGCAGGGATATAACAACCAAGCCATGAGCAGTGGCAGGTGTGTCTGGGAAGAGACACTTCAGCGTCCTGCAATCCTAATTATCAGCCCCCCTCCTGTAAAGCACGCAAAGTATTTCCTGTGTTGCACATATTTTACACTTAACTTCAACTTCAGAGCTAAATTTTAGAGCTGCACCAAAACTGTGATTGGTGTGTGTGTGTCAATATTCCATACACAGCTGGAAAAGTCTGAGTGACCATCACCAAAATATCAAATATTGGCATTGCAGAGATTCCAGGAAAATTTTAGGACCACTCAAGTGTTGAAGAAAATCACCATGGGGAAATATGCAAATTGCTAATTGGCAACTGCATTAAATACTATTAATTTACAAGAATCTTGATCCAATTAAACTTAGCAAGCGTGGGAAAATTGTTCAGCTCTTTGAGGTTGCTGAGTAATTTAAGTGACACAATTATTGCTTTCATGTTTAGTGGTCACTAAGTGAGTATCTGACAAGAAACATCTGGAAACCAAAAGATACAGTGTACAGATATTTTGATATCAATGTGCAACTTCTAGAAGCCAAAAGCTCAAAATAAATGGTTTTAAAACAGGCCACAACTAAACAACGTGCAAGTGACAGCCCTTTGAACAGCTGAGGGAAGAGTTTGTACAACTTTCCTCACACTGCCAAGTTCTGACTGTTCAGAATTGCACAGCCTGGGGGGGGTTGTAGATGCAGTGATTTCAATACCACTCCTTTCACCCATCCCAAGACCACCAGGCCCAGCCCATCCTCATAAGATAAAGTCAAGGATTTAACTGAAAAAACTCTGCATTAGAAACTGAAGTGCTGATAGGATTCTTTCTTTTTTTTTTTTAGTCCCATCCATATTAAGGATGCCTCCCTGGGCTTCTACGTGCAAAGAAAATTCATTTTAGTACATATAAATTCATTTTCATAAAGTCAGAGCTTTCAGCAGCATAATCTTATTTAATTATAAAGCATGACATTTCAATAAGGAGTTGAATTTCTCTCCAGCAGGTAAGTAACTTGCCATGCTTACAACAGGCAATTGAAGATTTAAAAACAGAACAGATCATTCCCTTTCCCATTAAGGATTGTTCATTTCTCATCAGACTCTTTCATTAAAAAAAAAAAAAAGGACAACAGCTGCAGGTCTTCTTTCTATCAGAATGGATCTGCTCAGTTCTGACATTAAAAGTTCTTAATTTTAGGTTCATTGTGCTGTGCTTTTATTTTTTATTATTTTGCATTGGGCACAAATGTGCTCAAACTATGGGATGATTTTTTTAATGATAATTATTATTATACAAACCACAGACCTCAATATGGCAAGATCCCCATGATCGACATCCCAAAGTTAATTTATTGTTAATATCTTGCCACAACAGGTTATGTTAACCATTCTGTCTCTCCAGATCCACCTGTTCCATTCAACTCACCATCTCTCTCTTCCCAAAACACTTCCCTGCAATCCTTTAGAGGATTTAGAAATGCTGCTGATGCTTCACTACCACTGCAGAGGAAAAAGGGGCTTCCCAAACACTGCTTTGTTCCTTGGCAAAACAAAGTGGTTTGGGTGCACATCCCCACCTAGAACTGACCATTTGGGCTTTTATCAAATTTTCAACAAATACTCCAGTGGAGGTGGGAGGGTGGAATATTTACAAATATTGGAGAGAAAATCTTTCCTTTTTTTCCCCACAGGACAATGGATTTGGCTGAAACCCACAAGTGGTTTCCATCTGGAAAACATTTCACTCAAAGCTGTTTTCTGCCACTTGTCACTAGATAAGCAGAGAAAGTGCATCAAAACACTCTTAGGATTTGTGGGTTTTAAAGTGACTCTTGAGAGCTCAGATATTTTTAATTCACTGTGGGAGTCACAAGGACTGACAATTTCTTCTCATCTGGCAGACAGACCTTTCCAACAAGCTCATCATGGGGCTTTGGGCTTGTGGTGCCCAATCCACACACACCTGGGCACCACCTTCTCTGGTCCCCAAACACACCTGTCTCAGATGCCTCTGGAGCACCCAGAGCTCCCCCCTATCAGCTGCAACCATCAAGGCAAATTAAAGTTTTATGACTTCAAATGTACAGCCCTAAAGCCCGAGGGCACAACAGACTTCAGAACTGGAGAGAAGACAGACAGCAAGAAAGGCTCTAATTTGTCATAAGAAAACTGCTTTACCTTTCAAAGCTTGTTGAAAAAGCAGGTAAATAACAGAGAATTGGAGAAAGACAGTTGCTATTTATTTCCTCTTCATTTCACATGCTAGATGTTGTAAAAAAAGTCTTTAGAAATATAGTTTCAGGCTGTACTTTACAGCCCTTTTCCAGCACTCAGCCCCCCACCCCAACAGCCAAGCAAGAGGCTTGTGTTGATCCCACCAGCAGAACAGGAGCCCTCCTGGAATAACTGCTTCATTATTCAGTTAATTCAATCTATTACCTTCTACAGAGCTATAATTAAAAAATAAATAACCAAAATACCAAAGAACTTCTCCAAACAAAAAGAGGAAGGAAATTATTTTTCCATGAAATTTAATCGCTCTTTTGCTCAGGCACAAAAGGCCAAACCTCAAAGAGATCGTGGGCAGTGAAACCTCTGGTTCAGTTGGGTATTTTTGGTGAAGTAATTTAAGTAAGCATTTCCCAATCCAAAAATTTTCCCATTTCATTGAACATCCTCTGTTGTTGTTCCTCGTGCTACAAAATAAGCATCCAGCGCATCGTGTTTGGGTTTGTGCGGCTGTTTCACACCCACCCACCACCTTCCTGGCACCAACAGCCTCTCAATGTGTCTCACACCTTTCCAAACCTTGGGCACACCCAGTTTTGCACATCCAAGCACTGCAAGTTTCCAGCCTGACTGAGGCAGAAATAATTCACTGAATGTACCAGGGAAATCACAAATAGGTCAGCCAAGAGCACGGAATTCTGGTTCAGTTCATCCCAAAAGTGTGCCCTTTGCATTCAAGAATGAAAAGAAAATTATTAAAGATTTCCAAGGAAGCAATATCAGGATGATGCTATCAGGGTACAGTAAAAACTTTACTCTTGGTTAGAAGTATTAACAAGTCCAGAATTATACTCCAGAGTCACTCTGGTGCATAACTGCAAGAGGCATGAAGATCACTAATATACAACAGAGATTAAACCCATCTATTTGTCAGCTATAAAGAAGAAAAATCAGATTAGAAGACGTTTTCAGGCTTTTTAAATTTATTATTGAGCTAAAACAGAATGAGAAACGGGCAATCACTCCATCCTCAATCACAGGATTTATCTAATAGATAAGAGAATGTATCTTTTTCCTACCTGTTTTCCAGACAAATTGATGACCTCTCCTGGCTTCCAGATCAGCTGTTTGTAACATTAAGAAAACAAACAAAAGGAAGGACTTCCCCAGGCTCTGCCATGTCCTGTGAGGAGAAACCCAGTTCTGTTGTAGAAGCATAATTCAGATAATTCAGTCTCTTGTCTTCTTTGGTCCTAGAATCAACAACAACAACAAAAAAGCTTGCTAAAAGATTTTAAACACCAAGGCAAGAGGCTCAGCCTGAGGGGAACCTGGTGGCCACTGTGCATTTCACAGTCCCTGTGCCAGGTTTAGAATCACAGAATCATACAATCGATTGGGTTGGAAAAGACCTCCAAGATCATCCAGTCCAATCCTTGGGCCAACTCCAGTCCCTTTACCAGATCATGGCACTCAGTGCCACGGCCAAGCTCACTTGAAAAACCTCCAGGGATGGGGAATCCACCCCCTCTCTGGGCAGCCCATTCCAATGCCTGATTACTCTCTCTGCAAAGAAGTTTTTTCTGATCTCCAACTTAAATTTCCTCTGGCAGAGCTTGAGCCCCCCGTGCCCCCTTGTCCTATTGCTGAGTGCCTGGGAGAAGAGACCAACCCCCACCTGGCTAGAACTTCCCTTCAGGGAGTTATAGACAGTGATGAGGTCAAGTCTGGTACAGGTGCTTTGCTTGGAAAGAGAGAGAGGAAAACAAGAAGGGGGGAAGAGGGAGGAAGGGCCAGCTCCCAGAGGACCTGCAGACCCACCCTATGGAGCCACTGCAAATGCTTTTAGCAGGTTCTTAAGAAGAAATCTTCCAGTGCAAATAAATGCCAAGGGATCCAGCACCAGTGTGTGGTGTCTTCCTTTGCTCTCTGTCTGACTTCAGCAGGAATATCAGCATGATACAGGCAAAGTAAACCAAAGTGAGAATGGATTCTGGGTGCAGAATTCAGCTCCAGATACAGACCCCGAAGATCCCTGACGACTGAAATGCCAGACCTAGAATTGTTTGAGCTCTGTGTAAACGTGGGATGCACAACAGCAGTATCAGAACACAGCAGGACAGGCTGGGAAGCAGGAGTTACTTATCAGCACATGATGAACCAGCTTGAAAGAGAAAACCAGGCACTATGGAGGCATTTCTATGGAATCTGGGACTCTCCTTCAAGGCGTTAATCTTTGAGCTCCAGATCAGCAACGAGGGACTCCAGAGAGGTCTCTCTGACTAAGGGATTTTAATTAAGCTCTCCAACACGTCAGATGAATACCAGAGGCACGTTGAGAATGAGACAGGAATGGCTCAAGTCCTGCTGCTGCTGCAGTTTTACACCACACAATTCATTAAAATAATCACTGTGTGGTGCTGGAAGCAAGGAGGAATGTCTCTCTGGGTCTCCCAGACAAAGCAGGAGACCAACTTCTAAATGCTGCTTCAGCAAACCCCCACGTTGTTTGTATACCACAGAAATCCTCCAAAGGAGAGATTAAAAAGGCATACAACAAAATTAAATCTCAAAAATTCTACTTCAGTCTGGTAATTCAAATCTCTGTTTCTCTCATCCCACAAGATGACCAACCAGACACTTATTTAGGCAGATTTTAGATGAATTTCAAGGTATTTTGGACCTGTCCACATTCAAGAAGGAACAATTTGGAAGTCTCAAAAAATGTTCATGGTAATTCCACGCCAAAAAGGTTTTGATGCAAATTTACATGCTAATTTTTCTGATGTAACAGCTTTTGTATTTATACTATGTTGAAATTCTCAACATAGTTCTAAGTATTAGTGATTAATCCTACTGTTACAGCTAAAAATGTCACATCCATACTTGCACAAGGATAGAGATAACACCTGTCTTCAAGATTTGCCTCCACTGGCACAATCTTGGGAATTTTCATTAAAATAATTATTAGCTATTAGAAGTTTAGTCCAGAAAATTCCATTACATTCCTAACCTTATGAAAAGCAACATTGTCACAGTACATAATACACAGCATTGTTCCTGATAAGAAACTGAAGATAAATCTGAAAACTCTACCTACTGAATATACAGTAAAGCTGTTAATTTCAAGCCGCATTCAGATTACTTTGAGACAGTTTCTATCATGATGAATTCATGCAATTATGTTCAATCAGATATTGACTAACTACAGTGGAAGACACAATGTAGTATCTGTTATCTGGTTTGGCTCATTACTGTGTTTCAGAGGAACAGCATCTCATGTAAGACCTGCAAACCCACCAAGCTGTCCAAAAGCAGTAATGTGGGCAAAGGACCAGATTTATGCTTTGCTCATGTCTCCTGGGTTCATTTGATTCAGAATTCACATTTAATTCGGAAGGCAACCCACCAAGTCCCAACATCCAGGCAATATAACACAGACCACAGGTGGCCTCGTGGGAAGCACAAGCTGGGAAATCTCGAGCATCCTTCAGAGACCCAGTGCAGCAGGGAAGCCCTGGGGTGGGGGGAAGAAGGGCCCCCAGACATCCTACAATTAAGGCTTTTGTTGCCCATCTAGCCAGCTGCTCACCTCACACAGAAGAGCTGAGGAGGAGCAACTCGCCCAGTGCCTCCAGCATCGCAGTCACCATCTATGACGGCCGGAAAACAGAGTCACCGAGTTCCTGCCAAGGGAGAGAGAAGGATCAGTGGCACTGGCTCCAACACTGCTCACACACAGAGACACAACACGGGGAAAGAAATCAGTCAGCTGCTCAGACTGAAGTTCTGGAGGGGAGCTAGCACACCCAGCCCCACACTGACACTCTGCCTTGCAGGGCGGCTCTCCAGGTGCAGGAAACACCATTGAAACAACATGACTTACACAGGCAGGGGCAAGGAATAGGTGAATCCAAGGAAACTCAGATAACAGCTGCTAATGATGCTGAGATTTTTAATGAAGCACCAGGAGTGCTCATCAGCTGCTTTGTCAGGGCACTGCCTTCATCTCAGCATTCCAAGGGTCAGCAAACAGCAGCACATCCCCAGGAGGAACCAAGGGGGGTTCACATGCCCCAGCCAAGGGCGTTCACATGTGCTCCTTCTTTGGGCAGGACTACAAAGAGAACTGGCTGCTGCTCCCCACGGAGCAAGGACAGAGATTACATTAAATCAGGAAAACCAGAAATAAATTAGACACTATGACAGTGATTGTAATCTCCCCCACCCCAGCAGAGCTCAACAGAGTCCACTGATTCACACCCCAAAAAAGCACAACAAAAATTTGCCTGTGTATCTGTGTTTGTGTAATTTGGAACAGTGGCTGTTCTGCCCTGATATGATAACAAATTATTGCACAGGCAACATATGCTATCTACAGAAACATGAATAAATTACATTAGGAAGGCCACCAACACTTCACATCAAATTTAGTTACAGTGTATCTCAGCTCCCCAAAGTGTCAGCAGGGCTCGCTGGAAACTGGCAAATACAAAGGAAAATGGAATAAACCCCCTAAATTTACATTTCAAAAATTGACTTCACTGAGACTGGTCATTATTAACTTCATGCACTTCACTGCTTAAATATCATGGAATCACAGAATAGTTTGGGCTGGAAGGGACCCTAATGAAGATTTCATTCCAACCCCCCTGCCATGGGCAGGGACACCTTCCCCTCAACCAGCTGTCCTGTGCAAACACTTCCAGGGATGGGGCAGCCACAGCTTCTCTGGGCAACTTGTGCCAGGGCCTCACCGCCCCCACAGAGAAGAATTATTTCTTAGATATGTTCAAGATACGTGTTTTAGTCTGAAAAAACTGTCTCACTTTTCCAAAACTAATTATCTGGATTTATTCAATATCCTTTTATAACACAGGCCTGGCCAGTTAATAGTCTGCACTAGTGGATCCTCATGAAGTTAAATAATGAGCTGTTGTTTTCAGTGTTTGAAGGATTAGTCACAAGTCTCCCTGTCATTTTGTTTGGTTTATGTGGAATCTTGTTCAGAAAAGCACAGATATCACACATTAGCTCTAATGGCTGGGAATATACAGGCAGTCATCAAAGAGTCACATGCAAGTTTTCTAATGATCATAAAAATGTATCTACATTTTCTAATCCACTGCTAATTCTCTTAATGACACGACTGAAGTTTTGCAAAACAGACTTATTTTAGAAACCCACATTTCTGCTGAAAACATGGCATTCTACTATCAAAAGGTTATAAATACATAGATATGCACACAGCTGACAAATATCTTATTTGTGAAGTGTTCAAAATCTAATTTCATTTTCAATGTCCATGGAATATCCCTCAGCCAAATCCTAGTTCAATCCCTGCTTATCCAGGGAGGGGGAAAAGCCTTTGGGAAACTTCTCCCATTTTGCAGCCACCGCTGGGCACTCCCAGGCAGGTCTTTCCAAGTGACAGGCACTGTGCCAGTCCAAGGCACATCAGAGTCCTCCAAAGCATCCAACAATGAAAGATGGAACACTGATGGTCCAACTCTGACTCTCCACTCACAGAGAAGGGACAAGTTGCTCTTTCTCCAGGTTTCCACAGGATAAGAGGTTTCTCCAGTCCCTCTCCACCATTTCTGTGGCTTAGGCAAGTCCAGCCTGGCTTTGCTCCAACGTGGATTTACAGAGCATTTAATACTGAATTTAAAAAAAGATCAGCTTAAACTGATCCAAACTTGAGACATAATTTCAGCCTTGTCATACATCAATTCAATTCCCCCTGACTTCACTGGGAGTTGTGACCTTCCCCATCACGGGCAAATCTGACCTACTTTCTGGTATGAGATGGGAATGCTGACAAGGACACCTGGGTAGCACTTTCCATTTAAAATACGTGGTGCAATTAGAATAATCCCAAACATTTTAAACAGCAACAGAAAAAAAAAAAGCAGCAATTGCAGATCATATGCGTGGCTATAAATCATTTGGCAGGTGTCTAGCACAAAGATAAGCATCATTAATCATGAATAAATTTTCTTAATACAAATGTAAGCAGTAATTATGCAACTGTTTGCCTACTACACACAGCACAAACCCACTGCATGTGATATTCCAAGGTAATGTGGATGTTTATACCATACTCCTTAGCCTCAGAGACCAGTAAAACCTGCCTTGCCTTCTCAGAAAGCTGTTATCCAAAAAGCTGATTCTACCTGTCCTAAAGCAGCAGAATGCCTGGCCTGGAGCAGCAAAGGCTGATCACCACAGCCAAGCACTGCTGACCATCCCTGGGGGAGAGATTCCCAAAAAACCACTAATCTACTGCTACAGGCACCGAGTTTAATCAAATAAAAGTGTTTGGGCAGTCACCTATGTCAAACTAGAAACAGACCTCCACATGTGCATATGTGCCCACTGTGTTATTTAATGAACAAAGTTACACTGAATTGCCCTTACTTCCACATCTAAAATGAACTCTATACATTATTCACTTACAAATTTGGAGGCAAAGAGTCTTCTGGTTAAAGCAGACACCCTAAATTCATTCCACTTCCAACTCTGTTGGAAACTGTCTGAGCAAAAAGTCACTTAAGGTCCCGCTCTGACACTGGTACTTGATTCTGCAAATGATTTCAGCAAGTGACTTTGCATATATGAGAATTGCAGCTTGATTTTCTATACCTCTACTTTGTCACCTCCAAACCTAAACTGAGAATATTTACTCTTCTTCCAGGAGCATTTCAGAAAATCTTAGATAAAAGCATACAGCATTAAGGAATAAAATTTATACTTAGGTTAACAACTGCCTGACAGTATTTTTGTCCTAAGTGGTCACTCATTGGGAACCCAAACATTCATCTCCACAGTTCTCTGGTAATTTGCTGCAATAATGATAAGGATAAATAATGAAAGAACATTGATGTTAACACATCTGTCTAACTCCAAACAATGAGCAGACAGTTTAAATCAGCCCCTTTGGGCTGGGAGGAAACCTGCACAACCTCCACATCTACAACACTGGTGCATTTTCATGTAAAACTTCAACAACCTTCCTAACACTCTATTGATGGAAAGCTCAGTAAGTCGTCACCATCTTTACCAGTCATATCTGAAAGTTTGGATATTTTGGAGATGTTTATAGTCAAACAGTAAGAATTTATAATTTCCTCCCTTTTCTTCCATTCAATTGTATCCAATTCTTGTCCCAAAGCTATGGAAGATGCTGGGGATCAAAAGCAAGAATATAAAATCCCTGTGCTGCCAATGAATTGCTTCTTAACTTACATCAGTTTGTTTGGGGTAAAAAACCACGAATCCCAAGTACTCCTGCTTCAGTTTTTGTATATCCTAAAAATGTAACAAAAGCAGGTTTGAATTTAGAAGTTTAATTATAAACTTAGCTAAGTGGATTATAATGAAAGATGTTCCAGCAAGGGAGCTCAGAGTGATGCATTATGACTACATTAAAGAAAACACCAGAGAACAGACTTTCCATCAGTAGAACGACTTTAATTACAGCAGTGCTAGAGCAGAGCTGTGCTGAGAGACAAGGCTGCTGCTCCAGCTCCTTCACTCCATGTACTGCCAATGGACTCCATGGGAACACACTTGACTTTCAGCAACACAAAGTGTGTGATTGCAACTCTGCCAGGGAACCCAGTCCAGGAGATCAGTCAAGTGCAGCTGAAGCAACAGTGGCTTCACTTGCACACAAACATGGATGGCTTAGACTCTGCCAGAAGGGCACGGAGACTTCAAAGTCAAGGATTCAGGAGTCTGTGAAAGGCACCATCCTGGTTCTGCTCAGCATGAGCCCACAGTCACCCACATCCCCCAGGCCCCCTGAGAGCAGAAGGAACGATGCCCAAAGACCAAGGAGCCCCCGACATCTCCTTCTACAACAGCATTCAGGGCCTCCCTCTGTGCAAGTGCCCAGGTGAAAGCCAAGCCTTGGACTTCCCAAAGGTATTTAACAGCCACAGACCTTTTGGTGCTCTTGGTGTTGTATCTTAGCACTCAGAGTGGGGTAATTTACTTTCACAAATGTTCCTCAGGCTATTATCATACCCCTTGCAGCAGGAACAAGTACAGAGCAATTAAGATCAAAATGCTCAAGGCTGTCAATAGGCTTCTCTCCTGAACTCAGGCATTGATTTTTTTCTGAGCAGCAGAACACAGAAAGTGTCCAGCAACTTTTAAGTAACCTTTTCAGGCTGCTCGTGCACTTTTATATATTTAATTAAATACAAAAAAGGCTGTAGACACTCAAATCAAACACCTCAACAACAAACCAGCAGTCATCTTATAAACTAACTGAGTCAGATTTTTAACTTACATAAGTATGGGAGGTTATTTCATACAGGTTCTGGCTATAGCCTCTATACACTGCAGATGCCTCCTGCCAGGCTCCTCAGCCAGCACAGCAGAACACAGCCCAGAATAGGCTCAGTGATGTCTTCACACTACAGCACATCCTTTCTGTAACAACAAAACTTTATAGCTTTGAGGGGAAAAAAGTTTCTTTTTGTTTATTTTTCAATGGATGGAGAAAAGTTTGAGTCTATTATCAATATATTGCTCTGCTGTAGCTTTTATCATTGGCAATGGCTGAGCGGAAGGTCCTTTGAAACTCAGCTGTATCTAAGAACTGCTGTCACAGTTGCACAGATCTTGGATTACTGTTAAATTGCAATTAAACAAAGGGAAAGGGAGCTGGCACTGCTTCCAACGCCATTTCAGTAAATGCTCCTGCAAGTTTTTGTTCAAACAGGATTACTCTCACTTCGCTGGCAAAGCATTGCATATAATGCACATTCAGCAGTATAATACCATTTGAAAAGTAGTATTTGAAATTATTTTCCTTTAAAAGGCAAGCCTGGAAATCAGCCTCAGTAGAGAGCAAAGCCTCTACTTTAGCAGCAGGACCATTCACACAGAAAACAACAGAAAGCTTCAAAGTCACCAATTACAAGGCAACAGAGTTTCAAAGAAAGAATAAACCACCTCCTAACCTCTGCTGCAGGAACAACGGCAGATTTCCCGAGCACTCCCATTAAAGTGCTTTCAGTTCAGAAATTAAATTGCTTTACTGCAGTGATTTTCTTCTGCATTCTGATATTACTTTATATCATTTGACATTAGTACAGCATGGCAGGCTGTAGGTCAGGGGGGTTTTCTCTCCTCCCTGGAACAAGGCCCCCATACAGAGTTTGTCAAACTTAAACACAAGGTCAAAACAATACAATCAAGTACCACCAGGCATCTGAGCTCAGCAAAGACTTGGGCTCTGCTTAGCAGGGAAGGACCATCTGCTTCCCTGCCACAGGACTGGCAGAGCTGAAGCTCATCTCCAATTTAAATCGTTATATCCCACACTCCCATGGATCAACCAGAGCAACCGAGGGCATGCACACACCCAAGCACCCGGCCAAGGAAATAACTGCAAAGAGGTAGGAAAATGTTACAGTTTTAACCTGTTAATCAGTTCTGGGGAGAGCAAGTGGGGTTCAGTCTGGAACCTCTAAACATCAGTGACTATGGCTAAAATAACCACACTCTTGTACACACAAATATGCAGAGGCCAACTTCAATACTTCTTAAAGGCATAATTTTCCTTCTGCTGTAACACATACAGTAAGAATAATTTCTTTTGCACAAGATCCATACCTCTATTTGTATGTAGTCGTTTCTATTTTGCCACTTGCACTACCTCGCTCCAGCCTATACCCAAATGAGCTAATAAGAAGAGACACACACACATCCACAAGATGAATTCCATTTCAAAAAACTCATTTCCAAAGTGCTGAAATAAACATTTATTCCAAGGCATCCTCTGTCATCAGCTGTTTATTTCAGTGCACCAAAGTACAAACTCCTAGGAAAGGAGAAAATATGGAGCACAACACAAAGCAAACCCCATAATGCTCCAAACACACACAGGCTCTACAGAGGGGCACCGTCCATCACACACTGACACTGTGGTTCTTCATTTCCTATCAAACATCACCCATGAAGTCTCGTGATGAGCCAAGGCTTCACCACTTCCAAAGAATAAAGCCCTGTACAAGTCAGGTTGCATGTCAGAATATGTACTTCAAGTAATTACAGCTAGAGTTGTCAAAATAAATTAATCTAATATATTTTGTGATGCCTTGCTACTGATGCATTCATTTTCCTTCCACTCCCTTTGCCACAGATGTCCCAGTCACTGATGCCCACTGGCCCAGGGAGACTGTAAAAAAAGGGTTAAGAAAAAACTGTATTACTTCAAAAGAAAAAAGACAGTGAAGGCTGAACACACATGGGAAAAAAACCCCAGTGATATTGGTATAAAAAACTCCAAAAACTGCTTTCTGGACACACACACAGATGCCAATGTGCCCACACTGCACTCTGAATCCAACTTTTATTAATCACCATACACACCTTGTCCAACACACCAGGAACCACACAGTGCAGGGCCACAGGGCTGGTACTGAAAAGCAGCACTTCCTTTTCAGGTGGAATTCACTTTCAGAAATGGCCAAGCTACTCCTTATACCCAGCCTGCTCCCACGGCCACATGAGGGACTCCAGGGAAGGTCTCGCAGCCCTCCTTCCCCTGCAGTGGAGGGTCCAGGGAGAAGGTGCCACTCTGGAAGATGCACGGAGCCGCCAAGGGCTCACAGCAGCACATCACATCGCTTCCCTGGGAGAGGAGAGGACACCAGCTCAGGACCTGGCACAAAGATGTGTCTCTGAAGCTCAGGCACTGACCCTGAGATTTGCTCAGTTGGTTAAAACTTGGTTGTAATAATTCCAAGGTCATGGGTTCAATCCCCTGTGTGGTCCATTGACTCAAGAGTTGGACTCGATGATCCCTGTGGGTCCCTTCCAACTCCAAACAGTCTGTGATTCTGTGATTCCCAGGCACTTTGCAAGAGCCACAGAACCAGGTGTAGGAATGTGTTTTTTCGTAACAAACCCCACTCATTCCACTGCACATTTATTTAGAAGTGGACTTGCTTTCGCCCTGAGATTAACCATACATGACAGCAAGCAAAACAAATTGCCATAGAGGCAGTTAGAACGAATGATAGTGCCCTTTGAAGCACTTGGAACAACCAGCTGAGTAAAATCACGGATCTATTCAAGACTTCTGTGATTCTGTTGCCTTTTTCATTCCCATTTCTTTTCCCTTGTTGCTGTTTATAGTCATCCACTGTATTTTATCACACTGGAAAGTCTAATCTCTTTAGGGTGAGAAATATCTTCGCCCTGAACACAATATAATATGACTCACACAGGGGTCCCTGACACTATCGCAGTATTGATACGAAAAAATAATCATAATTATATCAACTGCTAAAAGACCTCATTACAACATTATTTAAGCAAGGTCAATTGCCCGTGCAGGTTGTTCTTACCGGAGCTCACGTTACATCACTGGTCCCATCATCCTGACCTTCCCTGCTGTCATCCCCATCACAGTTCAATTAACAGAGGAGCCCTGCAGTGGCTTGATGAGCATCTGCTGCCTCTACCCGGCAGTAATTCAATAAGGATACGCCATAGGAAGAGATAATGAGAAGTCAGCCCAGTTGTTCTGTCTCCCTCCAGGAGAACAGATGAGTTTGGTTTATGGGAAAGAGTGTGACCTCTGAAAATTATCTGTTAATTTTATATTGCCAAGCTTCAACATGCACCGTAGAGTGTTGTCTGGTTTCTCTGGGGGTACAACCCGCAAGGATCCAGAACAGTTTTCCTGGTGAGTCCTTGACTAACAACCCTTTCCATGCTGAAAGGATTCATTCTTATGAATTTTCTCTTTGCCACTTCCACCAAAGGAATGGTTTCAACTTGGGCATTCAGCAGTTGGTCTGAATTAAGAAATTAAACACCGAGCACGGAAAATGGGCCAAAAATATTACTGAAGTAATTTAGGCAGAAATAAACTCACACCTACATCAAACCTGGGTAAAATACTTCCATAAAACCAAAATCTCCCAGCCTGCAGTGTCAGCCTGGGTTTTCTCTCCCTGCCCCAGGGAACACGCTCCTCACTAGTGTCCAAATGCTGTTTGTCCCTCTATTTCCCTCTGCACCTTTCCAGCAGAGGGTCCCCTCTAACTCTCTTGCTGCTTTAGGAACATCTATTCCATCATAAAAACCCAGAGCCATCTACAGTCCCTTCATCTCCTACTCCACCACTGGATGTCACAGGGACTGTGTCTGAGGGATGTGGCTCTGTGTGGATGTATTTTGCCTTTTGATTGTAGTCTTCTCATCAGTTTTGCAGCTTTATTTCAACGATCTTATTCACTGAAATAGGCAATTACCTTGATTTCCATTTTCTATTTTATGTCTCCTTAATATCATTAAGGCACAATTTTACTGAAGATGATGGGCTTGAGAGAAGAAGAAAGGAAGATATATTTGCTCCCTAAGCTCTGCTTCTATAATGTGGGCAGTGAACCACAGTGAATTTACACAGCTGCACAGTCCCACAGCTCCGTGTTCCTGGCTTCATTTCCCTCAGGATCAGCTCCATTTGAGACACATCCTTCTCATTACACAAATATTTGCATTGCACCAGAGACTGTCTGCCTGCTCTGACCACTATTCTGTGAGTACAGGTCAGTTCATTCCTCATTCATGGGATAATCCAGGCTGGCAGGTCCCTACCTCAGTCCAACCCTCTGCTCAAAGCAGGACCAGACAGTTGTGAATCACACAAGATATTCTCCACTGTCCCCAACTTTCCTTATTGTCCTTCCACGTCCCACCAGGAAGCTCAGTCTGCCAAGCTCATGCCAAGTGACATCAGCCCTGAGGTTGTTGTTCACCTTCCAAGTCCTCCAACCAGGCAGTTCTCGCCCATTTCAGTCTCATTCTCTTTTCTTCCTTCAGTTCTGCCACCTCTTTCCTCATGGGTTTACTCACCTCATCTCCCCCTGGCTATACTGGCCTTAATCCCAAAACCTTTCCCATCCCCTGACCCCAATTCTTTCCCATACTAAACTAAACTTCTCCCAAAAGATAACACATTAAATTTTATTACCTTTACCACCTTTTCTCAGCATGGTTTCTTACCCATTTCCCCACTCTTGAGTATTCTGTTCCTTCTCCTAAGGAGTCCTTTGTTCACTTGCATCTTCCTTCTATTTTGTGATTCCCTGGGGTCATTTTCACACCTCCCACATTTTCTCCTCTATTGTTTTCTACCTTTTTTTTCCTTTTTTTTTTTTTTTTTGCTAGAAAGAGCTTGGAGAGGAAGCACTACAGACACACTACATTATATCCAAAATAGGACACTATAACAATTTTAGTTACAAATAATCAGCCTTTAAGAAATGCTAGAATTGAAGTTGCCTTGCAGGAATGTATAAAGATAGTCAGGTTTCGTGATTACATCTATTTTTACCATATTACTAAAGTCTATATTAAAATGCAATTTAAATCTATCTTTGACTTCTTTTGCTTTTATCTATTCATCACACCTGCTTTCAACCCTCTCTTAAAGCCTTACTCATCCTTCTCTCTGAAAGTACCTGTAAATCTAATAACTGCAATTACAGGAAATATTATTTACTTCATTCTTAGTAATGTGTAATATTAAAAAAAGATTTTTATTTAAATATATTAGGTAAAATAACTCAAAAATTGATAACCACAATATGGACTAACTTCCATCAGGTTAAAGGAAGAATAGACAGGGTTTATGCAACAAATGCCACCAAAGCAGTTAGTCATGTTCACTGGCTGCTTTTGATTTAAAGTTGCATCTCAGTACTAATAGCAAAGTAAAACAGATAGAGTTGATCATACTGGGAACAACTGTTAAGCTGCAAGAAAGTATTATAAAATATTTTAGGAGAAGGGCTGAGAACAACTCCAGGGGCAAATGGGGCTGACAGGGGTATTTGAGGAACACAACAGTCAGGAGGAGCCTGCCCAAAGCCCTCAGTCCCAACGGTCCATGCTGGCCTTGGCCATGGAAGCTGGTCATGGTTACAGTGACAGACACACAAAAACACTTCTGTCACTGTCAAGGTCAACTCTTCAGACTTTGGCAGGCTTTCACTGCCCACTTTTCTCCACTTTTCCATATTAACTGAATTAATAAGTCAACTAATCCATGAAGTCTCTTGTAAAAGCACACCGAGGCGGATGTTTACAGGACTTTAGCCTTCATTTTCCATGGGTTCCACAATTTAAATAAAAATTCAGTCAACCTTCAGGAGAAATCGGTGCTGGCAGAAGTTCTCTTTGTGGGTTCACACTTAGGGAGATTAACAGCTTATGCAGGCAAAAAGCTGTGCTTAAACCTAAATAAAATCTGCACTGATAGCTCCCTGAGTCTGATACTGGAACTGTTTAGGACTGCTATTACAAACACTTCCAGTATTAAAATCTCCATCCACTCCCAGGGTTGTATTCCACATTATTTGAACTATTTTACCCTCCTCTAGCATTTTCTTCCTTCAGAAAGATGGGAATCTGAATTAAATACAGGACTTGATAGCATCAGTAATCTATCCGATTACACAAACAAATCCAAAATAAAATTAGAATTTAAATTGCAGAAGTAAATGTATTACAAGCACTGGCCATTCCTTCAAAGATTGGTCTACCAGGCAATATTTGGCAGAGGCAGCACAAGAGCTGGGTCCTAATTCTACACATATTTTTTTCCTTATGTGGTAAAACTAGCAGGGAACTGGGTTACTACTCGAGTCAGGACTCCATTTACTATGTAATTTTTCCTCAGTATATGAGTCCTTTTTTAGAGGACTGCAATTGCTTTGAGTTATACAAAAAGATTGATCTGTAGAAGGTAGAAAACATCTCCTGTCCTACTTTCAAGACTGGGATTTTGTCGTGCCAGCAGTTGTTTTATAGGATCATTCCATCCCTAAGATACAGGGAAAAATCAGAGAATTTCTCATCCTGTGGGAAGAATTTCCTCTGAATTACAAAATTAGCAGTGGTTTGGATATGGTGTTAACGATGCCAAAAGCAACTTGGCATTCTCTTGCCAAGGACCTCCAAAAACTGCTGTTCAGTGAAACAAGACAATGTTCTTATCGGGTGTAAGAGCTCAATTAAATCATCAGTTTAATGTAATCCTATTTAGTAGCTCTCACTTTTTCTGTCCTGATGCTTATGATGCTAATGGCTTAAAAAAAAAACAAGGAAAGCAAAAACACAGGAGGTAGAAGGCAAGGACAGAAGGCAGGAAAATGCAGATTTTGTCTCACTGAAGATCCTTTAATGGGGGAAGACAAAAACCACCCAACCAAAACTAAAGAACCCCAAGTCCAGAAGGACAGACACAGCATACACAGAACACAAAATCCAGCAGTTTTTCTGGACCCCAACCCATCCTGACAAACACAATACAAATTACAAGTTGAGAAAGACTGTTCCAACCAAAGACCTCCAAGCAATTTTCAAAAGTTTCCCTGCTTCAATCTGCAATACCTACTTTGGGGTAAAACATCTTGCTAAAGAAATCAATGATTATGAAGACAAAGATTCCAAAACCCACGCTAGAGGGCTATAGAACACCCCTGAAATGCACATAACTCTTTATACATAAGCAACTCATCTCCCAGAGCACTATGTAAATTGGCTAAGCTTAAAAGTTGCATTTAAAATTATCCTCGATATCCATTACAAAAGAAAGGTGCCTACCCACTGATGAATTAGCAATTGTAATAAGGGACTGTAAAGCTAAGGGTAAATTGATTGTTGTTCCTAATTTTCTCTTTATTTTAATCTAAAATTCTCCAAATTGCAAGAAATAAAAGTGCAGGCAAGAGGGTGAGCAGAAAGCTTTTGACTGCCATATAAAACATCTAAAAATAGTGTTTCAGTATATTTCCATATTCTGGAAGTAGCAGTGAATATCATCTATATAAATCTATCCCTAGCACAGGTTTTCAGCAGCATCCAAGACTTGAGAATCAATTGGAAATTTGTATTTTAGAATAATCAATAACAAAAAGCAGAAGAGACACTTAAACAATATGTAGCATTTAGCAGGAAGATCCAGCTATGCATCATCTCGTACAAAATAGATACAGACATTATCACATGCCATATATTTTTAATCTTAGGGAATTTATTTGGGAGTAACTTAAAAACCTGCTTTTAGAACACCACTCCAAGAGGTTTGTTAGTGATGTCAGACACTGCCAAGGCTGTGGGTGCACCACAGGGGTGATGTGGCTGGTCCTTGATGCCTCCATGGGCACAGATGGAACCCACACACACAACAGAGGGTTTCCCTCGCAGTTCCCTGTGATGTGCCAACATCTTCAGCAGCTGAAGAGCTGCTCTGGAATATCAATGCACAACCCACCTGCAGATGAACGAGCTGCCTGCACGAGCGAGAAAAAAGGCAGGTTCATAACTCCACCAGAACGTCCAGGAGGAGCTGCAGACTCCTCTGCCAAGCCCACCACAGGAGAAGGTCATCTCACCAAAGCCAGGAGGACTCTCCACACTCAGATCAGAGCTGTCAGACTGCCTGAAGCAGCTGTCACTTTCCACACTTGATAGTCCCTGAATCCCAGAGGAATTAGTGACAGATGTCACATCTCCCAGGAGTGAAATGATGATAGTATGTACTCAAGAACTGATGGCCAGCTCAGGAGTGTTTCTCTTCTCTGCTGCCAAGATTGATGGCTGGTGTATCAACTGGGGAACAGCATTTAAACCATGAGGGAACATTACACAGACACTGAGAGCCTATCTCATTGCAACAGAACACAGAGAAAAGGAGTTTTTCTCCTTCTCTATTTCTGGGCTGGGCCATTACTATCAGATACTTGAATGGTGACCCTGAGAAATTATTCCATCTCTAACAAAACTTGTACCAGCATCAGATCCAGGTTGAGCAAAACCTTGTTATTGTAATGCCAATTTGTCTCCCAGGCAATCAGGGCAGCACAGCATCCAGCCAGCAACTTCCCTAAATAATTCCCACTGCAAACAGCACAGAACAGGCTGGGAGAGCCAAACCACTGCACAGCCACAAAGGTGGGCATGGGGGGAAATACAAGCAGGGACCTTCCACAAGACAACCTGAAGGGAAGTTCTGGCCAGGTGGGGGTTGGTCTCTTCTCCCACGCACTCAGCAATAGGACAAGGGGGCACGGGCTCAAGCTCTGCCAGGGGAAATTTAACTTGGAGATCAGAAAAAATTCTCTCCAGAGAGAGTGCTGAGGCATTGGAATGGGCTGCCCAGAGAGGGGGTGGATTCCTCATCCCTGGAGGTTTTTAACCTGAGCTTGGCCGTGGCACTGAGTGCCATGATCTGGTAAAGGGACTGGAGTTGGCCCAAGGGTTGGACTGGATGATCTCAGAGGTCTTTTCCAACCCAATCAATTTTATGATTCTATGAACTAATTCATTAAAGAAAGTGCCTGTCCATGAAGCTCCCAATGAGGAGTTTGTGTAATATGGAATCACATCCAACAAGCCACACAACAGAATCTGGCTGAACAAGGACAGAAAGAATAATTCCAGATTGTTGTAGTGCACCAGGACAGGGCAGCAGGGAACCAGCAAGACCCCAAACCAGGAGAGCAGCAGTGCTCCAGGCAAGGGAAGATCTTGGGATTAGAGGCAGCAGGACCCAGACCCTCTGTAGGGTGCATAACTTGAGGAGAACCCTCACGAGGAGATCCAAGGAATCTCCTCAACATTCACCTGAGCAGTTTTGCTCTCTCTTGGCAGCCCAACACAACCTCACCATTCCATGCAATCTCCACCTTAACATTATCAGTGATTGCATACAGCACAAAGGCTTCATTTCAGTGGTATTTCAGTGGATGCTTTATGCACCCAAACTGATTACACAGGCACTGAAACACAGGGACACACTGTTCATTTTCCTCACTTTACATATTTGTTGTATTATATGTCGTTGTTTATTAATGCAAAACAACTTGTAGAGGGAAATAAGAGAAAAGTATCAACTTTCCTCGTTTTTCTCACACAGCATTTCTCATCAGAGAAGAACCAGGAGTTGCTCTCACAGCTAAAAATAAACATATTATTCTATGAACGCAGGTTAATTAGGGATGAAGTCACATATCAGCAGTGTAATTCTTTCTGGTGGTGTGCATATACACCTCTTAAACTGTACCCTCACACAAGTCTATACTTCAACATCCCTTCAAACACACCCACCAGGATCTGCTCAACATGTTCCCTTTTCAACACAGGTAAGTTTCTGTAAATTCAAAATCCGTTCAAAAGTTATTTATTAGTGTTTAATTAACTTCTGAACAAACGAAGAGATACTTGTTTTCCACCAAATTCTTAAATTTTAAATTTTATTTGCTGCAATAAATACTGACAGTGTTTAAGTAGGTCACTGTGCACACCCAGACTCATTTCCTGCACTAAATAGGCCAAAGACCCATCCTGGAAACACCAGCAGCCAGGCAATAACTTTTACTGAAGCTATGATATGTACTTCAAATATGGATATGACCTTGTTTTGAAAGTGTTAAGAGTGAGGAAATAAAAAATTGGGTATTTACATAAATTCTTCTTGTAGTTAACCAACACACATAGCTATAAATTTGAATTATAAAATACTGAATTAAAAAAACAGGTATGTAAGCAGTGAACCCTCCTGTACCGTTCCCTTCCAATGCAGCAGAACAAGCTTGACTGCTGGGAAAAAATGACTTAAAAGAAAAAAAGAAAAATCATTCTCACCTTTTTAGCAATACCCTCAAATGTGAGCAGTGATTTCAGGTGCCCCTTACAGGACACAGTAAATGGGCTGGAATTGCAGAAAGCAGGTGGGGACAAGCTCCAGAGGCCAGACTCTTTCACAGGCATCTTGGAGAAATGAAAAAAAAAGTATCCAAAATTATGCACATTACATATACTATTGCAAGTTCTCTTCTGATTGCCCTAGGGGGGTTGAAACAGCAGCCTGTGAAAAATAAGTGTCCATCAGGCTGGTTGTGATTTCCAGACACACTCAAAAAAAAGGTTACGCTTCTATATAATGCTGACATGCCAAGTATTTGGGGATTTAAAAAGGCATTGTAAGTATCTTAATAAGAGCTATTATACATTGCTATAGGATATGAAAAATATTAAGATAGATTAAAAATGTTGAAAAAAGCCTCAACTTGTGCAAAGGCCTAAGCTTTTGTAGAGAAGTGACTCTATTCTGAAAGGATCCAGGCTCAAAAAGACTGTTCTAGAGGAAAGAGAGGTTGTGTTAATGGGGAAAAACACACAAAAAATTATGTCCAGACAAATCTGGTGCACACACTCCTTACTTAGTGTAGTACAGATGAATTTTTCATGATGGAAAATTCAATTTCTTTTAAAAAAGAAAACCAGTATAAATTAAAAGCTCTCTCTAAATCTTCCTTTCAAAGGCTGCAAGGAGCAATAGAGAAACGCTGCACCGAAGGAATTTACCCCATTTGATATGAAGAATTACAATACTGGCCCTGAGTCTGCCATCACTGAACTCAAATGAAATTTGTTAGCAACTTATTCCACTTCAGAAACAACCACCTTGCTTAAAACTCTTTTTACTTGATTTCCAGAAGGAAAACTCCCTTTCTGGGCAAAGCCCTGGAACATGGAGTATGTGCAGATGAGCAGTCATATACATAAAATACACTCACCAAGGTACCTACTGAATGTGCTCATTAACAGCACCCCATTTGCCACAGCCTCTAGGAAATACCACAGCAAGAAAACACCTATGTCTTGTACCAAAATGCAAAGATTTGGGGAAGAATAAATTCATTACAAAGTCTCCAAATCTATAATTGCCATTTTCTTTTAAAGCAATGTAAGAATTTGGGAGAAAAAACAAAGTTTTTTCCAAGAGCCGCAGCTGCAAAGAGCAGACCCAAACCAACAGAGATAATAAATTTGGGTCTGTCCTAAAGTGACCTTGCAGGAATTGAACTCTAACCAGTACCTTAAAGATGTGGTTACATTTTCACTCCGCTCAGAACCCCAGCAGAATCCAAGCCCACACACCAATCCAGCCTCATTGACAAGAGAGAACAGCAACACATGAAGCAACTTTTCTTCCCAAATGCTCTCCCCTTAAATAAAGCCACTCAGTTGCTCAGCCCAACTCCTCAGTGCTTCCTTCAGTGGCCTTTTACACTTCTCAGGTTGGGTTTCTGAAGTAAAACAAGGGGTCATGAAAATTACCAAAACGAAATCTCAACAGTAGATGCCCATTTTCCTTGCTACAAGTTATGATTTCAATTTAAAAGCAATTAATTCAAATAAAATCCCATCAGAAAAAAAAAAGTCAAATTTATATTTATTCCTTCATGGTTTTACCTGATTGAGAAGGTGTCTCATGCATGTACTGAAACCTAGATTTCTGTGGATGCCCCTTAAATGCTTCCCTCCCATTTCCTACACAACCTCAGCTGTTTCATCACCTCACCAATGCCTCTCTTCTCATATCCCCTGTTCTCCTTGTCCTTCCACAGGTCCTGCAGCACATCCATCTTCAGCCCCCCCACCCAGCCAAGTAGGAGGTGGCATTTCCTGCAGTTGGCTCCACACCACGAGCAAGAGTAGCGGGAATAAATGGGCTCCTCACCCCACATGGGATGCTCACCCTGCATACTGCAGCCTTCCCATCCATGGGAGCACTCATTCCATGTCTACTCCAGACAGCCACCAGCTCCCACTCCACACCCAGCAATGTAATTGCCTTTGACACACCTACCACCATGAAATTGGGTGTACACTGTGCAACAGAACAGAGGCACGCAAAATCCGGGCTAAAAATAAAATTTAATAATACATTACACACAAGCTCCCAATCAATTAGCATGTATAATTCAGCAACACATTCCATATTATTTGATATGAAATTGATTGTCCGCAACAGGCGTGGTACAAGATCTCCAACTAAAATTAATCACCTCTGCTACGACAGGAAAAGAAATTCCTCCATAAGTATTCCTCTTACAGTCCACCACTACTTTGTGTCTTTTCCTTAAGGACCAGATCTATACCTTGTGCTATTACATGAGAATCTCCTTCATCTCAGAAGAGGAAGTTTTGTGTCTTTCATGGTGGCAACATAAAACATGCAGACATCACCTTGAATACATCCTAAGGGATGCTCAGAAAGTCAACAGAAAATTAAAAGCACCTCAACAGAGCTTAGTGCTTTAAATATCACCTGATGCTTTGCATTAAAATAGCCAGTACCAAATTCCAGCACAGGACTATTGCAATGAACCCCTGAGCATCAAGGCCAATGGCCAGAGCCCCACAGAGCCACGTCAGCACAGATGGTCTGAAGTTACATCCCCTTCTGTATCTGTTGGTCCAGGTGAAGTACAACAGAGAAACAACCAAACCAGCACGGGGTACGGTTGGGGCTCTGCAGGGAGGCAGCAGGAAGCGCCCTGTCCTCTGACACCTGCCAAAATGGGATGGATGGCAGAGCACTCCAAGCTGTCACCTGGCTGTTCTGGAGCCACCTCACCAACGGGACTGCACCAATCCTGCTGCCAACCCATGCCAGGAGCTCCAGTGTGAGCGAGCCCCAGGATTTCTGGCTGTCAGCCCCGACTGGCACTCCCAGAGTGTCCGTGCGCACGAGCACAACCAGCTCCGCAGCCGCTCTCCCAGGTGGCCTCACAAAATCTCTTTTCCTTTCTCCTCACAGCAGTTCAGCAGCACACAGAAAACTGAATCATAAGGGTAGACAAATAATACATCACAGACCACAGCGCTAGGAAATCTTCCTGTCTTTTGAAAGAAACTTACTGCTGGAGCCTTAATTTGTGGGAATTGAAAGCCTCATAACAATTTACGTTGGATTAAGGCTCCTGCCCAGCTAAATGCCAGTACTGACAGTCCTAGATGAGTTCCCATCTTATGAACAACCATCAGCCACATGCTTACAGGCAACATGCCAGAGCACACTGCACCTTATCTGCCTTCCCTCATTGCAGATTATGTTCCTCAGGGGATGCAAAATCTCACAATCCAACACTGAACCTTCAAAGCGCCTCCAGCAGCCAATGGGCACCTCCACACCTCTCCAAGTCTACAAGCACATCCCTTTGTTCAACCTGTGAGTGACATACATAGAAAAAAATAGAATCTCTTTCCATAGTTACTCTTGACATGGACAGCCAAGCATTGGTCATCTTCCCAACAGCCAGTCCAACTGGAGCAGCCACCATTCAGTCTCATCCATCATCCCAAGTTCATGGAAAAGTTGTTCCAACTTATGAGAGTCCATAACCTTGGTGTGAGACAACATTCCTGGTAAAAAAACAGTCTCCCTGCTCCCTGAGTGAGAAGCCATCCCTTGCAGCAGGATCTGCCCATCACCGCTCCACCTGCAGCCTCAGGCAGGGAACAAAGTGTCACATTGATGCTCGTAAAGGTTTTGTGTTTAATGGTCAAACTTGAAAGGTGTCACAAAGGAAAAATATCAAAGTGTACCTGAAATTTTAGTCTGTCTTTACCTGCAGATTCCTTTCAGGGCATCTTTAAGCTACCAGCTGTGAAGATTAATTCAGCAGCACTTCTGTCCTGTGGTGTTCCATCACCAAACCAACCCCTTCCCACCACCGTCCTGCCATGCACCATGTCTGAGCTGCAGACCAGGATGTCAGGTGGTGTCCAGGCTGGGCAGCAAATGCTTCTTTCCTGGGGATGGAGGTGCTCAGAAAAGCTTTGGCTTTTATCTCCACTGCCTCTCTCTGATCAAAGAAGGGCTCTCTGTCCTCACGTGAGCCAATTAGTAACACCTCCCATCCCCAGTCCTCAGAGCTGGATTACACAAATGCAAATGTTACATGAGGAACAGACTCTTCTCTTGCACTCTCACTAATATTGGTATCTCTCCTTTCCCTTTTAGCTTAATTTCCATTTTACGTTTAATTTGCATACTCCTTCCAGCCTAGCTGGTTTTAGCCCATTTACCACACTACAAAAGATTTATAAAGTCTAACAGCAGCCATGTATCATCTTCAACGTACATATGTTTGACCAGACTCCCAGCATAGCACTTGTTTTAGCTCCTCAAAAACACTATTTGCTATATAACAACACAGATGATTCACTTGATATCAGTGTTTCTGGTAATGTATTTTCTGCACTGAAAGCAAGGAATCACAAGACAAATTCGAGGCAAGATTCACCAGCTTTTGGTGATTATTCACTGCTTCACATTCTTGCAGAAGCCCTGATGTATGCCATGTCCAATCTCTGTGATACGTCTCAGATGTTGTCTGAGAAAGCCCTGATGGACAGAGTGTCCTTAACCTGTCCTCAAGAGTCCTCAGCATGTCCTCCTTTTTGTAGCGAAACAATACAGATCATCCAAAAGGACACAGACAAACTATGACATAAGTTTGCCAACCATAATCAGTTAGTCCTTGAGGAGACTCAGGCTGCTTCTGGGATGGATAAAATTCCACTCCTGAAAATCAGCACCTCTGGGGAACATATTCATTTGTCCGGGTTGTGCTGCATCCTGAAACCTTACCATCTCTCATTTCAAGCCATGGGAGCTGTGGAGAGCTCAGGAAGCATCAAGAGCAATCACCTGTGCTCCTGCAATTCACGTGTTATCACCTATCACTCCACAGCACAGAGCAACAATCTCCCGTGACCTTGACGCTACCTCTTCCTCCTGAGAGACACAGACCATCATTTTCATAAAGTGGTGGCAACTTCTGGAACCCCCAGTCATATTGATTTTCTCATTGTTTTGCCCTGTCTGTCTTCATACGTCTGTAATCCCCAATGACTCCAACATCACTATCAGACAGCACAAGCATTCATCTTTCAGTTTGCTGTCAAGTGAAACGCCGTCAGCTGACAGCCCCTGCTTCGTGGGCAGCTCTCTGCAGGGTAACATTACTAAGTGGAATCTGATTCTGAAGCTTTCTCAGTTAGCGTTTTTTTCATTTTGACACCATTTTTATCAGTTTATTGGACTAAAAATAATGGCGACTACCAATGACACATCCAAACTTTCACTTCTCTGCAAAGTCCTTAAGCTCATTCCTAAAACCATGGCTTACTGCTGGATGTTACTGTGTTGGCTGCACAACCTGGAGATCAGAAGCATTTTTGTCCATACAGTCCCCTGTTTAGTTGCAGTATAACCAAAGCTGCCTCAGGGATATGAGGGGAACAGTACAAAACAAGAATAAAACCTTCCCAGCCTTTTCATTTGCTTAAGGGTACCAGTATCTCCAGTATCACTGACAGGGCTCTTGGCAGTGCCAGACCTGTATTTGTCACATCTGCAAAAGCACTGACAGCCTCTGCATCACTGACTTAGCATCTGAGGCAGTACAAAATGGTTAAGGCTTTTCTCCTTTTGTCATTCTGGGCCCTTTAATGACAATCCTGGCACATTATATGTATATCCACTGATAACAAGAACTTGGTGCCTCTGTGCTCTCCTATTTTTGGCAGGGCCTCTTTCTGAATTACAGCTCTATCAGCCACCATTCCTTTCCCTGTCATGGCTTGCATGTACTTTCTCCAAACTTTCTAAACCAGAAAAAAAAAAAAAGAAGACAACCAATCACCGAATCCGTATTTAACACAGATTGAAGAACCAGTTGCCTGCACAGCCATGGACAGGAGCGGTTTGCACAGCAGAGCTTGGGAAGCACCTTCCAAGGAGACTCCATGTGCAGTAAGTAATTCAGGTAGAGGTCTAAAGCAGCCTCTGCCTCTGCAGGAATGTGGGGAACTGTTTGTTACACCTAACACACCACTGGTGGCCATGGCACAGTTTTAGGTGTGCATCATCTCTGACTTAAGTATGGTGTGGCTCTTACACCCAATTCCTCAGCCCAACCACCCATGGCAACTCTGCTCCAGGATGGAGAGGGAGGAGGGCCCTTCTCAGCTCACAGCCCAAAACTTCCTCTTCAGCAAAATCCATTGTGTCTGCAGAGGTTTGGCAGCAGCAGCCTGAAGGCAGGGAATCCATAATCCACCCTGCTCAGATCCGTGTTCCAGTGCACAGCCAACACGTGGCTCCACCTCTGGTCTGGCATTCCAGACCTGCCACCAGCGCTGGGACACAGCACGATGATTTCAGAGCTCACATAGAAATTGATTCAGCAGAAGTGCAGATATCTGTGTTTGTGCTGCCTGTGAAAGATAAGCTGAATGATTTTTGATGACCATCTGTTTAGCAATTGCTGTTTAACATTCCCCTTTTGACTGTTATTTCCATCCATTATTTACCAGACACTGAGCTGTATTTGCCAATGGTTAGAAAAGAGAACACGTATTATTTAAATCACAATGGAGCATCATAACAACCACATTACAATGTGGGATTTTGTAACACACAGATTTGATAGAAGACGACAAATTCAAGTTTAGAAACTAATTTCTACCAAGATACAGCATCTGACTCAAGGAGCACAGACTGACAAGTATGTGAGTGAACAATCGTTTCCAAAGAGAGAATGAACTGACCAGCACACAGCAAGAAGCAGAGGGAAAAATCAAATTAAAAGAAGGTACATCCTTTTTTTTTTCTTTTGTTCTCATTTGATGGTTCTCATCTAATATTCTTCAAAATCCCATTTGTAAAGGTTTAAATTCTGCCACACAGCTTCTTTTTTGTCTCAGTAACTGTCTTACAGCTTAGTCAGTATCTTCTCTCTTTTTCCAAATTTCTTTGTAAAAATATTAGCAAATTTTCCAGGAAGAGGATTAAGTGTCAGAACTGGAGTGTAAGCCAACACATTCCACCTATTAGGATTAAACTATGTTTGACCCTCATATGGTGGGGCTGATGTGGTAAAGATTAATGAGTCTATTATTTCAAGTCGAGGTACAAGGCACCCAGTTGTTTCACTGTTTCAGAACTAACCACCATACTCCTTCTGCAGGGTTTGATACCCATGAGATAATTGTGAACAATTTTTCAGTAAGACATTGTATTGGGCTTATTCTAAAAGGACACAAAAACTCAGTGAGATGAAAAGGAAATGGGGTATGTGCACAGTTAGAGTCACAGGCCTTAAAGCTTTTCACTTGACAAAGTTAAGTTCCCACAAGATGTTGTGCAAAGCAGCACCATTAATTAATTGTTTGCTGTTCAGCTGACCTCACCATGGGGTCTGGATTTACAGCTCCAGACCCCGGCACGTTAAGGCACTGAGAGTCCCCTCACAGGGAGGAGAAAACCCAAACGCACTTCTATACAACCAGCTCTTCCAAGCTTTGTGGTCTCTATTTCAACAGTGTTCTCATAGCACAGTTCAGTGCTTACTACTGAACACAGACACGGGTGTTTTAGAGCAGGTGCAGCCACACAGAGGTGCCCAGCGAGGGACAAGGGGAGCCAGTGGTGATGCTCTGCCCCATCACTCCTAACCAGTGCCCAGAAACTGGGTAATAAGGAATGTATGTGCTGTAACACCCATGCCCAGCAGAACGAGGAATGCAGAACCACTGACAGAGCCAGCTGTAGGAATTCAAGAATTGACTTCAGGTTAAACCACTTTTTTTTAGAGCATTTCAAAGCAGGGGCAGTGCCAAGTTGCTCTGAGCGAGTGTCCAGGAAACTTCGTGTGAAACCTCTCAGTGTCTGGGATATAGAGAAGGTCTGTATCACATAGAAAACTTCCACCACTCTGTTCCTCAGAAGTTGCTTAACGGACAGGACTTCAAGTCTACAAAACACCTGAGAGAACATGAAGATACAGGAGGATGCATTTTTGGAATCTCCACATCCTCGAGACCCAAACTATAATCTCACTTTAAGAGCTGGTCCACATTTCTATTGAAAAAAATCTTTTTAAGTTCTCAAAACATAAGCTTATATAAGCTGGGCTTTAAATCAGCAGCTTTGAAAATATGCACTTCAATTCAGCAGAGGAAATCAGAAGATCTTTTTAACAAAGTTCATTATAAATCCTTTTAAATATGATCTACATTTGAACTTCCATATCAAGGATTCGCTTCACTTATTCTCCTAATCCAAATAAAGAAAATGGATGAGCTGTCAAGACCTCCAAAACAGGTAATCAGAGCAAGTGCTTTAAATTCAGGCTGAGTTGCAGAAGTTAAGCTTAAGGCTTTGGTCTGACTTCAGGGAGTTGGGTTTGCTGCTATGTACAATTTTTACTGAAAAGGACCATGGCTTGCTCTAGTTCTGGTCTGCAGCCCTGCAGGTGGATGTCCCATCTTCACTGACCACCACTGCTATAACCCAGCAACCCAAGCACACATCACCTGCCCCAGCTACAAGAAGTGCTGTGTTCTGGAAAGGTTTCCTGCTGTCTTTAATAACAGCAGGACCAACCCCACCAGCTGCAAACTCCCTGGTATAGTGGTGACCAAAGGTGACATTCCCCAACTGAAGCTGCACAAAGCACCTTCCAGTAATCAAACTGTGAAAGTGAATAAAATACTTTTAAAAGTTTACCATTTTTCCTCAGCAGTCTGAAAAAATGCTTTAATTATCTTTTTTACCATTAAAAGCTAATCAGATAGGTTTATGAGAAGAAAATATTTGGAGTTTAGTTATCAAATTTCCTTGATGGGAATAGCTGGAGATTTTAATATGAATTTATCTCTCACTCTTAGCCTTGAATTTGGGATTCAATCAAAGAGAAAATAAAATGCAAGTTGCCCATTACTCCCATGGAGCCTTTAGTTAAAAGAAACAATCTTTAATATTTAACAGAATATAAAACTAGCCAAGCTAGAAATGCACACATCTTGCCAGTGCTCTAGCAGGTGGTAGTTGCCTTCATTAAGGGCAGTAATGACATATTTGTGAGGTCTCTGTGCCCACCACTAAGCATGTGGTAAGTTAATGAGACTGCTGAGGGCTCCGGCTCAGCCCCTGCACAGGAGACGTGGCTGATGCTGATCTCAGCACCTCACCCTTCCTGCAGAAACGTCCCCCAAGGAACAGAAGGGAAGATGCATTAAAACTTCCCACAGCCACCTTTAGCTATCAGGAGCAAGGCAGAAGGCAGAGTTAATAATCTATTGTGCAGGTAAGATACGGAATCAGTCAGAAAGTGATTGCATTTGTTGCCACTGGGAGACCAAAACCTGTCTGTACAATGTTTTGTCATCAACAAGGAAAAGTCTTTGGGAAAATGTCCTTAAATTCTACCACCTTGCTTAGAGTAACCAAAGAAGTGCATTTATATGTTCCTTTGGATCAAAGGCAGAGGAGGAAGGGGAAACAACCAGCAAACCACAGCGAGCAGAGGTGGGACAGCACAGGGTGTGCAGGGGCAGAGCACAGTTCAGGAGATGGCCCATGACACCAGTGGGAACACAGACACAGCTGCAATTAAAATGTCCACATCAATGAGAATTTCAGCATATTTGCATCCATTCATATCTGTTATCTGCAAAATCTACTGCAAGTGTTTAACTTACTGCCCTGTTTATATCGCTGCTTAATTAGGTCCCGAGGGTGAATTTTAATCTAATTTACACCAAATAAATCCTAAATCACCAGTACTCACTCGGATTTACTCCACTGTAAATAAGGTAAGAAGTTGCACAAAATGCCAAGCACAAACATTTCTGTTTCCTGGGTTTGTAGTTGCCAAAACCTTCCACAAATTCCTTTCAAACAAAGTTTTAAATCACTTCTCTACAGACTCGATTTGCCACTTTGCAGTGCAGTCTATAACCTGCTGGTTTAACCTACAAAAACTGCAGGTACAGGGCACTGCTGCTCTACAATCACAGAGCTACTGGCAAGAGGGAAAAATTAATCCATGCTGAGTGCCATGCTGCTGCTGACAGACTGCTAATGGTTTAGTTGGCTTAGGTTAAAGTTTGTGTAGCTGTTCCTGTGAACCACTGCTGTTCCCCAGGACACCTCCAACATGGCTCAGGTGTGCAGGACACGAGCTCCCTCCTGGTGAGGGTTCATTCAAACAATCAGTTCTTGCCCAATCTCAGCTCACTTTAGGAATGATTCCCAGCTGCAAGAGACACCACAGGCCTGGCTTCTCTCAGTCTGTATTTTGCTTGGGGCACATAAATGCTGCTGCAGGGGATGATGCTCTGGGATCTACAAACTCCCTTCATCCTCCATGTGCTTCCCTGCAAGGGATGCTCTGGGATCCACAACCTCCCTTCATCCTCAGTGCGCTCCCCTGCAGGGGATGCTCTGGGATCCACAACCTCCCTTCATCCTCAGTGTGATTCCCTGCAGGGGATGCTCTGGGATCCACAACCTCCCTTCATCATCCATGTGATTCCCTGCAGGGGATGCTCTGGGATCCACAACCTCCCTTCATCCTTGTTGCGCTTTCCTGCAAAGGATCCTCTGGGATCCACAACCTCCCTTCATCTTCAGTGTGCTTCCCTGCAGGTGATGCTCTGGGATCCACAACCTCCCTTCATCATCCATGTGATTCCCTGCAGGGGATGCTCTGGGATCCACAACCTCCCTTCATCCTTGTTGCGCTTTCCTGCAAAGGATCCTCTGGGATCCACAACCTCCCTTCATCTTCAGTGTGCTTCCCTGCAGGTGATGCTCTGGGATCCACAACCTCCCTTCATCCTTGTTGTGCTGCCTCACAGGGAATGGCACAGGGATCCACAACCTCCCTTCATCCTCATTGCGCTTTCCTGCAAAGGATCCTCTGGGATCCACAACCTCCCTTCATCTTCAGTGTGCTTCCCTGCAGGTGATGCTCTGGGATCCACAACCTCCCTTCATCCTTGTTGTGCTGCCTCACAGGGAATGGCACAGGGATCCACAACCTCCCTTCATCCTCAATGTACTTTCCTGCAAAGGATGCTCTGGGATCCACAACCTCCCTTCATCCTCGATGTGCTTCCCTGCAAAGGATGCTCTGGCATCCAGAACCTCCCTTCATCCTCGATGTACTTTCCTGCAAAGGATGCTCTGGCATCCACAACCTCCCTTCATCCTCAACGTGCTTCCTTGAAGGGGATGTACAGGGATCCACAACCTCCCTTCATCCTCGATGTGCTTCTCTGCAGGGCACGCTCTGGGATCCAGAACCTCCCTTCATCTCTCCCTTCATCCCAGACATGCCTCCCCATGACTGGCAGAGCTCTGGGCCATCTCCAGTCCCACTGCCAGCAGCTCTATCTGTTGTAGCCTGGAAAGACAGGAGGAGGTGTTTGACATGCTCTCTACCTGCGCCCCAGAGAAATGTATCATCTGCCAATAAACCTGGTTATCTGCTGAACAGACACGGCGGAGTCCTGCGAGCCTCCTCCAAATCAGGTTGGGTTCGTACCGGCAATCGTGTTACACAACACTGCCCAATTCATCTTTTTATTCAAAACCACTCTTTACAAAAGACAAATGAAAAGCTGAAACAACAGAATCCCTCATTGCTTCCAGCATTCTTCATTGCTAGCAAAACTGTTCCGGTAACAGTGGAAGACAAATGAGATTATTTCAAGACTGCAGGCATAAATTATGAATATAAATGCAACAGAATAAGCTCCTTCACACTGGCCCTTCTCACATGCGGTCAGGGAAGCAAAATATGTGCAGGGAGATGAACAGGATAAAGTCAAACAGCATTTTAAGTCTTGCCCTCAGCAAGTAACACTTGGTGTGTGTATATATATATATATATATAAATTTCTATGTATTTATTTATTTATTTTTAAGACTGTGCCTGGCAAAGCCCCTGTTTACAAGTTTGTCCTTGTTTCCCAGCACCTGGGCAATTAACATTAAAGAAGAGGTTCACTCTACAGCCCTGGAGTCCCTCATTTTTTAAAAGTTTGCTCTGTAAAGCCTGAAACGCAGAGCGCTCTGAGGTTTTTTCCCATTATCATTTTTCAAAGCTTGCCTCTGGGTTTGGTTTGGAGGGGTTTATTTGTCTTTAATTTCTATGCTGAAGTGCTGAGAGGTACAATAAGAATAGGTGCACGCTGTTAATATTGCGACTTCTCTGCGGATTTATTTGAAAAACAGTAGAAAGGCTAAAATGAGTAAAGACTGTAGTTTTCCTCTTCATTAAACTTCTCCTCATCCATGCATAAACACCTAATTCTCCACTGAGCTTCCCAGAGTATTAAAGTCATTTGAGAAAAAACGCAGACAGCATTTTGCTTACATTTTGTTCCACACAAACCCAGTTTTAGCTCCGCAGCAGGACAGCGACGGGCACTGCCACCACCCCGCCTGGAGAGGAAGCTTCTCCAGCTGCCAGCGAGGCTGGAAGTGTTCCAGCAGGGAAGGCAAGGCAGCAGACAACCTTCCCCCAAGCAATCTAACACAGACTCACAGAAGGGTTTGAGTTGGAAGGGACCTTAAAGACCATCTTGTTCCAACCCGTGCCATGGGCAGGGACACCTTCCACCAAGCCCAGGTTGCTCCAGCCCTGTCCAGCATGGCCTTGGACACTTCCAAGGATGGGGCAGCCACAGCTTCTCTGGGCAATCTGTTCCACTGACCCTTGTCCTGTCACTCCAGGCTCTTGTCTACAGTCCCTCTCCAGCTCTCCTGGGGCCCCTTTAGACACTGGAAGGGCCTCCCTGGTCTCCCAGAGCCTCCAGGTGAACATCCCCAGCTCTCCCAGCCTGTCTCCACAGCAGAGGGGCTCCAGACCTCAGGGCATCTCCATGGTCTCTTCTGGACTCCCTCCATCACCCTTGCACTCACTCCAGGAAAAAGCAGCAGGGCAAGGAACTAAGTTAATGAACCCCTTTTTGTTCAGGTTCTGAACACTGAGCACAGAGGAGCAGCTGGAGGAGGCACAGAACACTCCAGTGAGTACAGGGACACACCACTGAGCCAAAGCACTGGGGCAGAACAGCACACACAGCACTGAGGCTCTCCAGAGTTCACTCACAAACCCATTCCACGAGATGTCCTACTGCAGGAGGGGCTGGCTCAAAAAACCACATTGCTTTATGATTGCCAGGGCTTAAGTACAAGCTTCAGTTTATTTTTTTTAACTTCCACAGCCCTGCTGTTGAGTTTTCCTCTCTTTTACAGACAAACAGCAAGACCACAGCAGTTACAGCTGTTGTTCTGAAGTTATAGCTCACCTTGCAATACACACCCTACTTCAATTCTGACAATCATGGTAAGCACAACTCTCTGCACTTAAGATGTATCCTGGATTCAACATTTTATTTAGAACTTTAACATCAGATTTAATCCATCAGCTCTTGAATTCAAGGCTGGCTGCACAAAATAATGAACATGTAGTTATGGAAAAAAACAATGCACTGAATGACTATGGATTGAAACTTTAAAAAAGCAGTACTTTCAATAAAATATTTCTTAAAATCTACTGGTTGCATTGATTATACAATCTCACAGCGTGTTTCCCTATTTAAATATTTAAAATCACATTAAGAAGTTGAGGCATTAGTTATGGATTCTGATTGCTTTGTTCTAAACTCAGCAACAGTTGCTCTGTTAAGCATCTTCAGCCTAAGGAAACATTTACCCATTTGACTTTCACCACGCCATTTGCACAGAAAACAACAACTGGCATAGAAACAACTCTACAAAAACACATTCTAAGAAATATTGCATTTGAGAATTTTGTATTTCATGTGACAGCTGGAGCACAGCAATGTTTGGAACTGAAGCAGCAGTCAGTGCCTTTACCCAGATACTCTGCTCATGGATCCCAGCCTTCACTCAGATAAAAGGATTCCTGTGATTACATTAAGCACAGACCATCATTAAGATAAACCCATGAAAGCCAATTAAGGCCACAACATATCACACAGGTTTATATACAACATTTCTTTGATGGCTACACACAAATGTGAGCTGTTGGTTTTAGCAATTAGCAGTTTTCATGCTTTGTTAAGGTAATGGCACTAACCCAGAGAAGGAAAGATAATTCATGAAGAAAGATCCCACCATGGGCATTAGCAAAGCAGCCAACAAACTGCAGCTCTCCCACAAAACCCATCTTACCAGAGCACAATCCAGGGACAGTGTTTTAGGTAAAATTTAAGTACCAGCCATCATGTTTGAGACAATCTCCACCATCCCACACCTTCTCCAACTTCTGGTCCACGTGAACTCCTCAAGCTTTGCTGTTACAGTTCCTGGCATTGCCCCAGCATCTTGCTAAACTTACACTTCTGGAACTCTGAGTTGCCCATTTATCTACATTTAATAATTTCAGTGCAGGTTCTGTCATGTAAGTTTTGCTGCAGTTTTGAACCAGAAGTTACAAGCAGTGAAAGCCCAACAGTCTCCAACTCTCACTCAGATCTGTATTTAATTCATGGAAGATCATTTGAGATTCACAGGATGGTTTGGGTTGGAAAGGACTTTACAGACCATCCAGTCCCAACCCCTGCCATGGGCAGGGACACCTTCCACTATCCCAGGTTGCCCAATGCCCCATCCAGCCTGGCCTTGAACACCTCCAGGGAAGAGGCAGCCACAATTTCCCTGGAAAACCAGTGCCAGGGCCCCACCACTCTCACAGGGAAGAACACCTTCCCAATATCCCATCTAACCATGCCCTCTGTCAATGTGAAGCCTTTCCCCCTTGTCCTGTCACTCCATGCCCTGGTCCCAAGTCCCTCTCCAGCAATCTTGGAGCCCCTTTAAGGTACTGGAAGGGACTCCAAGGTCTTCCAGAGCCTGAGGATCAGTGATTAACCTTCTTCCCAACAGTTCAGCACTGGCTCAGCACAGCTACCATATCAGATGTTAACAGTCCTGGTAGCTTCACTAAAGGTTAATCACATCAATTCCTTTTTCCTAGAGGAAAGATAAAGATCTATCGGACTGGTCATTGCACCTCTCTCAAAACAGAGGGGAGATTGCTGAGAAAAATCTACAGTTAATCACCTGAAGGGAATGAAAAAGCAGGGAATTTTGCATTATTAATGAAAATCTAGGCAATTAGATTAGTAATAGCTTCATTCCATTGCATAATACAGTTAAAGTTGCTTATAAGGCTTCCTGATGGACCACATTTCAAGCCAAATTAAAGCAGCTTTCCCATTTATAAGTCTTGTCTTATGCACTTGGGAGCTGCAGGGTTCATCTGTGACTGTCATTAAAACTGAACTGGAGTGGTTTATTTCATCCTGCAACTTTTTAATGTTCTGACAGATTACGAAGGTTATCCCTCTCACATATATTTTACATCAAAAACATGAGAGAGGAACACCTCACTGCAGCTCCATATTCAACATACTCAACCAAATCCCAGAATATTAACCCAAGTCCCAGATCTAAATGAAGCCAAGCAGAGTTGATCTGAATGCAGGCAATCCCTCTTCCTAAGTACATCTCCACCCCCATCCTACCAGGTACAGACTCTCTGGTGAATTACTAAAAATTCCACTGTGAACACTGAAAAAGTTACTGAAGAACTTCAGTCAAGCCCAGAGTATTTCATTAAGATGTCTCAGTTGCAATTGGAGTTTTCTGGTAAAAAAGTATTTTGCATTAGGATGCTGGAAAAAGTTTTAGATATTCAAATGACGGGATCTATCCCTCTGGGTGTATCTATGCAATTCAGAAACCTGAGGAAGGATTCATGGGTTATCTGCTGCAAAGTCAGAGATAAAACTCACTCTACAATACAAACTACCCACAAAGTGACAGATTTCTCAACATACAGCATTATGAAAATAAATAGGAATCTTGAGTAACCTTTCCCACTTAGTCCACTTCAGTTTTCCACATGAGGAATGTGCATGACAACTTTCCATTCACTGTCTGAACTGAAACATTGCCCTTTGTATCCTGCACACGTCAGTGAAGTGCACTCAAACTCTCTGGTCTTTAAGCAACAGTATTTTATGTAGTTCTCATGGATACTCCTTGCTCAGAAATGACCAACAAACAGAATAATAAAACTATTAAATGTCAGGATGTGCTGTACTGGCTGAATTTATGGTGTGCTGGCACAGTTGCACAGCACTATGCCCATTTTTAGTAAGTCTTGCTACTTTTTACAATAATTCACACCTATTAAAAGGTGCAGTTTTATGACATCCCAAAGAAATCAGGAATTCTTTTTAGGTTTCATTAATTCAACCACAAAAATTTATTACAATAGTAATAAACAACAGCTCCCCTTGGGAAAAAAAACCCTAGGTAATTCATTTGAGGAACATAAAAAAAGAACTACCTGCACCACTGAGCTCAGCCCCACAGCCACTGAAAGGTGGGGTAGAAGTTTAACCTACAGGTCCATAAAACACCTTCTCATGTCTCCTCAAACCACCATCCACTTCAAACAGCCAGTAACAAACCAAGCCCAGAGCAAGAGGCAGTAGTCAGGAGAGCAGAGTGAATCACATACAGAACAGATCATGGGCATCACCACCTGTCAGGCCAAACACCCAGATGATGTGGGAACATGCATGACATGACCCCATGTGCTACAGAAGAAAGCCAAAATCTCAGCTTTCTTTGCTCAAGATGAACATCCTTTCCATTCCTTAAGCCTCATAATCTGATTAATCCAAGCCCACAGACACCAGCACACATTTGCTGTGACCTGACCTGAACACACTCTTGGCACCAAACAAAAACCCATGAAAATCCCTACACTCAAAGTTATAAGCCAGAATGAAAGTCCCTTGGGTATAGCACCAATGAAAGGGATTCCAGGGACAAAATCCCTTAGACTGAGATGCCATTCCAGGATGTCTCTTATTGATGGTTTAAATCCTCTCTCAGTCTCCAGGAAAAAATAATTTTGGACAAATGTGTGTCCAGGTCATCTGATGTCAAATGAATCATCTTGAGACGCAGAGTTGATCTTTCCTTCTCCTTGTTGCTTATTTATGGATGGGTGGGAGAGACAGGATGGAAAAGAGAGGATAAGCAAACAGGGCAGAGCCATCACATCGCCCCTCATGATGTCTGGAACGACACATTCCCAACACACCCCTATTCCTCAATGCTTTTAGGAACAACTGCAGGGTTCATAATAAAGGGGTTGTCCCCATCTCAGGGGTGTGTCCTTGCCCATTGTGAGGGGGTTGGAACTGGATGATCTTTAAGGTCCCTTCGACCCAAACCATTCCATGATTGCTGAGACACAGAATTTAAGCTTGAGGGCACACCCCCACGCCCCAGACCAACTGGTACCATGGCACAGCCTCACACCATGTGTATTTTGCTTGTTCTGAGGCCTTATGACAATTCCACAGGGTGCTCCCACATTTCCTGTCTGAAGCTCTGCCTTCACATCACCTGTAGTGCAGTTACCAGTTCTATACTAAATATATGTGGTGTTCAGATGTGTTTCCCCTGCTACCTCCCTTTAGTCTTTCCATTTTCTCCTCAAGGACTATTTCACACATTGTGAAAGAGCATCTTCACTTCTTCTGGTTCCTATCTGCTTCAAGGCAGGCCGCAAAATTTACCAAAATTCTGTCAACCCGAACCATTTCCATTTGCAAGGGTTTCATACCCATTTTCATACAGACTTCTTGCATAAAAGAAGTGTGCCCTGCTTTTCCCACATGCTTCATGGACTTTCCAAATTTCCTGGATTCCTTCAGAAGGCCAGAAGTCAGAAACAAATCCTCAGAGCACTTATAAGTAAAATGTCTCACAAGAGCCCTGGTAGAGATTAACAAGGGCCTCTTCCCTGGAGCAGCAGTGGTGGAGACACATTAAAGGTATTTTTATTTAAGTCCCGTCCTTCCTTGGAATTCATTTAGCAACAGGTCACTTGGCTGCCCAAACCCAGACTTTGAGTGCAAGTGCAGGGTTTTATCATTGCTCCACCACTTCACTGCAGAACAGCAGGCCAATTAAATATTTAATACAGGAGTGCTCAATATTTAATTAGGGACAAATAGCATTCTTGGGCACTTTCCTTGAATTTGAAAACAACCTTTCTCGTACCTATGCACGAACTTTTAATATGACAAAGATGTATTTAAAGTTATTAGAAGTCTGTTAATAATATTATAGCGAATTAACACCCTGTCAGTGACTGCTGCACGTTACAGTATTGTTACTTTATAATAGAAATGGATTTAAAAAATCATTTTGCTAGCCTCAATCAAGAAGTAGGGAAAATACTTGACTCTTCATGAAAATATGGAAGAATTTTGAAACAAAACTTTAAAGATGTCATTTCATCTCTCACAGCACGTTTACAGTGAAAGGTATCATTTAAAACACTTTAAATACCTATTAAATAACTAAATCTGTCATAGCACATTTATAGTGAAAGGTATAATTGTAAAGACTTTAAATACCTATTTTATAACCAAACTTTCACACAAACTTGGTCATGTCATGACTAGTACCAACTATTTTGAGATTCCCATTGATTTTGATGACAGTGCCCACCAATGACATCATTCCAGAAAACTGGGCTCTACCATTCCAGAAGGAAGGTGGGAACAGTCAAACCTTCAGATCCACCCCAAAGGGAAAAAAAAAGATCACTGTAGAAACACAAAAGCACAAATTGTGCCTCTAATACATCAGCACACCTACACAGCTCGAGTGATTTCTATTCAAGTTCCACTTCCCTTTCAGGTGCAGAAAAATAAAAGGCAAAAATCCAGAGCCTGAGCCCTCAGATTAAAGCTCTCCATTGCATCTGGACTCTCCAGAGTTATTCAGCTACAGTTTCATGAGTCCCTTCCCACTGAATGTGCAATCAGCTGTAATAACCAACATATCCTGAATTTAATCACCCCTTCTACCTGCATTCCTACGTGCCCTGTGCTGTAAGAGGAGACAATTCCACCTTAACAATGGTGCTTTCCACCACAGCTTTCACATCACAGATTGAAGCTGTTAGTGTCAGAAGTCCTTGCTATTGGGCAAAAACTTCCCAAAAATTTGATGATGGAACTAACACAAGCAGTCAGCAATCCATAGTATTTCCACCCAGAATTAGGGGATTCAGGAGCCATTTCATGGCTGCTTCACCTCCCTGAACTGCATTTCCAAGGATCAGTACCTGAACATTCACTATCTTCTATAAAATCAAATTCAAGGAAGTTTCTGGAGGCAACACTTTTTAATTCAAAACAATAATCCTACACATTAAAAAAAAAAGTAGGTAGTAAATTATCTAGTGCCAACTGCAAATAAGTTATCTATTTTTCCCACATTTATTTTAGTAATTTACAGAGCTCTAAATGAAAAAATATGATACCATCATATTTGCAACTTTAAGAAATCCTGGGTCTTTTATTTTAAAGGCAAAAAGCTCCCAAGCTACTCAGTTTGTGCTGTTTCCGTGTGTTCCTGGGACATTTCCAATGTTGGTGCTTTACCCACCAAGGCTGGGAGGCTGCTCTGCAACTGGAATGACAGCCAGGACACCACTACAACCTGCGCCACCACTCACTGCCAAGCACTTTGAAGACATCTTTTCAGCTCAAGAATCAATTACCTTCTCTGAATTCAACCTTCACAACATCAAAGACGACATTAATTTTAACATGAAATACATGTCAAATAACATTAGTGAATCCATCACCATCATCGAGCAGAGCATTATCCTCATTCAAAGTCAGCGTGTTTTGAGGGAAGGAGCCCTGTCAGAGGTTACCAAGATGGAGTTGTGACAAAGTAATAAGGGGACTGATTAAGAACCACTTGAAGGAGGCACCAGGTCCCTGCCAGCAGCTCTTGTGGTTGCTTCTGGAGCTGAGGAGGCTCAGGGGAGACCTCATCATTCTCTACAACTACCTGAAAGGAGGTTGTAGCCCAGTGGGTATTGGTCTCTTCTCCCAGGCAACCAACAGTAGGGCAAGAAGGCATGGGCTTAAGCTCTGCCAGGGGAGGTTTAGGTTGGACATCAGGAAGAAGTTCTTTACAGACAGAGTGGTCAGGCATTGGAATGGGCTGGCCAGGGAGGGGGTGGATTCTCTGACCCTGGAGGTTTTTAAGGTGAGACTGGATGTGGCACTGAGTGCCATGATCTGGTAATCAAAGTGGGGTTGGATTAAGGGTTGGACTTGATGATCTTGGAGGTCTCTTCCAACCCAACTGATTCAATGAGGAACCCTTGGGGAGCCAAGAAAAAGCGTGTCTGGCAGCAGCACTTTGTTGCCAGAAGAAATCAGGGCAGTAGCAGCTTCTCCCCAAGGCCCCAGGAGAGGGATGTGCCCCCAGAGGCACCTCCAGCAGGGTGATCACCAAGACATCACTGCTGGTACTGAGCCCCAACTCCCTCAGGCTCAACTGCTCTTCTGGGTTCTGCCATCCATTTTTCTTTTCATCCTACTACTTATTACATTATTTCAAACAAGAACAATCTCAAAATAATTGTCTGTAAAACCAAACAACTTAAATCTGAGGTGATGGGACATAGGACAAGACCTCCCAGCTCAAAGCAGCCAGCTCATCTCACCTATGGGTTGTTTACTTTCAGAAGGTCTTTTTTTGTTTCTGGGGGGCTGGCGGTTTTGTTTGTTCATGGTTTTGTTTTCACTTGGTTTTGATTACATAACGAATAGAAAACATATTTACACCTTAATGCCCTTGAAAAGAAATTAGAAATTCTTGCCTTATAAGCCAACATAGTGTGTATATTGGTAAGTGATTAACCTTTTCTTCCCCTTTCAACCCTTAACATGCTGGAAATACAGAAAGAAGAACATTGATTTTAATAACTGTTAACATTTACACAGGGACTTCTGGCTTCAGCCTATGACCACCTGCCTGACCAATCTTCTCCACTGCTGAGTAGCTCTCATTTTCTTCCATATAATCAAAGAACATCATTTAACCTCCAAAGTCCTATCACACAACCATTACTTCTTCTATTAAAGAAGGCAAGGCTGAACAAATATTCCCAACACTTGGTGAAGAGGTTTCCAATAATCCCGAGCTCCCCACGGGATCAATTCTAGGAGTAGCTCACTAAAGCACTGCATCTCCTACACTGACAAATCTCCCTCAGAAGATGCTCCAATTCTCAAGTTCAAAGGCTTTTAAATTCTGTTTACTACCTCCAAAGGTTCCTCTGAACAATTTTATAACCTGCTCCAAGATTTGTTAAGAATCCAGATGGCATTTAGCCCACTCTGGACTAGTACAGCAATTTTCCACTTGTTTTTAAATGGACTAACATTGCCAATCCCTACAACCTACATGGGATGCTTGTTGCCATGTAATTGCAGGTGCAATTGCTTCTGCAGAGCTGAAATTTCTTTCCTGTAAATACATTATACATTATTTAATAGTATATATTGATATCAAAGTACCTATATATAGTATCCTTATAAATATATTATTAACTCGCTCCTTTACAAGGGCTGGCTCCAGTTCATTCCCATCTCTACAGCAGCTGCTCCAACATTGCAGTGGTCAAACTCCAAATTGTACTAAGAAGGAACAGAAAGGAGAAGGTAGAGTGGAAACATGAGTAGACACATGCCTGAGTCAGGCACACAACTCCTTTACAGATGCCAGCAAGTCCCTGTAGAAGAGTAAGTATTTAGGCCTTAATTTTTTTTGCATTCAAAACAATAGTAAAGCAGGGCAAATGATGACAAATTAAACTAAACACAGTAACAATTCATATCTATTAAACAGACTATGCAAATTCAGTCATACACAATGTTATCACAACTCATTTGTTTTAGTTACTTCAAATATTCATGTTTTAATGGAATAATTACTCAGAAATTCTGGCATGTATACAAGCATATACTTAGAAGAGCTAAAGATGCACAAAACCCAATCTTTTTGCACTAATATGCAGCCTGCCACAGTCTCCATGTAGGAGAGCTGAGGATGTGGCTGCATGGCCAAGTCAGGTTGGCACAAAGAGCAAAGCTCCTTCAGGGAGCACCAATTCATCAGTGCAGTGACACCAGCAGCAATCCCAGCACACGCCACCACCCTCACCCTTCAGCACACACAGAATATTGAGACATAAAAGGGCTAAGTGAGTCAGAGACGCTTTGCTGAGCACCGAGGGCAGCCCCTGCCTTGCAGGATCCTCTTCGCTACCCAGAGTGTTCCTCACCACACTGGGATTGCTCCAAGTGTATTCCACAGATCAGACAGAATATTTCCTTTTTTTTCCTAATCAGAAAACCAGAAGTATTTCCTCGTTGCTGTTTCAAGAGAACAGAATTTCAGAGTCATTCAGATAAACAAAAAAATACCACACACTGTCAGAAAATGCACTTCTTAGATTTCCTTACTTGTCCACCCTGTGATGTTGGCTGTGGCTTTTGGAAATGGAACTACCACTGAACAAAAAACCTTTCAAGGCTAGTCAAATGAAACACCTTTCTAATGTAAAAAACATTTCCCTCATAGCAACAATAACTTCAGACCAGCCTAACTGGGGCAATTTCAAAGCAAGCAGGAGATACCACAGCAGAAGACCCACAGACAGCCAAGAGGATAAAAGTCCATTCCTACTTTCCTTTGATTTGCTATCACTTATCCTTGTAGTTTCGTCTGCCTCAGGAAAACAGATTTCATTTGCCCTTACTTATAAAGTACACTTAATTTTTGAAACAGCCATAAAAAGTGGGTGTTTTCAGGGGATCTTTGTTTTTTTACCAGTGAGCTGCAATGTTGAGCATCTTCACACCAGCAGTGCTTTCCTGTTCTCTGAGAGCATGGAAAAGCTACAGAACACACGCCTGAGCTAACCTGGAAACCCAGAGAGCCACCAGGATACACACACAGCCCTTTCCTTCTCTTCCCAGGAATACCAACATGTGAGAGTAGCTCTTTGTATGGTACAAGGCACAGAAACCAAAACTGCACATCAGAGAACTTGGTCCCTCCCAAGTACTTTTTAATATTAACACACAGAGTTCAGTCCCACCACCATGCACTTGTCATCCACTGCTCAGCACCACAAAGGATTGGAGGCTTTCCAATCTATGGGCTGTGGTGCAGACAGGACATGGCATGGGAGGAAGGCTTTCCATACCTTCAGAAGAAAATTAAAATTTCACTTACTCTTAATTTCAATTATTCTGTAGAAGTGTTAAAAAATATTTTCTTTTTATTTTTTTAAAGCTGCATTAGCACATATCTCTCCATCTGAGGCACTCACCAGGGTGTATCATTTTCCATCTGGAAGTACCTCCAGATACACTAAGGAAGCACAACTCTGAACATGGTGTCCAGCACCGGGGCCTTAAAGAACTCACATTTAACACAGGGAGGGAAAAAAAGCAATAAAAGACCCAAGCACTACAAGTATTTTTACATTTAAATGTCAATTATTTGCCCAAGCCCATAGTACAAACCAATAACACCAGTCCTGGCTCCGGACCCCACCAGCTCCCAGCTCAGCCCTTTCAGGCCACGTTAACTGAGCCTCAAAGCAGCAGTGACTGCCCTCGAGTGCTGCAAAACTGAATCAATCACTGCCTGACTGGCGAGAAGGTTCTGATTTATAGTGTGCCTGAGCTGACCTGAAGTAAGTGACAGCTCTGACTAAAAGAGAGGATCAGCGAAGCCAGAGATTAAGCTCTGTTTCAATAGAAACAGCCTACCAGATGCTTTCCAAAAGTGAGTAGATATTTTAAAAGCTCAGGCTGTGATCCTGTGAATTGCTTAAGAAAAGGATATGAAAATCTGGAGTATCAAAATAATAATATTAAAGGCTGGAAGCAGATTCTACTTAAGCTTTTTCATTTCTGCTTAAATTCTTTCAAGGCATGTTGACAGTCCCTTTGCAGACAGTGCTTCCATACAGTGGGAAATTTATTTGAAGTAAAATATGGGACCACTCGCTCTTCTATTCCCATTTAAATCAACAAGACACCTCACACTGACTTCAGAGGGTTTCAACATTTTCCCATTTTGCATATCCTCTTTTGGAAAGAAGTAACAAGAGGAAAAAGGGGTGCAGAGACTGTGAAGCAGGAGGAGCTGTTAGTTCAGGTGGGTTGTTTAGCCTGGAGAAGAGGAGGCTCAGAGGTGACCTCAGCACTGTCTAGAACTACCTGAAGGGAAGTTCTGGCCAGCTGGGGGTTGGTCTCTTCTCCCAGGCACTCAGCAATAGGACAAGGGGGCACGGGGGGCTCAAGCTCTGCCAGGGGACATTGAAGTTGGAGAGCAGAAAAAAATTCTTTGCAGAGAGAGTGCTCAGGCATTGGAATGGGCTGCCCAGAGAGGGGGTGGATTCCCCATCCCTGGAGGTTTTTAACCTGAGATTGGCTGTGGCACTGAGTATCATGATCTGGTAAAGGGACTGGAGTTGGCCCAAGGGTTGGACTTGATGATCTCAGAGATCTTTTCCAATCCAATTGATTCTATGATTCTATAATTCTATGATTCAGTGAAAGGTTTCCACTTGTGATTGTCTTACAGAAACCTAAGTTTATTACCCCAATTTTTAATTTGAATAAAGACATCCATGAATTACAACTTGTTAGAGGTTATAAGGACTGGGTCAATCACACCACATCAGGTACCTGTCATTGTGACATGGTCTCAAGCAAGGACCAGAAAAAAGCAATGTTTATTTTAAGTATTTATATCTGGTTTCATACTTCCTACACAGGGAGACACCTTGCACTGAGTTAGTCTACAAATCATTGAAGAGATGTGGAAAGGATTTATCCTTCACTGAGGCAAGGAGTAATTGAGTAATCAATTAAATATAGTAAACCATATATATTTGGGTCTCCAAAGAAATAAAGCATTATCTGCTTTAGTTAAGGTAACAGGTCACACTAACCCTTAGATAATGAAAACAAACTTGGTTATGGCTAAAAGGTTAAATTTTTCTGCACCTTTCATCAGACTTCAGAAGAGAGACTGGCCATAAACACCAGCATACTTAGGAAAATTCTCCAGGCAGCACTAAGTGAAGCATCAAGAAGGCAGGAAGAGGGAACACTTGACCCCCACCATATCAACAGAGGCTCCAGCACATCACACAAACAAACCTCTACAGTTTAACCTTTGCAAACACAAAAGGAAGTGAAGAGTTTCTCTCGTTTCTCCATCTGGGATTTTACTAATTCAAATTTTGTAGATAAATGGCCGTTTGCATTTCACCTTAACTGCTTCGAGCTAAGCATGATCTTGAGTTATCTGGAGAGAGACAAGCATTTCTCTTTCCTCAACAGCAGATCTACTGAGTGAGGGCAGCCATGACCTGGCAGGAGGTGCCACAGTTCACCCAAGTTCTCCAGCGCTGGAAAGGTAAGAAAGTCCCCAGGTGGAGCTGCCAAGGTCGAGAGATTCCTCACAACTTAAGGATCAGGATGAACAGAAAAATGTTGGTGACCAGAAAAGTTCTCTATTATAGAAAACAAAATACTGCAAACAGTATTTGACTCTTGAGCATCCCCAGGGAATTCATTACAGCATCTCACTGAAATGAAACATCAACAGTGGTTTCCTGAAAAGCAAACATAACTTTTATCTTTTCCCCACTCTCTTTAGATGTTTCTTGTATTTCTCTCCCACTGTTTTCCTATTGGAAATCCCACTTCATTAAGAGAACCAAAGCCATCATCATCCCTTATTCAAGTATCTTCACAAACTGTGCTTCCTCTCATGGCATCTCAAGTGTAATGTTAATGGCTGTGGGAGATCGAGTTTATCTTTTGGTCTTCAAGCAGGTAGTTCATCATTCAACTTTGCATTATTGGATTACGGTTAAATGTTATCTGAAGTCCATAATTCTCTATTTACTTCCTTTTCTCTCTCCTGTTTCTCTGTGCATGGTTTTCTCTTAGGAAAATGCAAGTTCTTTCAGATTAGGCTTCCCTATTTAAAACTGAATATGGTATCTCACACTCCAGGTACTGCTCAAAGGCAAAGCAAATATTCCAATTTGGTCACCAGGGGTGGGGGGAAGGGGAGGAAGGAAAAAAGTTAAAAATTATTCTTAATTTATATTTTTGGCCTTGAATCCTTCTAGAGGTCCAATATTTCTCTCTTCCTGCAGAGGGGCTGCAGTAAGCTGGAAAGAGCACTGGTACAATTTTCCCCTCCAGTCCAGCACTGACTCTTAAGTCAAGGTTTCCTAACAATTAGGACATTTTGGGATGTGAACTACATCTGCTGGTTAGGATTCATCTTCCATAGGGTGCAACAGTGGAAGTTACTGGATTCCATGGATTTTATACTGCCTCATACAAGCTCATTTTTCTCAGTCACCACTTTCAGCAGTTTTTAACTGTGTGTGTCCCCACACTAAAACATACAGGAAAGTGTGACATTTATGCCAGATCACAACCTGTGAGGTTCCCAAATACTCAAGGGCTCTACACACTTGTCACAACAAACACTTTCTGCTCTCTCTTCATTCTTCTTTTCCAAACTTTCCAACCTCTCCACCGCACTTCCCCAGGATGGAGAGAAGCCCCAAAGCTCCGCAGAGCCCAACCTTGCAGGGGCTCCGTGCCCGGAGCTCAGACAGCTCCCAACCCTGCAGGGCTGGAAGGGCTTCATGCCCGGAGCTCAGACTCAGCTCCCAACCCTGCAGGGCTGGAAGGGCTCCGTGCCCGGAGCTCAGACTCAGCTCCCAACCCTGCAGGGCTGGAAGGGCTCCGTGCCCGGAGCTCAGACTCAGCTCCCAACCCTGCAGGGGCTCCGTGCCCAGAGCTCAGACTCAGCTCCCAACCCTGCAGGGGCTCCGTGCCCAGAGCTCAGACTCAGCTCCCAACCCTCCAGGGGCTCCGTGCCCGGAGCTCAGACTCAGCTCCCAACCCTGCAGGGGCTCTGTGCCCAGAGCTCAGACTCAGCTCCCAACCCTGCAGGGGCTCTGTGCCCAGAGCTCAGACTCAGCTCCCAACCCTCCAGGGGCTCCGTGCCCGGAGCTCAGACTCAGCTCCCAACCCTGCAGGGCTGGAAGGGCTCCATGCCTAGAGCTCAGACTCAGCTCTCAGCCCTCCCAGCACTCCACACCAACCTGCTCTGCTGTTCAGCAATCTGTGCTTCCCCCAAGGCTGAAGGCAGGAAAAACCCTCCACCCCTAATCCTTCCCTGCAGAAGCAGATGCCGTGGCACCTCAAAGCACAGAGGATTACATCAAGTGCACGGCTCTCCACTGCAAAGCATATGTACAGACAACTCAGAATACACTGATACAGGTTTTAGGGAGATCAAGAGCAACTGTGAAGACGGGAAGGAACCAGAAATCCCTAATATCTTCTTTTCCATTCTGGTAACAGGATTTTTTTTTCTTGAACTTACTTTCTTAGTACTGCTCTACAAATAACAAATGAGAATCCATCCAAATCTTTCACAAAACCATGGAAAGCATAAAAAACATCGTATGAAAATGCAAAAACAGCCTAACAAATAAAAACAGCAACAACTTCCTCGGTTACAGCACAGTCCCTCAAAACTCAGCTACATTAACCTTTATTTCATGCCAGAAAACACCACTTGGAGAAGACTGAACACTCCCTTCTACACCAACAGCCCTGTGAGATACACACAGAATCATTTAGGTTGGAAAAGTCCTTTAATTAAACTCAAGATCAAGAATTGACAAAGTAATCATAATATGGAAACCAGAAATCAGGTATTTTTCATCTCAGAAGGATCAACAGGTACAAGCCAATGACTGGAGACTGTAGGTTCTACCTCCCTAGAAAGCTTCAAGTATTTAAAAACAGAAGTAAAATTTCACCTGTTACTCAAATTATCAGTTAGAAAGGAGACTGAAGTCTATTTTCTAATGCTACTTTTCTTGATCTCACAATGGCTCATAAGTGTGGCTTTATTAGAAGAATTTTGGGGTTCACCTCACATCAGATAAAACCACTTCTTACTTCTCTCCGTACAATTTTGAGCAGTAAAGACAAAATCAGAAATAATGCTGTCACAGCAAAAATAAAAAATTCATAATGAACTGCAGAGACCTATTGTGGCTCTTTGGTGCCTTAAACCCAGAAGGATTTTTTCATTTATTAACACTCCATCCTTGTTCAACAGCATACTAATGAAGTTAATCTAAAGGCTAAATTTCAATTATGAATCACAGAACCGCATCTCTGCTCCCTGATTGCTCAGATAATCTGAATTAAGCCTTCTCCTACACAGAGCACAATGGCTGACTGCAGATAAAAGTTCCCCAACATCAAAAATATTCAGTCCAGAAGGTAAAAATCTGACAAACACCTGTTTTCACATCCATTCGATAACTCTCTGGCAAAGTAATGATTTCTGGTAACCTGACAGTCTGCTCGCTCCCCTAAAATCCACTGCACGGGCTTGAACAATAAAAGGAACTGCAAAATGTTTAAATCTCTCAGGCTTACGGCCAAAACAAAGTCCTCAGCCAGAGTGAAAAAGGGTTTCCATTTGCTAAAATAATTTAGGAGAAAATGTTTTCCTCTTGAGTACCTGTGATGTATTTGTCCTGCAACAAAACCCCAGAGAGCCGCCAAGGAAAAACGAGATCAGCGAGAGGCTGCACCACTTGACCATTAATATGCACGACTGCAGACCAAAATGGGGGGTTTCATGACGTGTCAACACAGCTCAAATAAGGAGTTGAAGTTGCAGAACTAGGAAAAAAAAACAAAACAAAAAACAAAATATGAGTAATAACAGCGACCTGGATCATTTGCTTCCAATTGCTTCTGCAAACACAAGAGTGATGACGCTCCCAAGAACACCAGACCGTGCTCTCTCCTGTCGGAAAGACTGATAGGGAGGGAACGGTGCATCTGCTTTTTAACAAGACAATAAAGAGAAGCTGGACAGCCAGTCTTTCGTCCTTAGCAGAGAGAATGAGGCACCAAAGGGCTGTTGGCTTCTGCAAGAAGCCCAAGGAGCAAGAGGGAATCAGAAAACAGGATGCCTTGAGCTCCACCTTAGAGCAAACCTGGGTCAGAGAAACCAGAACCTTTCAATGATCTCTCGGATGTGTTTTCACCATGAAGTGCTCGTGGTTTCACGAGAATGTAACAACTCCACGGTCAATTCCTCCATTTGTCATGGAGAAGAAAACCCAGAAAGAGTAAATGCACCATAACCAACCATTACGTGACCATGTCTAGGAGCAAAAACTTCAGAGGAGGTTTTGTTTCAAATCTGGGACACGGCAGTGATACCCTGCTGCTTTACACACACCTACCAGCTCCTTTTCAGACTCCAAGAGAGTTGAGCTCACAGGGAAGACTCCCAAGACTTGCTGCTGTTCCACAGCACTAAAACACAGGTCAGGTATGTTCAACTGCTTTTTCACTGGGTAGTAAAGACTTCTCCTTCCTCTTTCAAGTTAGACGAAGTCAGACATACATACCCACACCTTCACAGCAGCCACTGCACTACTGAAGGTTTCTGCTGTCCTAAACACAAATTATCCCTACAATTCTTCAATTCCAGCCTCAGCCTACTCATATTCCTTTTCACTGCCTTTACCCTTCCAGTACATGGCACCCAGTGGGAAGTTAGCAGTGCCCAGATGATCTTTAGATCACGAAAACTAATTCTTATCATTAAAAAAAAATCTGATATTTTTCCAAGTGATCCAGATATTCACAACGTTCTCTACTTCAGTAATATTGATTACTGCTGGAGCGGGTCCAGAGAAGAGCAACAAGGCTGGTGAAGGGACTGGAGCACAAGTCCTATGGGGAGAGGCTGAGGGAGCTCGGGTTGTTTAGCCTGGAGAAGAGGAGGCTCAGAGGTGACCTCAGCACTGTCTGGAACTACCTGAAGGGAAGTTCTGGCCAGGCGGGGGTTGGTCTCTTCTCCCAGGCACTCAGCAATAGGACAAGGGGGCACGGGCTCAAGCTCTGCCAGGGGAAATTGAAGTTGGAGAGCAGAAAAAACTTCTTTGCAGAGAGAGTGCTCAGGCATTGGAATGGGCTGCCCAGAGAGGGGGTGGATTCCCCATCCCTGGAGATTTTTAAACGCAGATTGGCCATGGTGCCATGATCTGGTAAAGGGACTGGAGTTGGCCCAAGGGTTGGACTTGATGATCTCGGAGGTCTTTTCCAACCCAATCCATTCTATGATTCTATGATCCATATATGCAAAACCATTTGGCAACTACATCCTTCCCAAGCCTAAAATCTTCTCATTGTCAAATACCAAATGGGGACTTTGCTATTGTGTTTGAGTGGATGCTGTGCAAGTTTTCCTCTGTGCCTTAGTCCTTAAATGAGCTGTTTCTCAGCAACAGGCTCACACTTGTCAGACTGAGCACCAGGCACGTATGTATATGCTTAGCAATATGCTTGGTGGAAGTTGTCATTCATAGTTTTTACTGAAATACATCTTAATTGAGTAGCAGCATTACACCACAAATGAGCCAGAAAAAAAGGCCAGCAATAATGACAGACCACTAGAAATAATCTGTTGCCTTCTGGGTAAACTGCTCAATGCTAAAACTTATTATCTGCAAAAGCACCTTTTGAATCACTTTTGTTTCGCCCTGTGGAATACCTTAATGTTTCCACTGGTAATAAAATTTCTGTCTTGCAATACTGCCCTCGCCTATAACACTGCAAGAGAAGGGAAGAAAAACACAGAACCACCGTTATTATTAAACCTTTAAGTTACAGAGTTAATTCCAGCTAAACACTTTTATCTGTTGCACTGCTTATATGAAGTGGATTTTATTTTTTCTAGAAGGAAATCTAATTTTTGCAGCCGAGCATCAAACAACTCCATGGCCATCCATGTCTGCACCGACTCCACTTGTGCTCCAAGTAATCTGTTAAGCAGCACATCCCCAGCTGGGGACTGTAATTAGGGTGCAAACTGCCATACAATCCCCTTGCCAGATTGATGAAGGAGACCTCTTACAAGGTGATCCAGAAGGTAGCATTGAGATCATTAATCATTTATTCGTCGAGGAGAATACAAAAAGCTTTGCCACCAAGAGCGCTGCACTGCAAAAGTATCTTCACAAAACCAACTCCTAAAAAAAACTAGTGAAATTTTCATTAAAAGGTTAGACATTAGGTACTATATTATTTTTAAAAGTTTTAGCTAAGCTCGCATGAAAAAAGGCTTACTCAGATGTCAGACAGAGTTTGACACTCCTACTTTGCTACTCCTTTTAAACGCTCGGTAACGATCAGCTCAGAGGGTTTTCAGCTCTGCAAGCAGCATCCCCAGATAGCAAACAAATGTAAGAGTAATCTACAGAGCAAGCTTAAATACACCTCCAGGCTGCCAATATTTCAACCTGCAACTATTTATTTTCAGGGATTTGAATCCACAGAAGATGCAAGTATTTTCTACAGTGTATAATTGCAGATATTGCTGGCATAAAAATTCAGTCTGCAGGGAGAGCACCAGATCCTGAACACCTGCCTAACAGGGTCCTCACTGTCCATCCTGAGCATGTAAGTCTTGGCTCTGCCAAATATCAACTGATTTTTTTTTAACAGGCTTAATATTATTAAATACTTCAGGTATTTAAAGCTGAGTTTAAGTGTTTCCCCTCTTCACTGCTATTTGATCCAACAAGCAAACCCACACCGTCCTTAGAGAACTCGTGAAACTACCAAGAGATAAAAATGCAAACATCAAGATAACTTATGTAGTCTAAGGGTATGCTGCAAGAATTTGAAGTATTTTTCTTTGGAAACAACTTTTTAGCCTTCTTTTGTATGCAACCTCATGTTTCACTTACCACACACCATCCAAGATCATCAGCATCAGGAGTTTCTCAGCTCCATCCATCAGCCTCACACACCTTCCACCTGAGCCCTGCAGGGAGGGGAGGAGGAGCATTCCCCTTCCTTCCCCCCACCTGGAATTATCTGGAATTTAATAGAACTGCCTGAGAGACTTCTGCTGCTTCAAAAGCTATCAAAATCTATCCTACACAACCCTCTACCAGATGAATGGAAAATACATTTCCCTGTAGAATGCGCAATAGGGAGGGAACATAATCCAAACACATCATTACATCGTCCAGCAGGATTTGCTTACAAACTCTAAAAACTATCCCAGTGAAGGCAAGTTCCAACAACTTTGCCAAAAGAGCAGTCAGCAGGCAAGTATTCTTCTATTTCTTTTAACTGAAATAGCCAAATCTTAATCCTTTTCCACAGATCATCAAGATGCACAGATGAAATCAAGAGAAGAAAAAAATCTACCACCTGTGGCAATGAAGTTAAACCAGTTTAAATATTTAAAAAGCATTCTTGTTTGCAAATTATAATCATTTCCCCATAATTCTCCTCATTCCCTAGAGACAAAAAGATTTTTCCAAAAGAACACAGGGAGGCAAAGAGTAGGGAAGGCATCTCGGCAGTGAGGAAAACCAACAAAATTTTTAGCATCAAGTGCTTTTACAATGAGGACTCTTTTGCAAATCTAACTGTAGACAAACAAAGCTTTTTATTTGTTTCTTCAACACTGGGAAGTTCTGATTTCCAAAACCCTTCCTTGCATGAATAAGCATGTAAGTAATCTGAATATGTGAGAGAAGGAAAGCAGAAATAGCTTCAGTATCATTATGCAGAATCTCACAGGCAGCTGTGGAAACCCAAGTTTCTTAAAAACCATTGCCATGATGAAAAAGCATAACCCATTCCACCAGCAAGTTCCATCATATGTCACTGATTCCTTCAATATTTACATTTCTCCAACACAGCCTGAACTAACAACAAGAGCTCAGCAAAACAGTGCATAAGATAATTCACACATTCTAAGGCACCACATCTTTTTTAATCAGTCAGTAACATTAAAACATCAACCTGGGAGAATGGAGCAGAACTTGCAAAGACAGTGGTTCAAACCTCAAGTTTACAAAGATGGAAAATCAAAGTGTGGCATCATTTTGGCTGTGATAAAAATCCAGCAGAGACTTAAAAAATGTTGTAAAAATTAAAAAAGGTTCTGTGCACTGGATGGCCCAAGGCAAGCCCATGTGCACTGCAGCATCCAACCCTGCTGTGAGTGTTCCTCAAGGCTTGACCCTTTGCACAGTGGGACAGAAAGCATCAAACACAGCACACCACTGAGGTCATGCCACGATGCTCAGACACTCAGAGAACACCCCAGTCAACAGCAGTTTGATCTTATTTTGGAGCAACAAGGGAAAAAACCTGCCCCACCTCCACTGTTTGGGTCTTGCTGTATCATCACTTACAGGCATTAATACTGCTCTCCTCCTTAGGCAAGCCCTGAAAGACTCTGATCCTTTATATCCTTTAAAGGGAGCAATTAATGCTGCTATTCAAAGTTTCTGACCTTTAGCTCTCAGTCCCAGGAGTGTTATTCAGATTTTTCTTTTCAAGCTTAGCAGAAAATAGTAACTATCTGTGTCTTCCTAAAGGCAGACAGGCATTAATCCTACCCTCAAATTGGAATCCATTTTGGAAAAGTAATTCCCAAGTTTAACACCTCCAAATGCATTCCTCTGCAGAATCAGATGCTTTCAAATTCTGCCCTTCCAAACTACTTCAGTTTAGGTTCTGCCTTCCAGAAGCATTTTGGCAGATCCCTTTGAACAAGTCTGCATTGCTCATCCTTTCTGCACTAAGTTTTGCATCCCATTCTGCATTCCCCCTCATCACCCTCTGCAGGAGGACGACTCTTGCTCTGAGTATTTGCAGTGAAGCCACTGCCAAGTTCCAGTTTCTTTATTCTTGCTAACACCACTTCCCACTCAACATTCCTGCCCCACTTTTTTCCCCACAGTTTCTTACTCAGCTGCCCTGCTGCTTCTTCCAGGAATATTCACAATGAGCATCCCAGAATAAAAAAAACATATCTACTACTTGTTGTCTTCATCTAATTTGTACTTTCAAACTGTCAACCACAGAGGCTGATTTGATATCTAGAAAACCAAGAGAGTATGTCGTGTTCAGAACCACCACATGAAGCGTCTTGCAATTTCTTTCCAAAGACTAATTAACATATGTCACCTCACACACACACACACAATGGAAATAAAAAAGCAAACAAACAAAACAAACCCCACAAATATATCCTATTCCTCTCCATCCCTCTCTCTAAAAAAATCAAATCTGATAATTCTAGCCCATCAATACCTTTCTGCTTTAAACCTTTCCTGATAAGAAAGTCATTGCAGCTCATCTGGAAGACTCACAAGCTGGTATTTCTCCAGACCCAGAGGGTATTGCACAGCCAAGACTCTTCCAAATAGCCAGGAGAAAAAGCTGCCCCTGCTTAAACAGAGAGCGAGACAGGCTCAGCCAGAGCTGCTCAGGGAAGGGGCAATCAACCTGACAGTAACAATAATTAGGGTTATACTTCCTGCCAAAATTAGACATGATATATATAACAATGGCCAATCTTCGCGAACAAAGATCTGGGCAGGGCTCTCCCCACGTGGGTGTGCCCTCCCAGCCTGTGCAGTGGATTTTTTAGGTGAGGCTCAGCGTGCACAGAACTGGCCCCACCGTTTAAGTCCTGAGGTTCATTTGCCACAACTGAGCAAGCTTGGACAGTGACAGTGAAGTCCTTTCCTTGGGACTACCTACAGCCCCCGGTACTAACCGAGGCTGACTCTGCTTAGATCCAAGATCTGACGGGATCGGATGGCAGGGAGGCCTTAACTGCCAGGGACGGTCCCTACCGAGACTCGAACTCGTGACCTTGGGATTCAGAGACCGGAGTGCTCTTCACTATGCCACGGGGCCGCCCCTAGACATGATATAGAACAAACCAATTTGACGTGATACATCACCACTCATGTTCCTCAATATATACAAGGGGTAGGGGATTGGCTTTTTGAAGGGTGGGAGTAGGAATTTACATATTTTAAGGGAAAAAACAAATCCTGACACAGCTCCATCACTTCTGTCTCCACCCTGTTTGTTAATTAAAGTTTCTCCTCTCCCTTCTAGTTCCTATTTCCATCACAGTCATGATGACACAAAACATCCTCTTTTTGCTGCAGCTCACTAAAATTAAACTTGGATCATGTCTCTTTCTCGGGTCTTTTCTTCCCTCCTTGTCATTTAGAAGCTCCAGGCCATTTGCTTTCTGAACACAATTATAGTCCGAGTCTGTTCCTCAACACCAGCTCAGCTGCTCCCTGCCCCTCCTCTTTCCATTGGCCCTCACCAAAATTCCTTCCCATCACATCACACTCCATTCCAAGCTGCCATCTCCTGGTTCTCACTCTCACATCCCTTCTCCCTGCTCCAAACACCAATTTTCATAAGCTTTGCAAACTTTCTAATATGAGCCATTTTCTGTTCTTTTAAACACATTCTACTGTTTCCCTTTCTATAAACCACCCTTTCCCTGTCAACCTGCAAATCTTCTATCTGCTCCTTCCCAGGTTTGCTCCAGAGCAACACTGTCCCAAGCACATTTCACTTGATCCTTTCTGTAGCCTGACCAAACACCTCACACCCATTTCACTCCTCCCTGTGTTCAGTAAAACAAGACAAAATAATAACGTACTGCCACAACCTCTGCAGAGAAATCTTCCCCCACCAAATTCCACTCTCAAGCTCCAGAGATACCAAAAAGAAATCTAGAAATGAGAAGGGCTAACAAAAGCCTCAGAAAATAACTTCTCTGAGAGCTACTCTATCCATTGTATGTCTTTCAGTGAATCACAGAATGGTTTGGGTTCGAAGGGACCTTAAAGACCATCTTGTTCCAACTCCTGCTGTGGGCAGGGATACCTTCCAATAGACCAGGTTGTTCAGAGCATCATCCAGCCTGGTCTTAATACCCAATTCAGACTTGATACTGAAGAAAAAGAATCATTCCTAGTTCCACACCAAAAAAGTAATAGGAAGACAGCAATCCTTAGTGGTCTCAGGGTTGGACCTAGAGATGATGTTGCTTCTCTGTGAAATGAAAAAAAAATTAAAAAACAAGGAAAAAAGAAAACACACAAAAAAACCCCACACCTCCCTCCCCAAAAGAAAAAAGAACTGAACTAGACCTGAATCCTTACTTTCTTTTTGCTTCTGCTTGAAAACAACACTAAAGCTTTCATTTAAAGTCAGCCAAGTTTTATTCCTGACAAATGATGGCTTCATTTGGGGGAACTTTCATCACCTGCTTATTTTGTTTCAATTTCCATTTTCAATCAGGATTTTACTTTCAAATACATCACAATGTTTAGACAAATTCACCAAGTTCCCAAATCATTTGGGTTCTGAAACACTGACCTTTCACCAGCAACGTGCTCTCCATGGACCAAACCTGTGTCCTCCCCAATTGGTTGTTCCATTTTCTGCAGAACATGAACTTTCCACTAAAGTACTTGAATTGGAAAGAAATCTAGGCCAGGCAGAGGTATTTATGACTTTTTTTTGATGGAAAGTTTAAAAATTACTTTACCCCAAGAAGTAAGTCTTTAACTGGACTTGTCTGTGCTATTGCAGCAAACACCGAGCATATTGCTGTTCATCTCCTGACAAATTACTCTCTGGGAGAATACAAATCATCCGTGCTGAGCTTCAGCAAGGCTCTGGAACAGAGCTCTGTTTCAACCCACCAGAGACAAAAAGCCAGCCACAAAACAGACTCCATCCCAGTGGAAAGCCTCCCTTGCTCATAAACACGAGTTTTAATCCCATTCATTAACAGCTGAACTGCACTCACCTTTATTGTGCTACATCTTCAGGTTGCTCCCCCATCCATTACGGTTTGTGCTCTGGGTGTATTCTCTGTTTTATTAACTGTAATTTAATTCAGTACATATTCCCACACAGGACGGGTGATTTTCCTGACTGTTTCAAAACATTTCAGAAGATGGAGCGCAGATAAATTTTTAAATAGCAAAACAAGACACAAGCAGATTGAAAACAAGAACCACAAGAAGGAATCCAGCTGCGTGTTTCTGTTGGGGTGGGTTTGCAAAATAAAGTTTGCCATAACTGTCAAGCCTCCCACCACCTCAGGGCTTTTTTCATACCACACACTAAAAACTGATGCTCCATCAACTGTACATCATTGCTGGGGACAGTGGCAATCACAGAGGCCACTGGTATCCCCTTTGCTGGAGAACTACATATCATGCTTACTACAGATACCTGAAATTAATTACAGAATCTGAAATATTTGCAGCTTACAGCTCTCCAAAGTGTCTCAGAGGGCATGTTAACGCCCAGGAGTCATCACCTCCACACTGCAGTACCCTCAGCCTCTCTTCCCTGCTCCTCACTCAGATCAATTTTGCAATGAAAACCCAGCAATCCAGTTTAAAAAGGGGCTTAAGCAAAGATAAAAAGTCTATCTGAAGACTCAACACCACTGTCCTATTATACACATACAAAAAAATTACATTTTTTTATATAAATACTTCCACATCCCACAATGTGCTATGGGAAGTTCTGCCCCCCACAAAGCCCTGCTGAAGAGGCAGCAGAGAGACAGAACCCCACACTGCTCTCACCGTGCGCTGAAACAGGGCCAAGGTGAATTACAAGCTATTGGGGAGATGGGTCAGAAACAGCCACAATTACCCCTGAGGACGGCGGAGATTGTTTCATTTATCTTTCTTCTGGAGGGCTATGCCCATGTGACAGAGCCAAACAGCACGTGGTGTCCTTCTGTACATCCCTGACAAGCTCAAGACAGACAAGGAGTCCCCCCTCACTCCTAGCAAGGCTGGCCCCAGAAGTTTGCCATAGTGAGTTAGATTACCTCCAACCTCTCAAAAACACCCACTATTCACTACCAGAATATCCCTTTCCTGTACAAACACATTTTCTGTTTAACCAACTTAGTCAGAAAGGTGACTGTTTCTCCACTTCCTAATAGTTTTTAAGTAGTTCTAAACTTTTGTTTCCTCGATAAAGCCATTTATTTGCCACCCTTTCAGGTCACATCACCTCAGCTGAAACACTTTTCCTGCACTGCAACTGGGCTTGCACATTCTGGGTTTTATTTGCTTTCTTGGTGGTCCTTGAACCTCCTTCCTCACCCTTTCCAGACACCTTCTCAAAACAGCTGCCTGCTCTGTGCCTGCAGGTGGGGGAGAAAACAAAACAACGCCCTTTTAAAGTAGCTACTTTATTTTCAGACACAAATATCAGCAAGATGAGACTCAACAGAAAAGAAAGAGAACGACCAAAAAGCTTTTACAAAAAAAAAATTTGAGATTTTGTTTCAATCAGAACCAAAGCTTAACAAATAAAAATCCTAACAGAAAGGAAGAGCAACTAAGAGCATTCCCAACAAAAATGATGCAGCATGTCCCTAATACTCAAGTGTTTTAACTAAATACAGCAGAAGTACAAAGGAATGCCTAGAGATGACTCAATAAGGAGGCATTCAAAGCACAAAGAGCATTACCAGCATGTTCAGGGTAAGCTTGCTAGTCCAAAGCACAGTATTTTTTTGTTCCTGTGTTTAAAACCAGACTGCAGACACTGAGCACTTGTGCTCAGACACAGAAGTAGGGTAGGAGAGTTCATCAGTGACTCAGAGGCTGGACCTTTGCAGCCTCACAGGGTGAGCAGAGAAACCTGCTTTCCTTACAGAGTTTCTGATTTTAAGAGACTCACACAACTCTCATCCTCTGGCACAAACTCCTGGGTTTTATTTTTTCACATAAACAGTACTTTATCTACCACAGTGCCTGCTGCTCCATCAGGACTCTGGAAGCAGCTTTGGCTGTGGTGGGATGCCCAGCTCCCAAAAGGAGCACGGCAGGGTCCAGCATCCTCAGCATCATCCTGGCCTCACCTGGCAATCACTGCCCCATTTCACACCACGCCCTCCCACCCACTTTATTCTACATTTACTTTACTATCCTGGGGCAAATAACAGAAAAGCTGGACTATTATCTCAGTAAAAAAATCAACATTTTCAAAGTTCAGGCAAAGAGCTGGAGTGACATATGGGCCAAACCTCCCAGCGTGGAAGGACCCAGCAAACACAGAGCAACACAGCACAACAGCACAGAGAGTCCGATGCCACGATATCATGAAACTCAAGCACAATGAGGCATGACAGCCCATACACAGCTTCTCAGTTTTTCTGGTTCACAAGCAAACCACACAAGCTCTCAGCCCTAGGCAGCTGCAGCAGCATTCCTGATCCTCAGCCACACTGGTAACACTGGAGCCCGTGAACTGCTGCCAGGACAAATAAATTTTCATTTTCTACTGCATGTAACAAACCACAGAGCAGCTCTGTTTTGTCAAAACAATGCTTTTTTTCTCACCATACTGAAACAAAACCGCCAAGTTTCAATAAAGTTCCTGAAAACTGACAACCCTACAAATGCTTTTTGAACACACTTCAGGGCAGTCCACCAGGACAGTTTCCCTCACCTACAAAAATGCCCCAAAAAGTTCCCAAATCCTCCTCTGTGTCAGGAGGCTCCCGCAGACAGGTCTCTGCTTTCCCCCACTCCAGCCCATCAATAGCATCAAGCCCAGCACAGCACACCCCATTAAAGCACAGCATATACCTCTAATGGAGAATGAAGAACTTACCTCCCTGAACAACAGCCTGCAGGCATTTCCATCACCTCTTTAATCTGCAGCAGCTTCCCTGTTGCTCAGCTTTCAGAACCCCTTTGGGTTAAGGTATGGGGGTGCCAGCGGCGTTGCAGGGCAGGGAAGCAGAGCAGGCACAGGTACTCCTGGTGTCAGTGCAGCACTGTCAACTCAGGATAATTTATTTTTTGGTATTTTCTCACTCTTTGCTTACAGCCTGCACAGCCAGATGAGCTCAGTTGCCTTGGACACCTGGATGAAACTGTTCATATCACAGCACATCTTCCACCACGACCCCCATGCCCACCTACCAACACAACAGGGACATCAAAAGCTTACAAAGTGCAAGCACCACCTGGGTTTTCCACTCCCCAAACCCACCCTTGCACTGCTCCGCCTTTGCTGTTATTCAGCACTGAGCTTGGCACAGGGTACCTGCAGCACCTGGCACATCTCACCCGCTCCAGCTCAGGCTCCTCACCTGTTCTCCTCTGCCACCAGCCCCTGGTGCAGTTAGTGCTGTGCCCAAACACAAAAGGACCAAGTGTCTAAAACAGGCACAAGAGCTCTGAGCATCAGTGTGAGGACACGTGAGAGACTGAATACTGGTTAGGGAATAAAAAAAAAAAAAACCAACACAAATTATACTGAAGTGCAAGGAGACCCAGGGGAATTCCCACTTCTTACTCACACACCCTGGAACTTCTGTGCCATCAAAGGCAGCTCAAAGCAGCCCGGGTGCCTCCACCAGAGCAGCGTCAGCAAACACGCGGGGCGGCGCGATCCTTATCGGCACGGCTTTCTAGTGAGGAGATGTCCCTAGAAAGCACTCACTACAAATACAGTTTTCCTGAATACCATTACTGATCCAGAAGTAATGAAATAGCAGATAATATGGCCCCAGGGTACAAATCAACCACCTACCCTAATGCATACAGATGGAGCTTAACAGCTCTTTTGGTCTTCCATTACCAGAGTGAAATAGGATCTCTGAAACACCATCGTGCCAAAGCAGAAGAGAAAAAAGTTTACTCGTGAGTGGTGTTTCCTTCTGATTCTTTAGAAAATGCTTTTAAATGCTGTAATCTGAAAAAGATTCTGTTTCCATGTATGAAGATGAGTAGACACAGAACCAAGACAAAAAAGCAGAGTGTACAATCTTCTGCTCTTCCCTGGTGTTGCAGAAAAGGCTTTGCTCAGAATAGCATCTAAATACGTTTTGTAAAAATCAACAATGAAACTTCCGTCGCATCAAAGCAACCAGCAAAACTGTCACGACTTACAGCAGGATAGTGCTCCTCTTGATGTTCACAGCAGTCAAAGCAAGTAACTTCCACAATGCTCTAAAACCAGCCCTGCAATATGTGAGGTACAGGCAGGCACAGAATCTCTCTGCTTTCATCCTCAGGGAAACTGAGCACTTAACACCACGAGCCTATTCCCGCAAATACACCATGTTATTATGCATTCTGAGCTGGTCCCATCCCCACGAACCAGCCCAGCCCACGCACAGCTCCTCACACAGCCCAGCACACCCACACCTGTCTTCTTTGAGAAGTACCCCTGTTCTCCAGTACCCCCCTTTAATGCCATCTCTTCCACCTTTGATATGGCACTACTTAAATTCCACTGGAATCTTTTCAGAAACTAAAGAGTTCACCACTTGTTTTAATCAGTTTCCTTAAAGTTTGAAGATTTTAGGACACAAGCCGAACAGCCAAGCAACGCACCTGCATGCCAGGAGGCACTAAGAACAGCAGCTCTGTCACCACGTCCTCCCACCGGCACTTTGAGTGGTACCCAGCTGTAACAGGTTAGAGTGATCCTCCTCACCCGCGCACACAACAAAGACATCCCCTGCGTAACTTCTCAGGAAATCAATTCTCTAAGCTGATTTTCTGTTTTCATTCGAGGAATTAACCAACACGTTTCAATTATGCGAAAGAGCTGGAAGCAGCGGTCAGCAAGTACTTTTTATGACCCTCATCTATTCTTTTAAAAGCCTTCTCCAGGAATGCTCAGGCTGAACAGGAGTGAGAGGGAGGAGGAAGAAACATGACTACGGAGTGCTCATCGTATCTTCACACAAATAAAGTCCAAACTCTATACGGTTTGACCTTGAATGAGTAACAACACACAAAACAAACACAAGGACGAGCACAAATTAAGAATGAACGTTCAAAGTAATGAATGCTTAATGAAGAAGCGCATCAGTGTGCCTTGTTTCAAATCACCGACTGAAGAACGGGCGGAGGGAAAGAGGCAACTCAGACTCACCGCGATGCCGTGACGGGGGTGGGTGAGGATGTGCGGGTTTAGGGGCCACTCCGCACCCCGGGGAGCGCAGACCGCGCACAGACCGCGATGCCCGCGGCAGCCGCGCTGCTCCAGCGCTACCGGCGGAGCGGAGTTGCCCGCCCCAACTTCACCTGTGCCCGCTGCTCCCGCGGGAGCAGCGCCCGGGGCGCGGGCTGGGATGCGGGCGGGGGCAGCGCCCGGGGATGCGGGAGGGCTCCCGCCCAGCACCGCGCCGGGAGACCTCGCTCGGAGCGCTCCCAAAACCATCGCAACTTCTCCCGCGCGGCGCGGCGGGTCCGTCCGTCCATCCATTCGTCCATCTATCCATCCATCCGTCCATTCATCCATCCCCGCGCAACCCTCCCGGAGCCGAGCGCCCGGACCCACCCGCTCCCCCGCCAGCGGGGCGGCCGCACCTCGTCGCCTCCCGGAGCGCGGCATGGAGCTGCGGTGGCAGGTGTGCGGTGCCGGCGCCGCGGGCGAGCCCGGGCGGGGCGGGACAGGANAGGGGGCGGGGCCGCCCCTCCCGGCGCGAGCGGCAGCGCGCGCGGCGCCCTCTGCCGGCCACGCTGAGCGCGCTCCGCGGGCAGAGCGAGTTCCCTTCAGGTGTCCGGGAAATGCGCGGTAGCCCCACGAAATTAGTCAAGGCTGCGTTTTAATTGTGTGTTCAGCCCGCGGCGAATTGCCAGTGCCGCGCTTTTACAGACTGCCTCGTCCATGCAGCGCTGAGGAGGCTTGCAGTGCTGCCGCAACAACCACAGGTGATCACAGGATGGATTAGGTTGGAAGAGACCTCGGGGATCACCAAGTCCGACCTATAACCAAACACCACCTTATCAATAGACCACGGCACCAAGTGCTACATCCAGTCTGTCCTTGAACACCTCCAGCGGTGGTTACTCCACCACCTCCCTGGCCAGCCCATTCCAATGTATAATCACCCTTTCTGTGAAGAAATTCTCTCTGATGTCCAACCCAAACCTCTCCTGGCACAGCCTGAGACTGTGTCCTCTCATCTTGTCATTTGTTGCCGGGGATAAACCCCATCCTGGCTGCACCCCCTGTCAGGGAGCCATAGATGAGCCCCCCCCGGGCCTCCTTTTATCCAGCCCAAGCCCCCCCACTCCCTCAGCCGCTCCTCAAGCACTTCTGCTCCAGACCCTTCCCAGCCCCACTGCCCTTCTGGGGGCTCAGTCCAGTCCCTGCCGAACTGAGGGGCCCAGAACCACACAATCAGTAGCTTTGCCCAAGGAACGCTGACTCCTTTTACTTGCAAACTCATCTATGTCATGTTTTCAGGTATGTAATTGGTGCAAGAGATCATCAAACTGGCAGAAGTTCTTGATGAAGGAGGGAATATTTACTGATTGCAGGGAGGATACTGAACCTGTGACTCCTTAAAGTGAATGATCTCAGTTTACTCTATCTGCACTGTTTAAATCCAGGCATTATTCAGCAGAACCTTTTTCTTTGAGACCCAATCATTAATTTTAAGTGTAATTCAGGAAAAATTAATGTATATATCCAGCTCAGCCGGTAACAGGTGACTGTGTGCACAATGGAATTACTACAATATTTATTCCTGCTTTTCACACAGTTCTTACTTCTGTGTTTTAAAGAAGGTTCACTCTCACACTGGGCTGCATGTTAAACTAATTATAACTATTGAGAATAAGAAATAACTCCACTGACATAGGGCCAGGAGTTGGGCCCTTCCAACTCAGATTACTCAATGATTCTCTGAATCTATAACTCTATGACATAAAGCTGGGATAAACAAGAGACAATCAGGCCCTTTAAGACTAATATGTTACCTTTGTGCTCACACTGTACCCCAGGGATAACCTATTCTGGAAATGAGCTCTCTTGAACATTTGCCATTTAACAAGAACAATGTATATGATGTTTAATGGACATGCTTGCATCACTTACATTCCTTGGTTTATTTTTTCCTTACAGAAATATTAAATACTGGTAAGTCCTTATGCAAGGATGGTTCACATCATCTACAAACTCCAAATGAAATCAGAACTTTGTTGTGCAAGGTGCTGTGTAAGAAAGTCAGTGTTCTACTTCAGAGAGTTTCTACATTACAAAGGTGAGACACTGTAAAGTAGAAGTGAAGGCACAGAAATGTCATTATACTTATCATAAGGTATGAAATATGGATCATGGATTGAAAGATGGGTTTCCTGTCACCATTCCTGTCACCAGGTTCTGCCCTGCCCATTGCTCTCATGAATTATAAAATCCTGGACATTTGCTGGAGAAGGAGAATCCCCCAGAGATTGCACCACAGCTGGTAAGGAATGTTCCAAATTAAGTTTTGCATGAAAAATTCTATTTGTCAATGTGGAAATGCTTCCCCAAAGACCATTTGTTTTAAGGAGGTTTTTTTTTTCTCAGCTGTTTCCCAGGTCAGAGATCCCCTACCCCAAACACCCAACAGTGAGTGACAGAGGGCATAGCACCAGCCCCATTATCACTGTTCTCTTTTCTTCAATGAAAAGTTTTTAAAGGTCTCATTTTTGTCTGATACTGAACAGAAAACACCTTGAAATGTCAGGAGTTTTTCACAGGTGACACTAGGGTTTTTTTGCTGTCTGGCCCTGGACTGCACTGTGTTTTCCTCCCTGCAGCCCTCACACTGTTGTCTGCCAAGAATAGCCACACTTTGCCCCTCACAGTTAATCTGGAGCTGGGAAACTCCACTGCTGCAATTTTTAGCTTAATTTGCCAATGCAGAGTTTCCATTAATGCAGCTAATCCAGTATCTGGGTATGGGAGCCTGAACTCCTCTCTGCAGCCCTGAGAGCTGCGCTGGTGAAAAGAGGAGGCAGCTCAAGAAGGCAAGAAAAGAGTCCTCACAGTCCTACAGCCATCTCCATCAAACACATTTTGGCTTTGATGGTCTTCCTTGAATTCAAAAATTCCTCAAAATATTTATGGAAGACTATATATGTACCTGAAAGATGGGTAGGAAATTAACATGGAGTGAATATACAAGAAACACATTAGGCCAACCTGTTTTTCTCAATTTGAGTAGAAAGTCTGAAGGATGAGAACAAGAAGAAGTAACAGGAAAATGTAAGCACAAACATACAGTATGAAGGAGCTTGGAACTTGGAGTAACCTCTTAGGCCAGGTTTTAGCCCAGATCACTTGTTGTTTCTTCATGTTACTGCTATTTGTGATCCTCTTGTGACATGGATCTCGCCTGGCTGGTGGGGCTCAAAGAAAGAAAACTGGTACCCAAGTGCTGGAAGGTTTAAGCCAGCACTTGCTTGTGGATGACTGGCTGAGCCTAAGAAGGGAATAACAAAGCTGCTTGAATGACAGCTTGGATCAAGTTCATAATGACCTGGTTTGTACAGGCCAGGTGTTATGTAGATTGGAGCTTGTTATTGTGAAAAATTTTGGCATGGTTTGCGATGCAACAGCCAGTTCCAGCAGAGCTGGGCAGAAAGCCACAGACTCCAGGCAGGTCCATCTTCAGCAAGATGGGCAAAGCAGCCACCTCCTCCTGTACTCCGTACCCCAGGGACCTGAACCAACCTGCCTGCACAGCATCTGGAATAAAGCTCATAAAGGAACAGAGAACAGTTTCAAAACATGGCACTCCAGGCTTAAAAGTGAGGAGTTAAGCTTGTATAAAAACACAGCACCACGTTTTCGTCCTTTTCTTAGAGAGCAAAAGTTCTGAGCACAATGGGACAAGCCTCCCACTGCAGCATTAAGGGAAAGGGAACAAACTATTATAGAAAGTCCCTATCAATACATTCTGCATTTTTTGGGTAGTCTCTCATTATACTTTCATAATTCATTTTTTATGTTATTTAAGTAGTTACTGGAGTAATGCAGATGAAAAGTTGTCAAAATTAGGGCTCACCTATGATTTGTTTTCTCACTCTTTGTCATTATTATGCACATGCTATGATTTGTTGCTGAAGCTGGTTGGATTGAAATTTTATTCTTGCTTTAGATGACCATTTTTTTAAAAGAGGAAGACACAAAAAAAAAACCCAAGCAAATTAAAGAAAGTGACTCGGGTGCAATTTTTGTAATGATAATTAATGCGGAACTTTCAGGATATCTGGGCTCTTTTCACCAATACTCAGCATTTATTCTTATGCCCAGCATTAATAAAAGGGTGTTTATAAATCAGAGCAAAGCCGGTTAGATGAATAGATCAGGTTTCTTTTTCTTTATAATGAAGACTTTGTAAATGTAGTGATGTTTTTACACTGTACCACAAAATCGAGTACAACTGAGGAGAAGGGGGGGGGGGGGGGGG